>JASTWQ010000231.1:0-319877 GCA_035220615.1 Leptothorax acervorum | reverse complement strand
TCAACGTGTGAAAATAAATTTACGTTATAATATCATAAGAATGTACCAAGATCAAAGAGAAGAAGTATTAACCCACTAAAATAATTTATTATTGCAATCTTATTGTTAGAATATATTACTAGGGCTATATATCTGTTTGTTTGACGGATATATTATTTATCTACTGTATAAATAAATAACATCTTGTATAAGATGTAATAGCAGATGTTATTGTTATGATATTACTGTTCGAAATCTATATACAAAAATTTTTAAGATTTTTAACGTATTCATAAAAGGTAGGATTAAATCTGATTTTGAAAAGGTACAGAACTCATGAATATACATATATATTGTATATACATACACCTAAATATTAATTAAGAGATGTTAAACAAAAATTTATTAACTCGTCTTACTTTATCTTGATTATATAATAAAAAAAATTCTTTTCTTATTGTTGGTATACATATGTATAAGGAGACAATGACTTGTCTATATGTCTAAATAAATAATATATGTTTGTCTCTCTCTCTCTCTCTCTCTCTCTCTCTCTCTCTCTCTCTCTCTCTCTCTCTCTCTCTCTCTCTCTCTCTCTCTCTCTCTCTCTCTCTCCCTCTCTCAGGTTTTATTCATTTATATATTTCCATAACAAGTTTTTGTTTTATTTAATAAATACAACAATTCTGGTACAATTTAAATAGCATGTATATAAAGAAAATAATACTATTAAATAATTATTAAAAAATTTTGAGTGTTTATTAAAAATCATCATACAATCTTGTATGTAAACTGAATCTTATTGTAAAAAATTATGTACTTTTTCTTGAAAACTTACCACCTTCAGTTAGAAAGTTTTACAGTAAAAGCCAAGAACCTCAATTTATTGACGCAAATTCTTTAAGAATCGCGAAATAATCGTGGTTTATTGTAATTACGGATTCACGGTGATAGATCGTTTTCCGTCGTGGGTTGATAATTAATTACCGGTAGTCATGTCGCTGTGTTTTATCACTACCACATAACAAATATTTCCTTCCGGCTCGCATAAACAAGGGTACAAAGTAATAGGATTCTTAACGACGTATGCTTGGGCGTAAATATTTCAAACAGAATATTCTATAGTACTTTACGCAGAAAAAATATGTTTATGGAAATTATACGTTTTATATTCTCTCTCTCTCTCCCCTTCCCCCTCCTTCTCCATCCCACCCCCTCCCTCCCTCCGCCACCGCCCCTCTCTCTTTCCGTCTCAAACTATCAATGTCTACCTATTGAATTGTAGTATATAAATGTAATTATTTTCAATCATAAGTTGTATAAGTTGTTGCTTGTCCACATTAAATCTACATCGGAAAGAAATCTTGATAATTTGCGTATTTTTTCGGTCTGCGTATACTTATAGCGCCGATTGTCGCCGGTTAAATAAATTTCCGTTTAAAAACTAGATTAATTGTTACATACTTAAATATATTAATTTTATATTAATTGTGAAAATTATATTAGAAAAAAATGCAATAAAGATACACACACATTCGTTGTCGCACTTACTAACTAAGAATATACAAGACAATATATCTATTTATCTTTCATTATTATTTATCAGATTCTCTATTTGTTATCACCACTGTTTACAGATTTGATATAATATTTTTTCGAGTATGAATATGATAGTTTGCCTTACTCCGATCCGAATTATACTTGCGTCGGCGAGTAATGTCCAAATCAATCAAAGTTTACTTTGGAAAAGCTCTGCAAAATGATGAAAAATATTCGTAATGGAACGAATGCGGTCATTCCTTTCACAGTGACGTTGCGCCACGTAAACGTCGACGCAAGTCATGGATGCGAATTGGGGATGCTTTTAATGGACTTTTCTACTTAGAGGCCAATGAAATGCAACCGACATTTCCTTTTTTCCGTAAAGCCGTATCCTTCGCTTAAACATTAGGTTGAGATAGAAAAAAACAGAGAGAGAGAGAGAGAGAGAGAGAGAGAGAGAGAGAGAGAGAGAGAGAGAGAGAGAGAGAGAGAGAGAGAGAGAGAGAGAGAGAGAGAGAGAGAGGGTGGGGTGAAAAGTGCGCGCGCGCGCGTGTAAATAAAAAAAAAATTGTGTATTTTTGTGCACGAGTATAATATACAAAAAATACATTTACCTAATATATCAAATACATTGCATATAAAAAATTATTCCTTGTACTTTCAAGAAATCATTTCAGAAATAATCTTGAAAAAATAAAAAGACATATTTAAAAGGTCAGTAAAATTACATAAGACGACGAATTAAAACGGTTGCATGTAATCTTGCAATCGGTCGGTCAGATTGTCGACATAGTTATAATTGAACTTTACGACGCATGTTACTTTCACGCGATATGATATACGATATACGTAGTTCAGCATTTATTAGGTATTTTGCATATGAATAAATTATAAGAATTTATTATAGGAGCAAAAACTAAGATGAGAAATACGATATGGCTTTTTTCTATTTAGAGTTGCATCGTGCATGTTTTTTTAAATGCTAATTCTGTTTGAATTACATCTGCGTAAAATTTTTATATATATCGTACCAAAGCGTTTTATTTTTGAAAGAAAAAGTGAGAGAGAGAGAGAGAAAGAGAGCAGAAAAATTGCGAATCTATAGCGGAATGCATTTCAAACCAATTAATGCCGCTACGATCCCGGGAGGAAGTTAATTGAGACAAATGATACGACGAAAAGAATTGAAGTTTGCTGTGAACCACTTCGGACCAGGCGGATCGATGAAACACATTAAAAAGATTTAGATTACGGATGGATAGTGGTTCAAAACTCCGACGCCGTCGCGTCGAGCAACTTTCAAGCATGAGATAAATTTCAAGACGAAGGGAGAGTTTTCGAAGAATTAAAGAAGTAACGAAGCGATGGCACAAAAGTTCTTCGAAGAGCTTAAACATTGCCTTCAAGCAATGTGTTCTGCACTGCCGCGACTGCGACTTCCGTTATTGACTATTATGATGACAAAAAGGAGAATTTATTCCGTGATTTATTAACCCGATATTCCTGTGTATCTCATATAACCAGTCATTTATACTTTCTATTATAGAAAAAAAATATATGAAAGAAGAAATAAGTATGTAAAATACTAGAAAAATTAAAAATTTTTTGAAATTTTTATACAAAGTTTAACGTATATTTGAAACAAAATATATTATTAATTATTGGTGTCGTGAGAATCTTAAAAGATTAAATATACGTTAAAAACAAAAAAAATTTTTATTTTTTTATTTTAAATTTTAAAACGGGGATGCCATATGTCACGAAAACACAGTTTAGCTTTTTTTATGCGAAATATTCTAGACGCCGGTAAGGCATAAATCTTATCCTTGTATAGTTACTTTGACGTAAAAATAATGTGCGCGTGAATATACATCCAATATCAACATTTTACAGGCAAACGGCAGAACATGATACCAATCCATTAGTAACGCTGTCCGATAAAAGTATCTAACATAGCTACTAGATTTTCTAGCCTTCTTCTCTCACCATTACTCGACATGCATAAGATAGAATAGAACGTTTTCCCGAATTTCCTGGGGCAGTCATACTGATTGTGAGCAGAGAAATTTTCGTACATGTCACTAATCCGTGTTTGTATGAGCCATTAATCTATAACGACTTTCTTTGTAACCTTCTTGTAAATCTGAAAACGAATTTATGCCTTGCGATAGCCCGTTGCCCTTTTCAACTCTGTAGACACGCGTATCTATAGCTAAAACATACACACACACAAATTCTATTCTTTTCGAATAGAATTGAGACAGCTTACGAAGCTATTTTATTAGAACCTTTTCGCAAGATTTCTTTTGTACAACATGATGTAAGAGAATATCATTTATTGAAAGAAATTTTACAAAAAAATATTTAAAAACATTCTAAAAACAGTACAAATAGTAAAGTTATTAAAGTTAAGTAAAATTTCGTGCAAACTTAGATTTATTTAAGATAATTTATTTACCAAAAATGGAGGAGGTATAAATGTCATCTGCCTTAATTAGCGTGACTAAAAATATATCATATAATAAATAAGTAAAATGTAAGAAAAAATATACCAACTCGATATTTCCAATCCCAATGTAATTTTTAGGAAAGATATATGTATATAAGTAATAAGTACTTCATTTATATGTATATTTTCGGCAATAACTTATATATATTGAAATTTTTAAAGAGAAATACTACATGCGCATTCACGAATTTGTCGTTACGACGATGCATCCCGTTACGACGCATATTGGATTCCACGAAAATACATACTTTGCAAGCTTTAAGACGAATCCCGATGAAACCACAGTAATAAGCGCCAAGGCAATCGGGCAACGTTACAAGATCTAAAGTGCGAACAACACTTGCTTCGCTGCACTATTAGAAAAATTGCGTGATACTTTGGCTAACATCCCGGGTCCATTTGTAGTCTTGCGAAATGTCGTATTAGGTCAAGACACATAAACAAGTACGACAAATTATGTGCATGGCACTATTTGTCCCCCCCCCCCTCTGGGAAATATATTCTATCTGTTCTATCAGATAGTCGAACTTGTCGTATAGTTTTTTCCAAATGATTTATTAGTGCTTAACACATGGAAAATTTATTATTACGTGCAGGAAATATCCAGTGTTTCGCAGGAAAAATATTGAGTTCCATTAGTCACGAAAGCCTGACGACGTTAATGTAGTAAATCAGATAATCTACTGTGATTTAAACAAACACAAAATACACTAACTTGCCAGAGTAATCTCTTGATGGGTTTACCCTTATTTTATGATTGTGACCGCATTCGTGTGGCACAACACTGTTTGAACTTTGAACTTCGAAGCGCTTTACCCGAAAATAAATCAGATTAATGAGTAAAACTGTCATCTTATGTAAACGTTATTTCACTACGAATAAACGTTAAATATGCGATTAATATCTACAGTATTAGAGAAACGTCACTAAAAATATTAATAATTTTTAATGTGCTTCTACATTATTCTAACAATTTTAAGAAAAAAAAAAAAAAACGGAATTGTGAGATATTTTATATTAACTTTCTACTCACCTTACAACTATATTTTCTTCAAAGAAAAATTGATTCCGTCATATTCTCTATTGATCAAAAATCTAATAATTAAAAAAACATGTAATCTATAATGAGAATACCATGCATAAAAAATACTTAGAAATTAAGTAACAAGGTCAATTATGAAAAATTAAATTGTGTTAAAAACTTATACCGGAAATTACAGTTTATTAATAGGTTGCGTTTAATTTTCTTGCGAAACCAATTCGAACATTCTGAAGAAATGGCTCGATCGAAAGCATGTAATTTCTTAATTGCAATTAAAAAAGATCACATAAAGGAACCACATTTAGAACGCCCACACAAAATTGCCACGTGAAAGGCCAGACAATGTTAACCCTTTTGTCGTTATCACGAAGAAGGGTCGCTATTTCATAGTATTAACGACTGTGTGTATATAAAATATGAGTTATCTATTGCCTGATCGACGTGCGTAAGTGATACGACATTTCAATTCATAGCAACGCGACAAAATCATTATGATATCTCGTGGCAAATTCCTTTTAAAATACGAGTATCTTATAAAATATTACGTCTTCAAAAGCTAAATCACGAAATAGAATGCAAAGACTTAAAACTAAATATTATGTCACAATATTTTATACGATATCAAAATCAGTAATATAATAAAATTTTATGTAATGGATATAAAATATCAAATTTATAAATTGAGTTAAATTTTATACACAACTATCTTAAGAAGTGCGTCAAGTTGATTGCCATATTCTAATCTCGTTCTCCATCGTGCGGAAAAAATGCGCGCGAGTCTTATCAGTCGCTAGTTGTTAAGAAGGAAGGCAAGCTTTTCAGAAAACGATTACGCACGTGGTGATCGTGTCTGATGGTCGGCAGCAAGTAAGGTCAGGCCGACCTTACTTAATCTTGATTCGCACGCAAGTAACTCTTGCGACTGAAGTTAGATCGGGTCAAGGTGCAGCCAATATACTTGCATGCGCTTACAGTTGGTCTTAACATACAACGGCTGAGTTTTTGCATTGCGCTGGACAAGCCACCGCCCGAGGCTCTCAAGCACTCAAGTCTTTAAGATTCAGTATCAAGATGGACTTGACATGGTAGTTCGTGTCACCTCTGCGAATAAATTGTTCGAAATCTGAAGGACGTTGTTGCGCGAAATAAAATTTTTGTATAATCGAGGAAAATATTTTTTGCAACGCCTGTGGCGAAAGTTCGATTTTCGATTGCTGTTTAGCGTGCGGAAAGTTGCTTATTTCTCAACGATTCAATGTATGCCTTACTTTACCGCACTAGTGCGAGAAAAGCACCTTTATGACTTACTTTACCGCACTAGAGCGGTAAAAAACCTCCTTTTTTCACGATTGATAGTTTTTCTTTTTCGATTTTCGACTGACATATAACAAACTTGTTATATGTCAGTCGAACGTAACGAAACGTAACGAAATTCACGCGAAACAAAACGTCAGTTCGTTACAACTGTCATCATTCAAGAAGGATAAAATGGATAAAGAAAACGAGTGTCCAAGACCGTCCACGCCGGTGGAATTCGTAGAAGCAGCTGGATCTGCCACAGAGAATTTACTACCGAAGAAATGGAGAGATAAATATACGAACATTTATGAAAAATTTATAGAATGAAGAGCATCTAAAAATACAACCTTATTTTCGGAAAATGTCTTAATGATATATTTTGATAAATTGTCAAATCAAAAAGTGCGAAACCATCTTATTTGAATTTAATTTCAATTAATTTTTTTTAATCTTAAATCAAACTTTAGCGACAGGCATTACAAAAAATATTGTATGTGGCATGTGCGTAAGACAACGAATTATGTCGCGCGTGAGGTTGCCGCATTCGCCTCAGCTTATGATGCATTCACATTCGTACTCGTGTGAATGCACCGTATGCCTTCGGCTCATGCAACTTCACGCGCAACATAATTAGTTGTTTTCCACACTTGACACACAAAATACTATTAACTATAAATGGAAAGTTTTATTCACAAATAAAAATTCTTTAATCTACAAATAACTATAAGTATTGGTACTTTCATTCATCTCAGATGTTATTGCATGAATTTTTTATCCCAAATGCGGTTGAATACGATGTATTGGGAATAAATTCATGTGTGCTTCAGCTGCATCGAAATAATATATATCCGTGAAAGAAATATCAACTTTCTTTGCATATAAATATAAACTTTCTGTTTATATGTACTCTAGTTTTGCAATATAATGGCGTTATATTACAACAAATTTATTAACTTATAATAACTTAATCCCTTGCTTTATGATTTAATTTATGACCGTGCATGCCATGGTTGGTCACAACGACGCTCGCGTGCGAAGACAAAACACAGATCCTGGTAATATACTTAATCTCCCTTTGTTTCATCTGGTAAACAATAATATCGTGAGATAAAACTTTCAATATATGTATAGTGTATACATATAATGCAATTGGTTTTTTTATGAACATATGTTCAATCTGTACCACGAGTCTTACTCATGTTTGGGCCACAATTCGTAACACGAGTCTCACTCAACATTATAAAGCAAGAAGTTAAAAAGATAGATCTTTCAATGTACAATAATTTGATCAGATGTAATCAGCTTTGACATAAAAAACGAATTAATTTACTGTGACAACTGCAATGACAAAATTAGCGTGAAAATAGGCCAATTAAAAACGTTCAACAGTATCAATTAACTGACATCATATTCGGAAATGTTTATTCAAGAATTCTTAAATAAACATGAGTAGGTAGGGAGACCGGGACTAGTAGGCCAGTTTTTCAGTGTTCGATTTTTAATAAAATACATAAAATAAATATCATTATTATTATGACGTCTATTGTCTACGATAAGACGTACATTTGGCTAACAGAATCTATTTTTAAAGTTAGCTTAAATTGATGATAACTAGTGCATTTAAATATTTTCCGTATACCCTGTCGCGCTGGCCAATTAACCCCATGGTCGGGGTTAGTTGACTAACAGTATGGGGCAAGTTGACGGATAGATGTGATCAGTTGGGCAAATGTTATTGGTAGCTTAATTCAGCGGTAATAAGATAGAACAATGTTAGGATAGTTGTTTTATTATAAATTTATTAATTATTTGTTATATATAACAGAAAATTATGTAATAGAAAATTTTAAAAAATTAAAAATTTAAATTATTCCAAAAACTTAAGATTTTTTAAAATTAAATTTAAAACGATAATTTTTAATATATTATTAATCTAAAATAATCTTTAAACAAAACATAAAATCATCTTTCTAAAAACAAAATAAAAATTCTGATCTCTACATTAGAAACAAAAACATCACATAAAAAGAGATCGTTAAAGTATAAAATAATGGGTCTGTTTCTTTTAACTGGCTGAACAGCTCAACCAGTGCAGCTAAAGAAACAGATACAATATAACCGTTGGTTTGACTATAGTCAACTTACCCCAAATATAGTTAGCCAACAAGCCCCGAACGACTATTTTTATTTCAGTCCTTCATTCTAACCTTTAAATATTTATGGATCTAAACAAAACTAGTCTCAATATCTCTTGTCTAATAAACAGACTCTAAGATAGTGCTGTGACATTTATTCTTTTGTAACTACATAGAGCGTGAAAACAAAAAATCTCTGAGAAAAAATATTTACTTAAGTAAACAATTTTTCAATAAACTTGTATAACTTTATAATAACATATTTTTGTGGCACCGGGTCTAGTGCAGTTGAAGAAGGAGGAATGTTTGTTTCTACAGTGATTTTTAGCGCGATCTAGCGCGCATCCATACAAAGTTATTAACAATTAGTCTACCTGCCCCTATCGCCTACTAGCCCCGGTCTCCCTACTATTAGATAAAGCCAACGATGCTGAAAGTTGTAATAGAGAAAATCACGTATAATAATAAAAGCAATATTTAACAATAAAGCGGATACTGTACTAGTGGTATGAAATATAATATCGTATGACACACATTGGTTAATTTGGGGAGTAATTATATGTATATGTTCTTTGCATGAATTATTGTGCTTGAAACTTGGGAACAGAGAAAAGGGATGATATACAGGGTGGACCAAATGAGTCTATAATGGGAAAAATCTCGAAATAGAGGTTAGATACAGCAAAATGTTTCAGACACAAAAGTTGTATGGTCTAAAAAGGGACATAAGATGGTGGCAATGATTTGACTTTGGATGGTCGTTTGAAGCTCACGTGAACGTCACCTTCAATTTCTTAAACGGAACCCCCTATATTGTAGTATATCGTTTGAAAGGGCATAAGATAAGAAAAATTTTGGCGCAAAC
The DNA here is from genome assembly GCA_035220615.1 of Leptothorax acervorum. Lineage (NCBI taxonomy): Eukaryota > Metazoa > Arthropoda > Insecta > Hymenoptera > Formicidae > Leptothorax > Leptothorax acervorum. Next base: position 310,506 of record JASTWQ010000231.1, on the reverse strand, counting down.
CAGAGGTCGATACGTTGACCCGTTCGGGAGTTATTTAGGGTCAAAAATTGACTCTTTCCAACTTTGACTTTAAATAACTCCCGAACGGATCAACGTACCGACCTCTGGTTTGCGCCAAAATTATTCTTATTTTATGCCCTTTCAAACGATATACTACAATATAGGGGGTTTCGTTTAAGAAATTAAAGGTGACGTTCACGTGAGCTTCAAACGACCATCCAAAGTTAAATCATTGCCACCATCTTATGTCCCCCTTTAGACCATACAACTTTTGTCTGAAACATTTTGCTGTATCTAACCTCTATTTCGAGATTTTTCCCATTATAGACTCATTTGGTCCACCCATATCACTGTGGGGGCGGATTATACACATTTGATAAGTATTAAGTTCTCCGCGAGATTATGAAATTAACCGTCATTTTTGCCAGATTATCTCATTACGTACATATTATATACGACGTATATATGAATAAATAAATTTCTCACATAATAACCTTTTATTACCTATGTTAAATTGCTTCGTATAATTGCTCGACTTCCATATTATATAGTTTAAGCAAAATACTATATTCTTTACATTATGATTACTTTTCAAAATTTCCCTTTAAAAAATATTTAAAATTTCCTGCTCTTTCCAATGAAAATATTTTCAATTCCCTCAAAATTAAAGAAAGCACTAAAAACGATGATTTTTGAGAAAAACCCTGTTTTTTTATGTTTTCCCCAAAGTTTATTTCAAAATGAATATTTCCATTGAAAAGAGCGGATTTTTTTACATAATATATGTAGTTTTTAGCTTTTGCTCTCAATGGGTAGAACCAAAATGAAATAAATAAATAAATTAGTGACTATTTCTAATTATATTTTTGTCCTTATTAATAATTTTTAATTAAGTAGTTGTACAGTCATCAGTCTATTTTTATTTTTATAAAGTTCAAAGATGTTGAAATTACTTTTGCACGCGCGTATCTTACAATGTTATCCAGGGGAACTATTGCGTGTTGACTCTGAGTGCTTTTCACTGTATTTGTGTGTAGCATACCGTGATTTTAAAAATATTTTTGTTTCCTTACAAGTTTTGTTAAACCAGTGATTTCGGAGTAGAAGCTGAGTGGCACTTTTTTGCAACAGCTTATGGCAAAGGTGCATGTGATGGCTTACCTGGTACAGTAAAGCGTCTCGCTACTCGAGCAAGCTTGCAGAAAGGTTCTCGTGACCACATTTTGACTGCTTTACAGCTGTTCCAATGGGCATCACAAAACATAAAAATGTACATTTTATTTATTTACCAAAAGAGACTTATGAGCAAACAAAAATATTTTTAGAGCCACGATATGCTACACTCAATACAGTGAGAGGCACTCAGAGTCAACACGCAATAGTTCCCCTGAATAACATTGTAAGATACGCGCATGCAAAAGTAATTTCAACATCTTTGAACTCTATAAAAATAAAAATAGACTAATGGCTGTACAATTACTTAATTAAAAATCATTAATAAAGACGAAAATATAATTAGAAATAGTCACTAATTTATTTATTTATTTCATTTTGGTTCTACCCATTGAGAGCAAAAGCTAAAAACTACATATATTATGTAAAAAAAATCGCTCTTTCCAATGAAAATATTCATTTTGAAATAAACTTTGGGGGAGACATAAAAAAACAAGATTTTTTTTTAAATTATCGTTTTTAGTGCTTTCTTATTTTGAGGGAATTGAATATATTTTTATTGGAAAGAGCAGGAAATTTTACATAAAAATGTACACGTTTGAAAAAAAAAAAAAACAGAAAAGAAGAAAATTGGTGAAAATTTACTTTAAAGCGATGTCGGAACGCGACATTTCAAGGAATTGATAGCAGCGCCCCCGCTGAACCTATGGGTTTAAAATTTTAAAAAAATTCACGTTGTTTTAACACATTGACGAATATTTTTCTGCAGTTTGAACGGAATCGGTTACTATGGGTCCGGATTTCATATGCAAGTTCCGTGAAATGACCCAAATATATTGTTTCTATCAAAGTTTATTAAGCTCTACGTTCGCCATCGCGACACAATCTTTCATCGCACGAAACGGAAAAGCTCAAAAATAAGGTGGTATTAAGTCACGAGGCGAAGTTGATCGCATAACGAAGTTCCGGCACCGAAAACGCTACCAATTCCTTTTGTATCCATCGCGTTATTACGACGACGGAGCCACACATTTGCGGATTGTAGGAATCGAGACGGCGCGGCGCGGCGTCCCAATTCGAGCGCAGCTCTTCTCTGTAAAACGCTTGTGCTCGATTTAATATATCGCGACCATAAAGAGGGTATAGAAATCCGCATCGTAATGCGTCGACAGAATGAAATGAATGCAGCACGGGATAGAATTTGCCAAAAAACGTAATCGCTCTATACAAGATTCACCGGGTCAAAAAAAATGTTATACTATACTATAAAGAAATATATTACTAATATTTTTAAGTCGTTCGTAACTAATATATGAGTAGAAATGTACGATTGTTAACTTTAAATATAAAATCATATCTAGAAGGAATTACATGCCGCATTATCTTTGTATGTGTATGTGTGAAGCTGGAGAATTATTTTGTAGAAACACAAAGTACTGAGAGAGTTCTGGCTTTATTTTTACTAGTTTTATAGTTCTCTATAAGTTGGACAAGTTTTGGTCACTAAAGCACAAAAATACCTCAAAACAAGACTCCAGATTCACGTAGCGTTTCACTTTATCTGCACGGAAGTTCTCTTAATATTTATTGATTAAAAAGACTTAATAAGTAGTAAAACCGCTCATAACGTGTCGAGCGAATTCTAACATGCTTTTCAGAAGGTATTTTAACGATAAAATCATCAAACCACTACTGCGTTTTCAACGATCTTTGATTAATATAGATTCGGATAGATTTTGCTTCTTTTAGTATTCACCGGTACATGTATAGAATTTATCCGATAAAAATATTTTCGAATTTGCACGTCTTGTCAACACAGATTGCAAAATGCAAGCCGTAATTTTTTTATTTTTATTCACAATTCAGATGCATCTATGACATTGCATCTGTGTGACGTAAATTGCGGTTAATCTATTTGCACAGAGAGAGAGAGAGAGAGAGAGAGAGAGAGAGAGAGAGGGGGGGGGGGGGAAGAGAAGAAATAATATGGCGAAGGTAGAACATTTTTGTTCTGCTTTAAACAGAAAATTAATCCACTGTTTTTCCGGGATGAATATATGTACCTCTATGATTGTGCGAGAGTAACAGGTACATTTTTGAAGATGCAAATTTTATGTTTTTTTGAAAGTGAATTAAGTTTATAAATTAATCTTTTTAGTTTGCTAATTATGCACTTTAGGGGACACACCTCCAATGACCTCGACCTTGATATATGTTGTCAAGGTCACCCTCCTGAGTGACCTTCAAAAAGTTTTAACCGTCGGTCGTTCTTTATTAAAAAGTTATTAACAAAAAAAGTTTGAAAAATATAGCAGTTATTTTGACTATTATGAGATATATATATGTATATATATATATATATATATATACATGAGAGACTAATATACCAAAGTACATGCGTGGACAGAGGAGCGTGTTCCACAGAGGCCGGGGCGGGGGGGGGGGGGGGGGGTAAATCGCGCTTTACAACTTACAAAGCACATCTTGTAAGTTGAAGCGAGGTTTACCCCGTACAGGGTGGACAAAGGCCCCCGTACCCCTCCCCTCCCCCGGACCTCTGTGGAACACGCTCCTCTGTTCACGCATGTACTTTGAAAGTTGTAAAGCGAGGTCCACCCCCTACTCCCCAGACCCTTATGGAACACGTTCCTCTGTCCATGCATGTACTTTGGTATATTAGTCTCTCATATATATATATATCTCATAATACTCAAGATAACTGCTATATTTTTCAAACTTTTTTTGTTTATAACTTTTTAACAAAGAACGACCGACGGCTAAAACCTTTTGAAGGTTACTCAAAAGGGTGACCTCGACAACATATGTCAAGGTCGAGGTCATTGGAGGGGTATCCCCTAAAGTGCATAATTACCGATTTGTTTGAACTTTAAGCGTTATAGATGTTTCAGCGCGTTTCGTGCCGCATTCCGCTCGATTTCGATCGAGTTGAGTATATCGCAAACTTGTAAATTCGTCGCTTTTTATGGTACAGGGATTTTCGTCGCACGCGACGTCGTCCCCTCGCAAAGACTTTTCCCGAAGTCTTCTCGCGTTTTATCGGGGACGGCACGCAGTACCTCTCCGCGGGAATTCCTTATCCCGCCCGCACCGCGCCGTCGTAAAACTGCAACGATTACGAATGATTTATCGCTGAAACGCGCGGATCGCGTGTTATCGCTCTCTTCGTTCTTCTTAATGTGCATCGGGACACGAATTCTCGACAACGTCGACCGCCATCAAGGTTGCCTCGAGAAACACGTCGAAACGCTGACGAAACTTGTACGGATCGTAGAAAGTTGATAAGATGTGATTGAAATTACGCGTTCGCGTAGATCTGTGTGCTCGATTGTAACGTGATACAGTCAGCCGGTTGCTACAATTAAGTTGTCGCAACTAATGTAATTACGATACACGTCGCTGATTACAAATGTGAATAAACACTCCGACTATTCCTCAGGGTCATTGAAATTTTAGGAAAATTTTCTCTTCTGACAGAAATTCTAAATACCTATTATATTATAATATGACGAGATTCATACTTTAAAGACATGTTTTTTTATTATTGTTACACCCATTAGGTGTTATTTCACACATGCAGGAAATAAAGTATTTGTTTAGAAACTAGTGATGGGAATATCTTCTCAAAATATAATTTGGGTATTTTAGGTAAAAGTACCGATCAGGGGACTCACCTCCGATGACCTTGACCTTGACATATGTTGTCATGGTCATGACCCTGAGTGACCTTCAAAAGGTTTTTTTAGCTGTTCTTTCGTTGTTTGTTAAAAAGTTATAAACAAAAAAAGTTTAAAAAATATAGCAGTTATTTTGAGTATTGAAAGATGTAAACCACTAATATGTATGTGGAAATAGTATAATACATGTATAAACAAAGGAAAATTATTTAAAGCAGCAAATCGTTAATATGTTGAACAGTCTTTTTGTTAAAGCAGAAAATAGTTGGTACAGAAAAGAATATATGCAGCAATTTTATGGGTTAAAAAGCATAAATCTAAAGTATTCTCTGCTTTAACCATAATTGTATAATTTTATACCAACTATTCTCTGCTTTAACAAAAAGACTGTTTAATATATCAGCGATTCACTGCTTTAAATAAAGCAGATAACAGTTTATGCTTTTGATTAAAGCAGAGAATACTTTATATTTAAGCGGAACGAATAACCCCGTTAAAGCAGAGCATACTACCAATTTGACTGTTTATGAAATTTTGTAAACACTGAATTGGTACGTGTGAAGGACATTACTACTTAGTAACTGCTTCGTACAAGTACTCAGTCACCGGAATAATCTTACAAGAAAAATAGATACATTTTATTCATTAAACTTATTTTGTTTATAACTTTTTAATAAAAAACGAGTGACGGCTAAAACCTTTCGAATGTTGTACAATTAAAATCATACAATTATGGTTAAAGCAGAGAATACTTTAGATTTATGCTTTTTAACCCATAAAATTGCATATATTCTTTTCTGTACCAACTATTTTCTGCTTTAACAAAAAAACTGTTCAATATATTAACGATTCGCTGCTTTAAGTAATTTTCCTTCGTTCATACATGTATTATTTCCACATACATATTAGTCGTTTATGTCTTTCAATACTCAAAATAACTGCTATATTTTTCAAACTTTTTTGTTCATAACTTTTTAACAAACAACGAGCGACCGCGACGGCTAAAACCTTTTGAAGGTCACTCAGGGTCATTGACAACATATGTCAAGGTCAAAGTCATTGGTGGAGGGTCCCCTAATCGGTACTTTTATCATAATTTACAATTCTTTAATTAAAAATTAAAAAAAAAAAGATTGAACACGCGTGTAGATAAACTTCCCTCTTACAAATCTTTTCTTTCTTATTAATTTATAAAAAGTTTAAAAATATTCACATACCTATGGCAAAAATTGCATTAATTTTAAAAATGGTAAAAATTGTATTAATACATTAATATTAAATAAAATATACGAATATCTTTCACAGTTCATCCTTAAATTCGGACCATGTGCATGACTACTTCAATAATAAATCCGGTTGTGATCCTATGCAGTTTTAGGGTTTTAGGGTCGAGTTTCGTAATACGACGAATGCATATTTCAACGTGTAGCTGCCATATTTTATCCCTGTTATACTGTACGCAACAAAGTTTACACAATACTATTTTATGCCTTAGTTCTCTCTTCTTTAAACTGTTTATGTATTCATTTTCGTCATATAAATAATTTTTGGTAGGAGCTAAATTTACAATTGTTAATTGCTTAAAAAATTGTCTTATCTTATAAACATACTATTTATTTTTCTTCGGGACATTTAAAATGCAAAATACTGCATACTGTGTATATTTCATGAAACTATATATGCGTGATGTGGGATATCGTTTTTAGAGGGCATTGAATGTCGACATTTTAAAAGAATGTACTTTATTTTTGAAGTGAAACTTCTTAGGGCACGGGGGGTGATTCGAACCGGAAGCGTCACGGAAGTCCGTCACGAAAGTCCGTCACGGAAGTCCGTCACGGAAGTCGCGTTACGGAAGTCGCGTTATGGAAGTCCGTCACGAAAAGTCGAACCTTCTACGGGAGTGATTCGATTCGTCGCGTTACGCGTTCGCGTTATGGAAGTCCGTCACGAAAAGTTGAACCTCCTACGGGAGTGATTCGATTTGTCGCGTTACGCGTTCGCGTTATGGAAGTCCGTCACGAAAAGTCGAACCTTCTACGGGAGTGATTCGATTCGTCGCGTTACGCGTTCGCGTTATGGAAGTCCGTCACGAAAAGTCGAACCTTCTACGGGAGTGATTCGGAGCGTCGCGTTACGCGTTCGCGTTATGGAAGTCCGTCACGAAAAGTCGAACCTTCTACGGGAGTGATTCGGAGCGTCGCGTTACGCGTTCGCGTTATGGAAGTCCGTCACGAAAAGTCGAACCTTCTATGGGAGTGATTCGGAGCGTCGCGTTACACGTTCGCGTTATGGAAGTCCGTCACGAAAAGTCGAACCTTCTATGGGAGTGATTCGGAGCGTCGCGTTACACGTTCGCGTTATGGAAGTCCGTCACGAAAAGTCGAACCTTCTACGGGAGCGATCCGGAGCGTCGTGTTACGCGTTCGCGTTATGAAAGTCCGTCGCGAAAAGTCAAAAACTTCCATGGGCGTGATTCGGCGCGGAAGCGTTACGTTAATTCACAAGTAAAATTTTAATTATAAATTACAGGCGATGCAATTCACAAATAAATAAAAATTGATTTGTGAATTACACAGCATTTAATTCACAAATCAATTTTTCACAAATCAATTTTTATACAGTGAATATACACCGTTGACCAAAATATCGGTGTTCTATCTTATGATTGTTTATTTATACGTGTTATTGCGATAAATATTACCACATGCCTCAGTGGTCGAATTGGCACGACGCCTGCACAGAAAGCGGGAAGTTCCAGGTTCGAACCCTGGCTGGGGTAATATTTTTCACAATAAAAATAAAATTATTTAAAATTAAGATGCTTAAATTAAGCGTTGAGATAAAAGGACCAGAATCTTGGTTAAAATGTCCTGACGATTATGACCGTCAGGAACGATTGCCAGTTACGTCGAAGAAATTTAATATGGTAAAAAAAATATACGTGTGGCCTCCACGCGCGGCAGAAGTGAAACTTCTTATCTGTGAGGAATAGGATAGTATCTTGTTTATAGTATCTGAATTAATGCCTATGTAATTCAGAAATCAAATTTTAATTATAAATTAAAGCGGATGCAATTCACAAATATAAATTGATTCGTGTATTGAAACCTGTATAACTCACAAATCAAATTTTAATTATAAAAATGAAGTTTCAGGTTATGAAAAAAATTTGTCTATATATAATTATATGTATATACATGTAACAGTTGGCAACAGTTGGCCCATATATAATTATATATGGGCAAATTTTTCTCATAACCTGAAACTTCACTTTTATAATTAAATTTGATTTGTGAGTTATACAGGTTTCAATACACGAATCAATTTTTATTTGTGAATTGCATCCGCTTTAATTTATAATTAAAATTTGATTTCTGAATTACATAGGCATTAATTCAGATACTATAAACAAGATACTATCCTATTCCTCACAGATAAGAAGTTTCACTTCTGCCGCGCGTGGAGGCCACACGTATATTTTTTTTTTATTAGATAAGTTTGGCGTGGGGCACTGAAAATTTCATGGGGGAGGTTGCGCTGGACCGATTTTACGACACTGCAGTGGTGTTGTATGCGTCCATCGTCTATTCCGAAGTTTCACAGACTATTGCAACGGGTTCAAGGAAAAAGTACAGAGAAACGATCTCAATTTATGTTCGCTGCAGAGATACTGCGGTATCGCGTGTTGAAAAAACATAATAATGTCGATAAAACGATAGTTTGAAAATTAAATTTGGGAATCTGTACACTGAAAAAAAATTTTGTGAAATTACATGATTATGCTGGGTTTTTTTCCGACCCAGCATAATCATGCAATATTTTACTACTTACATTGAAAATTGCAGATTATATGTAATTTTACATGAAATATATATTCCACTGAAAATTGTATATTATACCAAATTATCACCCGTATGTTTACTTCTCACTAAATGTGCCTTGAAATTTGAATATTTCTTAAATACTAAAGAACAATTGGGGTATGCACACTGGAAACTTTTAGAAGTTTGGCGGTGAAAGAACTGGTGGCTATAGGTTATGAGCTAGATTTAAAACTACAAGTGATTTTTACATAAAAATAGTAATTTTGCCTATATTTTACGTTAAGAGAGACCGGGGCTCGTTGGCACAAGGGGCAAGTTGGAAATACGTTCCGTTTTTGTATTTATGGCGAAATAAACAATGAAAAAGTTATCACAAAATATCTCTTTTATTACGTAAATATTATTCTCAAAGTTTTATTTAAATTACACAAGTATTACAATAAAAAAAATATACGTGTAACCTCCACGCGCGGCAGAAATGAAACTTCTTAGCTGTGAGGAATAGGATAGTATCTTGTTTATAATATCTGAATAAAAGCCTGTGTAATTTTTAGAAACCAAATTTTAATTATAAATTAAAGCCGATGCAATTAAAAAATAAAAATTGATTTGTGAATTAAAGCCTATATAATTCACAAATCAAATTTTAATTATTTAAAGCCGATGCAATTCACAAATAAATATTGATTTGTGAATTAAAGCCTGTATAATTCACAAATCAATTTTTATTTGTGAATTGCATCGGCTTTAAATAATTAAAATTTTATTTGTAAATTATATATGATTTAATTCACAAATAAATTTTTATTTTTAAATTGCATCGGCTTTAATTTATAATTAAAATTTGATTTCTGAATTACACAGGCTTTAATTCAGATATTATAAACGAGATACTATCCTATTTCTCACAGCTAAGAAGATTCACTTCTGCCGCGCGTGGAGGCCACACGTATATTTTTTTAAATAATTTAATTTTTATTGTGAAAAATATTACCCCAGCCAGGGTTCGAACCTGGAACCTCCCGCTTTCTGTGCAGGCGTCGTGCCAATTCGACCACTGAGGCATGTGGTAATATTTATCGCAATAACACGTATAAACAATCATAAGATGGAACACCGATATTTCTGTCAACGGTGTATATTCACTGTATAAAAATTGATTTGTGAATTAAAGCCTGTATAATTCTCAAATCAATTTTTATTTATTTGTGAATTGCATCGGCTTCAATTTATAATTAAAATTTAATTTGTGAATTATACAGGCTTTAATTCACAAATCAATTTTTACTTGTAAATTGCATTGGCTATAATCTATAATTAAAATTTGATTTGTGAATTATACAGGCTTTAATTCAGATACCATAAACGAGATACTATCCTATTCCTCACAGCTAGGAAGTTTTACATCTGCCGCGTGTGGAGGCCACACGCAAATTTCTTTGCGTGTTATAATTAATAAAAGAACACATTTTTGTGACGCTCGGATTTGACGGTCGGCCGTAACGCTCCCGCGCCGAATCACGCCCATGGAAGTTTTGACTTTTCGCGACGAACTTTTATAACGCAAACGCGTAACGCGACGCATCAAATCACTCCCGTAGAAGTTTCGACTTTTCGTGACAAACTTTTATATCGCAAACGCGTAACGCGACGCATCAAATCACTCCCGTAGAAGTTTCGACTTTTCGTGACGGACTTCCATAACGCGAACGCGTAACGCGACGCACCGAATCACTCCCGTAGAAGGTTTGACTTTTCGTGACGGACTTCCATAACGCGAACGCGTAACGCGACGCACCGAATCACTCCCGTAGAAGTTTCGAAATCTGGGAAAAAGAATTACAATAATAATTAGATAATTATCCGGTTTCAAACAAGTAATTTATCATGTAAAAGTACATGGATTTTTTTCAGTGTAGTTTCCTAATATCATACTTTTGTATTTAAAAATATGCACACGGAAACTAATTGTAAGTCTTTGTTTATCTTAAATATGAACTACATCGTGTAGAAAGGAATACTCTCGTTTAGCGTCAAATTGTACAATAAGAACAAAAATATAAGTATCGTGGAAAGGTTTCGAGCACACACATGAAGAGAAATAAAGTTAAAGTACCCTACCGTATTTTTTTCTGTTGTTAATCATCAGTCACAATATTTATTAGAATAATTTGATTTAATCTAAAATATAGAAAAAAAATTTTTCAATATTTACTTATAAAATTATAATGTATTATTTATTAAAAACGCAAATTTTTGTAAAAGACTTGAAGGATACGATATTCCTTTTAAATCGCGGGAGTTTTGCTATTTATATTCGATCAATATTATATTCGTATTTAGATTCCCGTCAAACGTTGCTTTTGATTCCAGTCTTATCCATTTTCATTCACCCTCCGACTGTTATTCGCGCTTCTGTAGAATCAAAAATAGTACAAGATCTATAGAAGAAGAATTTATGTCAAGTTGGAGGATGATCACCTCGACGATTTCAATAGGGTGACATCACCAAGCTATTGTCTATCTTTTCTCTGTCTCTTTCCTCTTATGGTTTTCTGCGAGAAGAATTTTGTATTTAGAAATCGACAGTGTTTTACGGATGTGCATTAAAAAAATAACTTTGATCAAGAGAAATCCTATAATACAAGATTTCTAAAATAGTATGTCATAAACAATCATCGAATAAACGTATTATAACGCAAATGAACGATATGTATTAAAATATCGTTATTTCATTAATGTTTCCGTATATAAGATTATAATAAGATAAATTCTTTAGAATCAATTTATCATTGATTACAGTCTTTTTATTCTACTAGACACCACAGACGCGCGCTTCGCGCGCGCTATTTAGCCTTGATACACACAACTGTCAAAATATACAATGACAGCCACTCACGAAGTAAGCACAATGAAAGAACCAATCGTCATTGCGGAAAAGAGGCAACAATATTTCGATAGATTCGAGTATCGATTTAACATGTCTTTTTTTAGAAAGAGAAGAGAAGAGAAAGAGAATTGTAAGCATTAAATAAATATTGAACTGTGACCATATCATGTTTGGTGCAAACATGAAAAGTGCACGTATGTACACACACCGGCAGGAATGCCTGGCCATTTGATACAGAACGTCAGATGTCAAATGTCCAGGCATTCCTGCCGGTGACCTTACACTATAGATTTTCATGTATTAGCAGTGAAGGCATGTCAGTTTAATTGCCACTACAAAATGACGGTCGCTGGAACAAAATTTATTTGCTGTTCAGAAATGTGCGTATTAAGGGCCATGGCACACAAAAAAACTTAAGCAGTAAAATGTAGGCAGTAAGCGAATTAGCCAATCATAGTCCAGAACTTAAGATATAACTTAAGCGTTAGCAAATCCAAACTGTTGATTTCCTTACTGCCTACGTTTTACTGCTTAAGTTTTTTTATGTGTCCGGGCCTTAACACACCTTACTTTCTTTCCACCATACTTTTTGTATCTACCAATCATAATCCGTAGAATTTTATATATTACGTAATATTGTTATAAAAGTATGATAAAAAACGCTGGAAAAACTTTTAAATGCAAACAAAGAGCATAGTCAGTGAAAATAAAATAGTGAAACCGGATAATTATACATGATAGTTCCGCTGCAAGCACCATCGCTTTTCATGAACGCTGACCGCGTTCGAGTTAATTGTAGGCATTTTTGGCGTCGCAGCGTCGTAATTTTTAAATATCTGCAAAACGAAATTTTCTCGCTTTGCAAGCACACGTAATTGACAGCTCCCAATTATCCTAGTGCTTGGCGATATATATATTCTTATAGAATTAATCTCGCTGTTTAAAAATTTCATCTTTGTATTATTGCCGCTCATCTTTACTATTTTATAAATATGTACTTATAAGATGAGCTTAAATTTTAATATCGTTATTAAATATTTCAAATCAAATGTACACATTAGTACACAAATCTTAAAATAGATGATTGGAGAAGGTTACCTTGTCAGTAGAGATTGCACGATGCCGTTATCTTTTTCTATTATTGAGTATAGCTTTTATTACTGTGCGAAACGTCAAGAGCTTTCATACGGAAAAAGAGACTTCAATAAATAAAATTATCTTTTTATATTATGTTTAAAGACTTTAAAGTCAGTTATAGAGAAATCGTTAAAGCAATAATATTCAATTTTATTTTGTACGTTTTTTTATCTCTCTCATCACAGTTTTACACTATATATTTTAAAACAGTATAAAAATAATTATAATCGATCCGGAAAATCAAACAATTTGATACGAGCAGAAATATAAAGAAGCTGTATTCAATTATGCAATTTTAATTTTATTTCTATATAGAAACTACATATGTAAATTTATTTATGTAATGCATGCAGTATCACGCATCTGCGTAAATACTACGGTAAAAATGTTCCCTTCGGAAGGGAAAGAAACTAGCTAGGAAGTAGTCTTATTATTTATGTTATTCCACGTTGTCGAGTAACACTAAACGTAAAGTTATTGCAAACCGAGTTTTGCGAATTTACGTTTGCATCAATTATTTACCCGAGTAACCCAGGTTCGACGTCGCGCAAGACAGATTCTGTTCTCGTTTCGAGTATTCTCGATGCAAATTTAAACTCTTCCTCGCTGTTTCCGGCGCACTGCGCGCACACACAGATATACGCATACGTAAGAAACAACGCGTCGTAAGTTCCTCTCACCTAGATTTTCGATGCGCGTCTTCCGTTTCGGCTTCTTTCACATATTCATTTTTAGATTTTTATCTCACAGAAGCCCTTCTTATTCGAGCGTTAATGACTTTTAGAAAGTTTCTATGTGGAAGAAATTTCAGTGCAATAAAATCATTTACGATTATATGCGTGTAAACACAAACCGTTTCTCTAATCCATTTTAGATCTTTGGAAGAAATTTTAATTCTACGATTCAGTATCAAAATAATTTTATATATTTCGTATTCTCTTAATGCGTATAAAAATCATTGATTAATTATATAGAAATTTATTAAATAAATGCCCAAAATAAAAATATACGTATATATACCACCACACATCAAAAAATCCTTAAAAGTTACCATAACACGGACAATTCGCAATTGTTCCTCACAGTAAGCAACATGGGATTTCAACATGAATCGTATTCGAAGAATGGTGTTACTGTATTGCAAAGTACTATTATAAAGTTTTCCTTTGTAAAACAAAGAAAAATTCACAGACTACAAATGAAAACAATTGGCGAGTGCATTGTACACACAGGCGATGCGTGCAATTTCATTTGCTGCGAATAGGTATCCGTTGGTTTGACCCATTGACGTAGCAGCGTTGAAACGCACGGAAGTAACATAACGCGGTAGCGAATCACCTCCGTTCTCGCCAACTTGTTCCGGTCAAATTACTGCCATTATGCTATCAACCTATCAAGATTACAGACTATAGCCATACACAGTTTTGTGACTTTCAGATTCGTTCAGTGTCTTTTCCGACATAAATGGTCACGTTATAAACATTTCGTGAAAATAAATCTGTTTGCCGAGATATCGTCGTGTAAGTATAAATTCTATGCCCGACATTCGCGATTTTTCGCAGTTAGCGAGGTTTTTACGATAATTAATAAAAATATATCTTTACTTGTCGCATACCTACATATATGCCTGCATATCGACATAATCGGGCAATCTGATTGTGAGAATGCGAAATATGATACGTAAACGTGCAAATTTTTTTTAGAGCGAGTATACATATGTATATTCTGTCGCTCTGGTTGTTACTCTAAATAAAAACGAATAAGTACCTATATTAATTTACTTAATTAGGAGAAGAAATAAATTCTCAGTGAATATAATTAAATCTTTTCGAGAGTAAGAAAGATAGTAAAAATTAATATTTTCCGTTTTAAATTTACAGGAAATGAGTGTAGAAACGTGTTAATTTCTCCTCATGATGTAATTGAGAAGGGTTGAAGAAAGCTCTTTCGAAGGAAAGAGAAAAGCCTCTGTTGCGCTTTGATTAAGCGAAATTGGTCATTTAGCTATAAATGATATATTAATTGAAAGAAACATACTAGGTGTCGACTACCATTCTTCAGTCCTTTTCATTGCCTTTTAATAAAGAAATACGCTGGACAAATGCCCAATTTGTAGGATAATAAGTAAGGTAATTAATAACACGTCTACTCATAATAAATTATAATCTACATATGTTAACTTGCCGAGACATAGAATTATTAATATACTAATACCTGGTTGTATCCTCCATTAAAGAAGAAAGGATCTCTTTTGAGGGTTGATTTAACATACATACATATATCACTTTAGATGTGAATGAATATTTAGAGCAATCTGTATCGTAACGTACATAAGTGTGACTGTTACACTCCCTTGCTCCTTATTTCGTGGTTCGAAATTTACCTAGCTACGAGAAAGCTACGAGAATAATGCATGGATTAATCAGAAACGATACCGCTTGGAGAAGTGACAATTCTGAATATGCACACTACATGTTTGAATAGCAAATACAGGTTGGAAATTTAAAACATTTAAATGCTAAAATGCATATACCCAACAGTTATAAATAGATAAGAGAGTAAAATAGGAAGGTAATAAAATAGGTACTCTTTCTAGCTTTAGTTGTGGCTACGTTTAAGTCCGTAAGTAACGGCGCGTGGTTTACTAGAGTGATGATTTGTACTTAAAAATTCACGAATAATTTTATTGGACAACCAAGATCCAGTCCCGACCGATTATGGGGTTTCCTTTAATTAATGATTAATAAAATTTATTTGCTTGCTGAAAAAAAAGTTTCATGAAACTATGAGAATATAAACGTTTTGATATTTACATTCTTTAAACATTTCCTGCATGCCTACAGATAAGAATAGTGGCATTAAGAGTCTAACCACTTATAAAGATAAGAGTCTTAACAATTCTTGCTATTCATTTACGCGTTTAAAATTAATTCACCACGACTATATCGTTAATCTCGGTAATTAGATTTGCTCTAAAATTTTT
The DNA here is from genome assembly GCA_035220615.1 of Leptothorax acervorum. NCBI lineage: Eukaryota > Metazoa > Arthropoda > Insecta > Hymenoptera > Formicidae > Leptothorax > Leptothorax acervorum. The sequence continues at coordinate 294,801 of JASTWQ010000231.1, read as the reverse complement.
GCTCGGCTCTGTTCACGTCCAGAAATTTGTCGATCGACGATTGACCCTGGACGTTTTAACGACAAAGATTGTCAATACTTATTGTTAGATTGACAATAAATATTGATCGTCCGAGGACGCCGTTAGAGTCTCGAGGGCCATCGACTCGTGGAAGCAGCTTTTGTACCCCTTTCATTCTCGTCGTCCTACTCCTTTCTCCCTCTCCTTTGCTTTCACCTCATCATCTTTCATTCTCCGGTTTCTCTCGTGCTCGGGGCAGCTCTTTCTAAAAATAGGCGCGCATCAAATAACGAGCTGGGGGTGGCGGTGGCTAAGGTTGAAATTTGCATTGTAAAAGCGTATAACGGTGTATATGACTGATAGTACCCCTCGCGCGCGTCTTCTCCCTACTCTGGATGTAACCGTAGATTTGACCCAATGACCCAGCGGACGAGCCCAAAAAGCCGCGGAAACGCCCGAGTGTTCATTCTCGACCCCGGCTCACCATGTCCTCACCCTCTCACCCCCCCCCCCCTCTCTCTCTCTCTATCTCTCTCTCTCTCTCTTTTCGGAATCACCTTCGCTCCCTCACATTCAATCCCTTTATTCAGGTTTCCTGCCCGGATAGAAGTATCCCTCCCCCACTAACGCTGATTAACTATGCACGGATATATAAATATTTTGTTATGTATCTGTCACGCGTGCGGGGGAACATCTAACGGAGCATTGGCATTGTGATACGCGACGCTGTACGTACTTAATACGGCATCGACAAGCGATATACCACGTTTTCGGCGATATCGCACAATGATTAATCTTTGCGGTTGTTTTCGGGATAATCAGGCTGATTGTGAGTAATGTGAGCGTGCTGTCGCGGTGATATAATGTATCGCAAAATTATACACGGAAGCCGCGTTATGCGAACGCGCTACCACGCTCACATACCGGGCCCGAGGTCCTCCAAGTCCTCCTACGAATTCTCAGGATATCTTTGATGCAATTAGGCAAATCTGTATAACTCGCTAGCGAGTTATACACATTAAATGGATGTAATAAAATGAAATAAGCATTCCCTTATCGCACATCTCGATTACCTACTTAAGAATGTGTATATATCTATATGTATATATGAAAGTGTGTAGAGGAAAGTACCCGATTATGAAATACCACATCTATTTTGTGTGATTGCCGAAAGCCTATGGGCAGAATTGAAAAATATAGTCATTTTGAAGGGAATTTAATAAGCTTTAAGATGCTAAAATGTAAAATTTAATTTAAATATTAATTTTTCTGAAAATTAGATAAATGTAAAAAATAAGCTTTCGGCAAAATCGAAAAAGTGTGCTCCTAATATGAGAGACCCCTGGAAATCGCTAATAAAGTACAAAATACATCATATTGTAATTAGAAAACTTTATTTAAAGTTTCTGAAAGACAAATGTAATGGAGAAGCATGTTTGCAACAATCATAAACCCACTTATACTCAATATTGTACCTAATCTTTCCCCTGCACCCTTCCCTCTCAAATCAAGGTCAGCACACTCTTATAATTTCGTATAAACCTTCCCTTAACCTTAATATAATATTTTCTCTTATTTTATTACTGTACAATAACTTTCATACTCCAGCAACCCAAAAGTACCCTGAGTATCTCATGTTACGAGCCCCACGCCTTGCGGTTTTACGATCACCAAATCTAATCTCTACAATTGAGCAACTCAACATATCCCGTATTTTCCTATTAATATGACCTTGCTCTATCGCTGCATGCAGAACTTATTGCCAAATATTTATTAATTATATAATAAACAAGGTTTAAAGACTCATATCCATGGCACTTGACAACATCCAATTTCACAATTTCTTTCTCTGCAACGACTACACGCACGATCAAACAATGAATTTTCGCCTAAAAAGGTTTTACCCCAAGGGCAATAAGTTCATGGTGGAACAAACAGATAGGGCCTATTAGTTTAGCAGAAACCTCGCTATCGCATATTAGGAGTCTATCTCATAATAGGGGACTTTCCTCTATATATGTATACATATATAATGTGTGCGTTGTATTTTCATTGCATCAAATTTTAAAAAGATAAATTGTAAAATAAATTTTATGGTAATTCTTTTTCAATGGAATGCTTTTTTAATGGGTTATATTTAATGATATCTAATAATTAAATATAATTGTTTAATTTTCAATATTATAAACGTATTATAGCAGTCAAAGAGAACACAAAGTGTTTTTGTGATAGGTGTAATTCACATTCTTAGTTTGTCTTCTTTTTTTAGTCAATCTACAAAACTAAACTAGAGAATAATCAGTGTAAATATACAGTACTTCAATTCGCGGTAATGTAAACTGTAGGTATTGCATGATGTAATATACATCCACATACGAGTATATCAAGTTTAAATGCTATGTGTTGTTTTGCGATATTGTATGTATAAATGCCACATACATGATAGATACATGCAAGATACATACATGCGTGATACACTCGCCACGACAGCCTATCTCGTCTCTTTACTCTCGGCACTTTTCCAACCAACGATAAGCAAGATATTTCAGAATCTCCCGCTTGTGTATGCAGAAAAAATATCTAGACAAAATAACAAAAATTTCACCACTGCGTTCGCGTCACTTGATGAGATGCGATGCTTAAACGAGTAATTGGATTAATTTAAATCCAGATCACTTGTTTCATCCTAGAGTGCATAAAATGTACCACATACATACTAAACAATGGAATTTTTCGCTGCTTTATCATGTATAATTTTTGTATTTAAAAAAATCACTTGTATAAAAGATCATGCATTACAAAGTTAAATTACAATTATTATTATATCTTAAATGTGTATATTGGGTATTATATATCATGCCATCTTTTACTTTAAAATACGTGTGTATTACTGTACATAAATAAATACTACTATGTAGGTATATGTACATACTTATTATAAAATTTGCATAATCTAAAATTTTACATAGTTTAAAATTTATTAAAGAAAGTAACAGAGTTAATGCCATCTGATATACAATTTCGGATATGTGGGTAGGTATCTCATAACTGATAAAGATACTGCGAGAAAACGGATCGTTTTAGAACGCACAGTATCGTCCACATTTGACGCTTTGTACATTTTGTTACATATTTTATTCATTCTATTCTGGGAATATTCTCTTGGCATTCTCCAAGTGTAAGATCACAAGGGTAAAGACCTTTTTCGTCCTTTAAGCAAACAGCGATAACGTCAGAAAAAGTGTGTCATAAATAAAATTATATTATTAATTAATTCCATTTTAATATTAAATATTTTTTTAAATCCTATACACACACACACATACACGCCTATACAATTATACATACATAATATAGAACTAATGATTATTTTAATTGATGTATAGTTATCGTTATGGCATCCTAATTTATGTATGTAGGGGAGACCGGGGCGAATACGTCTTCGGGGTGAAATCGTCAAATCAAATATCTCGGAACCTGTATATTGTGCGAACTCGCTATTAACATTGTAAACGCTGCTTATAATACCCATGTGACCAACGGAGTTTCGGCAGGTTACCTGCCGTGTTATGATTTTTACGAGGGCAAACGTGTTTTCGGAAGGTGAAAGTGAAATTTTCTGCGCGTGGAAATTTTGTAATATCTGCAATAATATTTGCTCTCCACATCTCGAGGTACATGATTATAAAGAGTAATGCATGCTGAACACGAATCCAGTGTAGTTTTTTCATTATCGTTGAGGTCTAATATTTCGTGGGCGATCAAACTTGAAACTTGTGTTTGGGTCTAAGTCGTCAGTAAGCATCCTGGGTGGACTTTTACAATATTGGCAAATTTTCTAATTTTATTATATTTTTCAGTCTATTCTACCCCTATTTCATATATAATTCTTTAATATTTTGTTAATTAGTTCTTGAGTTATAGAATCCGTACACACTCACAAAAACACAAAATAATAAAACATTTTAACACTTTAATTAATAAATATTTACATTTTTCTATTAACAAATAATTAATAAAATGTAAAATTAATTATGACAAGGCAAATGAGAGCCAGAAACGCCGATCTTAAAGCGACAATTATAATATATTCCTCATATACACCAATATGCGCGCATATTGGTGTATATGAGGAATATATTATAATTGTCGCTTTAAGATCGGCGTTTCTGGCTCTCATTTGCCTTGTCATAATTAATTTTGTATTTTCGAGAGCTTTAACTTTTATTGTTAATAAAATGTATTCTATTAGTTTTCATAATCGGAATTATGTATTTATGGAGTGACAATTCTACCCCGGCATTTTTGCGATTTCAATTTTTCCACCGTTGTCGTTTTTGCTCTATACCGGTTAAACAAAGCGACGTAGACAAAAATTTCTTATATAATTTTTGTAGCTAAAGATTCACTCCTTACAATGGTATACCACATTTAACTAAAATTATTTATTTTGTTGTTAAAAATCGGCACTGAAAAAAAACTATCGATCTCGCCTCGGTCTCCCCTACTATGTACTATGTAGTAGAATATCTTGTAAATTGTCGTAGCTATGTTTCCGTTACGGCAATACTTTTTTAGGTAAAGGAAGTTATTATAACATACTGTAGCACGATTAAATACTTTTCGCGGAAATATCACGAGCTTCGTAAATTTATAATTCCGACGGTTAAAAACGAGATGTCGTTAATCATGTTACGTACATCTCGGCAACGCTTCCCGAGTTGCAATATTCACTTGTCTTATCGTGCTCAATTTAGAAACAACGGAAATTTTAACTAACGAATAGCATACGATGTTTGGTCAGATTACTATGTCTTTATTTCGAAATCAACGTTTCACAAAACATTTTCTTTAACCATCTTTAGAATATTCAAATGATATCATAGGTATAATCATGCTTAAATAAATAGCTTCATAAATTAGTGAAACTAAAAAATCGTTTTATAAAAAAGAGGCCAATAACAAGAGCATTAACTTTTTATAATAATAGTAAAATGTTTAACTACACGTAGTTTGAATCATGTTCTATTATACTGTATGAATCGAATATAATTTTCAATTAAATAGACTACGTAATTGCTGCAACTAATAAAATATGCAATATATCGTTCCTGTTGAACGCACATTAAAATTTTATGAAAACATTCCATGTATAAAATAAATTTTATTAGTATCGTTATCGATTTTATGCGTTGAATGTCTAATAAATGTAATTAATTACTGTAATAAATTAATTAAAGAGTGTGTACACTTCCGTTATTTTATTCATAAAATAAAGAAATTATTATTGGAAGTATTGAAAAGAAAGTATGAAAAAGTGTACTGTACTGTTTGGTATACTCCTAACTTTTTTTAAAGTGAAATTTGCTAAAACGCAGAAAACCCCTGTTTTCGCAACGAGAAAGACAATCTCGTGCGCGGATTAACAAAGTTCTATGGTGTTATTCTAATTTTAATGGCTTTCAAAAAGTTTGAATAATAGTTCTCGCTAGACTTTTCAAGCAACGGCAAGTTTATTAATTCCAATTCTAAAAAGGATATGTAAAATCGATACTCGAATCTATCGAAGTTTATTGTTGTCGCTTTTCCGCGATGCCGATTGGTTTTCTTGCTGTGCTTATTACTTATTCGTAAGCGGATGTCGTCGAATAGTTTGATAGTAGGCCAAGTAAGGCCCGAAACGTTAACGTGATTGTATATTATTATTAAAGTTATTAAATTTATTTACAACATCCTTTATTTTCTCGAAAATTGGTCGTTTTTTATTTATTTAGCTGTTTTGCTTAGTCGAGCGAAATCATATTGTTATTTGTTAATCGTTAAATATATATGTTATCAAGCCACCTCGGAAGATTTATGCACTACCTACATACGTTTCCTTGGCACAATCCTTCTCTCGTACATTCCTCATTTCTTGATGTTCTTTGTCCAATATCCGAATGAATAGAACGAAATAACACTTGCATTTAGCAGATATTGATGATCATAAATTCGCTGCTTTCGCGAGATTTATTGTACTTGTAGAAGAGCATGCATTTTGACGAATGAGTTATATATTTGTATGCTACATTAAATTCTATGTAGCGATCTTGAACAATGCATGTTAAGAATTCATTCATATCATTGCTATTGTCGTTTTTATGGATCAATTTCGCGAACAAGCCGTAACATTTTGTCTGAAATTCTTTTAGGTTGGCTGTGTGAGTGACATTTAACAGATAATTTTTCTCAATCCAATTCCAATGTTCGGTGTAAACGTATATAACTAATTGATAAAAACAAAATATTAACGAATAATTAGTATTAGGTAAACTATTATTAATATTATTATCTATTACTATTTTATACGTTATTCGGAAATAAAATTGTCGGATTTTCTGTTACGTATTATTATATTTGCGGAAATTTGGAATGCAGTATAACATTCACATAAATTTCTTTCGTCTCGCACTATTGTAATATTTGTATTTTTAATAGATAAGGAATGCGCTGTAATGTTAGTTTCCGTTTATCTTTTTCCGCTGCAGAATACCATGTACTTAAGAAATATATCAAGCGTCATCATCTTAACGACTGCATATTCGGCGTTTATATCTCTCTTTTGCCTCTTATTTATTTCATAAGTATTTTATATTAATATTGAATAAAATAGCACTCTATATTGCTTTGGTTGGATTTTCTGCGGTTTTCATGAAAATTTTATACTGTAGTACCTATACCCGAATAAAATAGCATACTTGTGAATCTGATCTATTTGTTTTTATTTCTACTATGCAATAATTTTTTCTTTCGCTAACTTATTACGAAGAAACAGAATACATTTATATATTTATGTTAATCTATGCACCGAAATTGTACGAGAAAAAATTATTTGTATGGGCGCCGGAATCCCGCGGGCTCTCCTTCGAGCAAAATGGGATAATATTAATCGTCCAAAGTATCGCGCGCACGACACGATACGCTTACGCTGGCCCTGAGAGAAATGTATTTTCAAGGCCAAAGAATAAAAAACAGGTTGGCAAGTTATATCTTGGAATCGATGTTCGCGCGGGGGGTAAGCTCATGTACTAAAAGCAGTTATACTAGGTCAAGCGTAAAACCGCAATTCAAACTCTAACATTGGCTGTTTCGACATTCGGAGCGTGAAGTAAGATAATTTATGTCGCGAGTACTTTGCATAATTAACCTCCCGTTATAATAAAAAAAATATATATGTACGTTTCAAAGAATTAGAAATAAAAAAGTTGATAGACATTACTTGGATACAACTATCAGACACTATTATCTGTCTCATCGGCTGACATAATTGAAACGATGTCATTTTTACATTTCTTGCTAATAGTTTTATTTACACCTTTGCTATATTGATTTATTACTTATAACTTATAGCTAAACACAAACACACATATCTACATGTATAAACATGCTTTAAGAGAATAAAAAATTATATCCATGCAAAACATGGCAAATGTTTTAATTTTTTTTATTATATGATACGCGTAGATGTGTATTAATTAAGTAAGCATCTTATCTTTAATCCTTTATTTTAGTTTGACAATTAATTTATTTGATGAAAATTGAATCTGTGAAACATTTATAGAAACTGTAAACATAATAAAGATATTGAGCTTACCACACTCCAACCACCTCGATATTCTGCATAACTTCTTACGACTACCTAAATAAGCAATGCAACCAATGTAAATGCTTTCGATGCTTTTGCATAACTAATGACCGCAATCAAAATCATTTAAAAAGTAAATTATATAATTATTTGAGGTAGGTAAGTACATAGTAAAGTTTAAATAAATCAGCAAAATTATTAATTAAATTAAACAATTACTTAATATTATATAAAATATAAATATGTAGACTACTCAGACTAATAAAAGTAGGTATCTAATTCAAATTCTCATTGTAAAAATATTAAATCTCTTTCTATTTTTTATTATTGCACATTGAGATATTCTCGTTACTATTATGTAGGTACGTCTGATGGAATTATTTCGAATTACGCGATAGTTTATTTAATGCTATACATTTAATTTCGGAGTTTTGCTAAACTCCGACCATTAATCTAATTGAATCCTATGATTAATTTTTCGAAAAAAAACATGCAACATTACACAACAATGTGCAAATTACAACAGGCGCGCGGCGCGGCGAAGCATTAGAAGGAGTGCTTTGTAAACAACAACGGCTATTCACGAATGACGCGCGATGCTTGATCTCTGCACGCCTAACAACGATAACGATAAATGCTGGGCTATCTCTTCTCATCGAATCGCGCAGACACACGCTGATTCGCAGATTTTTATAATTAATTAATTTTTTATTATTTATTGCAAAAATCGCAAAATGATATAGTACTCTTTCCTTTTTAGTTTAAACCAATCTACTTTTACACTTCGGCTGTGTCAATAATTTTACCGGGCACTCCTGTACATATACTTGGGATAATCTTCCGAAAACCCCCCACCTCCGATTTACGTATTCTTCGGTGAAAATGTTTCAAATAGTCTCCAAACTTTGATGAAATTTTACAGATATGTAGTACTCACTAAATGTAGTCGAAATCCACAGTGTTGAGTCGCGGAAATGCTGTTTCCAAGAAAGAAATTTTTCCATTATTTGGCCTAATTTAAATTTTCAAGATTTTGACATGATAGTATATGTATGGTTGCAGTGGGTTCCGCCCCCCCCCCCCTGCGGGGGGCCCACCTAAAAAAAAAAATGATCTAACCCAAACCAATTGTTGTGTGGGTGACTCACTCACACGATAGACCTCGTTTCGCCCTGTGAGCAAGGGGGGGGGAGGTAGTGTGGGGTGGACCTCGCTTCAGGTCAAGGTTGTTAAAGAATAGATCCCCTAAACAGCAGTTTTACCTTATTTTTTTATGTCAAAATCTTGAAAAATCTGAATTAGGCCAAATAATAAATATTGGTTTTTCTCGGAAACTGAGCATTTCCGCAACTCAACACTGTGGGTTTCGATTACATTTAGTGGGTTCATACCTGTAAAATTTCATCAAAATCGAAGTGGGATAGTCTTCTAAAGTTAAACCGAGTCATTCAAGACTACATACTTTATTTGAACATTTTATGCCTTCATCTTTCTCATCGGTAAAAATCCATTTAAAGGCGTTTATTTGGAGGCTCATTTGAAAAATTTTCACCAAAGAATACGTAAATCGGGTGTGGGGAGTTTTCGGAAGTTTACCCCATATTTGTATCTGTAATAATATTATTTCATCATTTTTTATGAATGTTATACTGTGGTGACAATTCTATTTTAGCGTTTCATTAATTATCTATAATTTAAATTAATTTTTGTAATGCCTGTCGCGAAAGTTCAATTTTCGATTGCTGTTTAACGTGCGGAAAGAATCTTATTTCTCAACGATTCAATGCATGCCTTACTTTACCGCACTAGTGCGAGAAAAGCATCTTTATGACTTACTTTACCGCACTAGTGTGTAAAAAACCTCATTTTTTTTTATACGGTTGATAGTTTTTGTTTTACGATTTTCGACTAACATAACAAACTTAAACATAGCGAAATTCACGTGAGACAAAACGTCAATTCGTTTTCTTCGTTTTTCTTTAAGGAGGCTCTACAGGTACTCTGTAGTCAGTTAAGAGATGAAGAGAAAATCTTCAAATTCATCAATTCTAAGTATTCATAAAATATTTTCATGAATTTTGATGACGTTAGAGCTTATATCATAACCATAGTCGAAGCGAGGAATAATTAAAAGTATCGTGTAAGTGCTCATTTGACTCCGGCTTATACATGCGAGAAAATGTAGGCAACGTCGCAAACTTCAGTCTCGCTGTTCTGCTCATATGACCGTGGTCCTTTTCTAGTCAGTGACTGTGTTTACTTTTATAAATTTATAATGCCTCCTCTCCAAGCCTGACCAATTCTTGGAGAAATAAGGATAGTCTTGCGTGGTGTCAAAAGAGGAAAATTCGCTAAAAAGAAAGTTGTTCTTCGAATGTGGAAAATGCCCAAAAATCATTGGCAGATAAAAGGTTATGTAAGGTTATGTAAGTAATATTTTCAACGTTGATCATACATGTGAAAGTTATTTACATTACTATATCACTTTTACTCTTTACACGCACACACACACACGCACACACACACACACACACACACACATATACAAGCACTCGTGCAGTCGCTGCGACGTTGTCAAATCTCCCTTGTTGTTCGAAGCACGCTACGTGAACTGTGATATGGCCTGTTTCAATAGCCAATATCACAAAATTTTACACGATAACCCTTGTTTTTCTCGATATTTCTGAAAAGCTTAGATTAAGATCTATAAGAGCTCCGTTTTTTAAATCTCTGGCAGGCCGCCTTCATATAATTAATATCTCATTTCCTGTCTCCAGGAACCCCTCTGCCATAAGAGCTCATGTTAAAAACTGTGATTTCAAAATTCATTTTCGCAAATTTTTACACGATAACCGATGCTGAAATTTTTCGAGCACTTTTCTCGCATCTCAATTTATACGTCCATGAAGTTTTTTTCCAATTTTTAGATACATCCATTATCTGTAGAGCCTCCAGTATTCGCTGAATACTATTTCTTATTTAAATTTAATTTCAATTAATTTTTTAATCTCAAATCGAACTGTCGCGACAGGCATTACAAAAAATATTGTACGTGGTATGTGCGGAAGACAACAAATTATGTCGCGCGTGAAGTTGCCGCATTCGCCTCAGCTTATGATGCATGCACGCTCGTACTCGTGTGAATGCACCATAAGCCTTCGGCTTATGCGGCAACTTCACGCGCGATATAAATCATTGTTTTCCACACTTGCCACACAAGATACTATTATATTAAACAACTCTGGGAAAAATATAACCCACTTTGGGGCCCACGATTATAGTTAATCAAATTATTTAGATTGCTCGTAACCCTAATTTTACGTGCGATATTTCTATTTCAAAGATTTTTAAGTTAGATTTTTAGTTACGCGGGATTAATTTAGAAATATTGCACGTAAAATTAGGGTTACGAGCAATCCAAATAATTTGATTACTGCAATCGTGGGCCCCATAACCGTCTTTATTTTTCCCAGAGAAGTTTTGTGTATGGAATTTGCTGTTTATCAAATTTTACTAATAATTATCATAATTATTAATTAACTATTTGCTACACTACTAGTATTATCTGTTATTAGAGATATTCCATACTTGTAGATAAAACTGATAATTGTTATGTCGATATCGCTCTTCACATTATCCATAATATAATCGCCTCAATTTATAGGTATGCAAATTTGCCCACAGCAAAATGCAAAACTTATTGAATGCAAGAGCAGTGGTTAATGTAACAATGCAACTTGATAAAAGATAATCTTCGATCTGTCACGATAGCAAATCCGCTTTACAGGTAAGTGTGCGAGCGTAAAAACGGCGCTATGAACTTGTCACATAGCTAACATATAGATAGCAATGATAGCATATGGCACACTTTTCCAACTTTTCCCAAGTTTCAAAGCTGCAAAGCTTGTAACAAGTAAAACACGTACGCTAACTGAACTCAGTCGTCTGTTGCAACCATTTCTCAAGAGGCGTTTCCTCAGCATATGCTTTCCTGCAACTATATTTTATCCCACCATAAATCTATAATAAAATCTTATCGCTTTTTTTTGTAGCTTAATAATACTGCTTTCTTCCATCGCCACAAGATTTTGTATTACAGGATTTACGATCGTCATAAGAATTTTAAACGTTTACTTTTATGACTAATAAAATGATAAAACAGAATACAATAGATTTGCTTTGAAAGGGACCGGGAAACAATTTGGATAAATGATAGGATTATAGCGGTTGAATTAATTCACAATTGGTCGTCATCGATGTCGCATCGATGTGCCATGAATATTTTATGAAAATTACAAATCCTCTGAGCACACTCGCTAAGGCTAAGCATAAAGAGAGGAGCAGTGTATAAAGTAAGAATAATAAGTTAATAATATATGTGTGTACGTGTGCATACATAAGATTAAAAAAGATTTTCTTTTCAAAAAGAGACTGCAATCACATCTAATTCTCACTTTCGGTATACATCAAATTCGATTTCTCATACAGAAATTATTTGTGTAGCAGATATTTGTGAGATAAACGGAAAAAATCTTTGTCAACAAAAATAATACACGATACTATATTATGTGTAACACGTGTATGATAAAATTTATAGTGCAAATCAATAAAAGAAAATCAGAATCAATAATGTAATAGCAAATAATGTAGGTACCTATGTACCTAATTTTCTGCAGGAGCCAATTTCGTACTTTCGATATATAGATGATGCTTTTAAAAGCACTCCTCCTATTGAATGGATCCATTTCCAATATCTACAAAAAGTTAGCTGAAAAAAAGCTTTTCCACCAACCATACAATATACAATACGAATATACAATACGCGACATACATATTGACACACCACTCTGGGAGAAAAAAAGACAGTTAAGCAACCCATTTTGAGGCCCACGACTAGTAATCAAATGATTGGGATTGCTCGTAACACTAATTTTACGTAAAACCTCGTATTTGGACTAGAAATACGTCATCAAAATGATGACGTCAGAGGAATAATATCAGTTAAAAAACCTAAAAATTGACTTAAGCAAGTGTAAGTGTTGGTTATGAGAAGACATCTCGAGTCCTCCAAACACAGTTTTATAATCGAATTGCTGTTGCAGTAATTGTACATCTCAGTTAGACGACTATTACGGATATTTTAACGAAAAAAAAAAGAATTTTTATTTGTAAATAGTTCTTATTTTTTAGTTAATCTGTATTCATGGTTTCGCATATATTCTATTTTATTACTTACAATTACATATTGTTTTACAATTTTTGTAAACGCACGCATTGACGGGATTCGAACCTAAGAACCTAAGATTCCGGAATGGTAGCCTAGTACGCTAACGCTGAGCTAACAATCAATTTTACAGTGTAACTATTCTGAAACTTATATTTCTGAGCTCGCGCGATAGAACGAATACTGGGATTATTTAACAACCACAATTCAGTTTCACTCTCCAAATTTCTAAATTTTACATCCACAAATTTAGGTTATACAAATAATGGTAATTTTAATTTGGTTAACCAAGTTATATAGATTATGAATATGAGTTAAGGTAATCGCATTTGTAAGATGATTAACTAAACTTTCTCCAGCGACAACTGACATTTGCAAAAACGTAATTAAGATTTAGAGTGACGTTCCGTCTTCATCTGCAATGTCACAGTTCTCTCTTAAGCGAGATTTCTAGTTAACCCCGCGTAACTAAAAATCGCAATTAGCTATTCTATCTATGTCAAAGATGTTTAAGTTATACTAGTCAATTCTTTCAATTAGTTCTGTCGATATTCAGTTACGCAAAGATAATTTTCACTTAAGGGGCACTAACCAAAATGCTAAGTTGCTTAACTACAAAAATATCGGTCAAAATTTCTCCCAGAGCAGTCACCACTCCTTGCTCTGTACAGGGATGGCAGCATGAAACATTTCTTACGGTGTTTACTGACAGGTAGTTGGCATTGGTTTGACTAACGGGCGCGAGGTGGACGGTTCAAACCTCAACCAGCCCAGCTCGATTGTATGTCGCGATCGAACGTGGGCCATTTCCCTGGATGATGATTTTCAATCACGATAATGCATCAAAGCGATATTGTATATGGAGCATTCCACGCCAAATCGGACGGTTTAAAAAATTTATTTTTTTGATTTTCTTAATTTTTTGGTATTTTTTAGTACCCCTCAAAAGAGGCTTCCTGGTAAATTTTGAGATTTTTTTTATCACTGGTTTAAAAAATATCAAATTTTAAAAAAAACCGCTCTTTTTTTGGTTTTTTGCTCATAACTTTCTTAATAATGGTCGAAATTTAATTTTTTTTTTTTCAAAATTTTTGTTTTTAGATGGCCTTTACAGAAAAAAATACAAAAAAAATATTTAAAGTGCTTTTAATCGAGATTTTTGAATTTTAAGTTTTTATTCGTGTTTTTAAAACTGTGTGTATCCTTCGATTTTCTTGAAGATTTTCTATTTTAAACTTCTATCCATCCTGCAACTTTTAAGCCCGGTCCGGTAGTGGGCCTTCCATAATTACTATTTTTTTTTCGATTTTTAAAAATTAAAAAAATTTTTTTTTCGCTATAAATTATTATCAGTACCGATTTTTGACACTGTATACTTTTTTTTTTACTTATTATAAATTGATTTCGATATTTTTTTGTTCTGAGTAGGGATTTAAAAGCAGTAAGTAAAAGTTAATTCTATTTATGAGCAATTATAACAAACGTTTTTATTTATTTTCGTGTTCTTTTAAAAATTGTTTCAAAATTATATTATAAATGCTTTTTTTTGTTGTAAAGTATTTAGAAGTATTTAAGTATTTTTATTTATTTTTTCTATTTAGAAGCAAAAGAAAGATTAGATTTGCGATACAATACAGCTAAGACCATTACAGGAACTCAAAAATTTCATACAATTATTCCAAAAAGCGACGAAGCTATATTAACTAAGGAGTACTCTAGTTCACAAAACAATCGTTTATGTAAAATTTTTAAAAGAACACGAAAATAAATAAAAACGTTTGTTATAATTGCTCATAAATAGAATTAACTTTTACTTACTGCTTTTAAATCCCTACTCAGAACAAAAAAATATCGAAATCAATTTATAATAAGTAAAAAAAAAAAGTATACAGTGTCAAAAATCGGTACTGATAATAATTTATAGCGAAAAAAAAATTTTTTTAATTTTTAAAAATCAAAAAAAAAAATAGTAATTATGGAAGGCCCACTACCGGACCGGGCTTAAAAGTTGCAGGATGGATAGAAATTTAAAATAGAAAATCTTCAAGAAAATCGAAGGATACACACAGTTTTAAAAACACGACTGAAAACTTAAAGTTCAAAAATCTCGATTAAAAACACTTTAAATATTTTTTTTGTATTTTTTTTTTGTAAAGGCCATCTAAATACGAAAATTTTGAAAAAAAAAAATTGAATTTCGACCATTATTAAGAAAGTTATGAGCAAAAAACCAAAAAAAGAGCGTTTTTTTTTTAAATTCGATATTTTTTGAACCAGTGATAAAAAAAATCTCAAAATTTACCAGGAAGCCTCTTTTGAGGGGTACTAAAAAATACCAAAAAATTAAGAAAATCAAAAAAATAAATTTTTTAAACCGTCCGATTTGGCGTGGAATGCCCCATATATGTATACGCTCGCGCGCGCTCGCGGGGCCATCGTTATTTGCCAACTCCTATGTACCGGCATCACCAACCCTGTGTAATTTACTTCCGGGGCAGTGGGTCGTCGAAAATATGCACTATCGTTATCGCTAATAATTTCTCCTACCGTTACATTATTATTGCAGCGTGGCCCACTGCGTCAGTGGCTTTATACGGTGCACGCGTGATGTCTCTGCTTTCGGCATAAAGATATGCCTAAAGATCCTTTGTGGTTGTCTTCTTTTCTATTCTATTAAGTCTGATACAAGCTTCTCTTAATCAAATAAAATCAGTCACTGACATTAGAATTCTTTTTCAATAATGGATCCAGTATAAGTTTTATAAGCATATTGAAAGATATTCATTTTGATATTAACTCTCTGTATGTGATACATAATATACAAAAATAATGACTATTATATCACTAGAAAATATTTGGTTTTTATTAGATACTTTCAATATTATAATTATCACGATTGAGGCTAACATAAAATTTGATATAAATCTTTTGAACGTTGAATAATTCTTATAAAAAGCTGATAGTTAAAAGTGATGACTTTATACGCTAATAGTGCGATTCTCGTCATGCAAAACAGTTTCCGGAAAAACGGAGTCTGAATAAATCTACATCATTTTCCCCTCGGAGCATCGTCACGCGACGCGAACGCGAAAGTACGAAAACAGGCACACTGACGACATCATCCCTGTGTGGTGCGTGCGCAGCACCTGAAGCTAGATAGGATTTATTATCCTTACGAAGAAACGACAGGGGATTCCGATCTTCCATGTCGAAGAAAATTTAAGAGACTTCGCGGTCTCCATAAAAAGATCTTCCCCAATATTCTACGTAAACATGACAAACGCCGACGAAAACTATAAAAATTTCGCTAGAAAAACTTTGCATACCTCAGTCACGTAATAGCAAAGTTTCCTTTTCCCTATTACTCTATATAATTCTACTCCATAACTATAATTCTACTATAATTCTCTCATTATTATATAAATTTCTGCAACTTTTCGCCGCAATACATATAAACCGCTTCACTTGTTAGCCATCTTCATTCAATTTTGGGATTAAAATAACACTGCACATATTCTGTATAATCTTCTCATCACGTGTAGTTTTAGATCAACTTATTAGAAACTTTATTTTGCTGTATGTTAAAATTACGATAATATCTCAAATGAGAAATATAAAATTATCGGCCATAATACACTACTTAACAAAATTAAAGGATTACTTAAAATCAACGCTAAAAAGGACCAAATTCAAAGTTACGTATTTTTGTAAAAAGTGATCGCAGAACGATGTTCAAAAAAAGCGTTTTAAAGCTTGAATCCTCAGCTTTCGAATGCTTCAAGGCTCGTTTCTATAATGCTAATACCGGCGGCACAATACAGTTTTTTAGGAAAAAGACCTTAAATACACTACTCACTTCAAATCGTCATAACTCAGCGAAAAAAAATTGTAGCGTCATGATTAAAAAAAAGCATTTTAAAGAGGAAATGTTAAATTTTACGATACAATTAATAAAATTTGGAGAATAAATTTCGTTCTCCCCGTACACGCTATCAAGCTTGAAGTTTATTCTTCAATTTTCATGCAAGGTTTATTTTAAATTAGCGCTGTTTGTAGTAAAATCTTCGCAGAGAAACGAGCCTTGAAGCATTCGAAAGCTGAGGGTTCAAGATTAAAACGCTTTCTTAAACATCGCTCTGCGATCATTTTTCACAAAGATACGTAACTTTGAATTTGGTTCTTTTTAACGCTGATTTTAAGTGATCCTTTAATTTTGTTGAGTAGTGTAATATTATATACTTTAAATTACATATACATAGATATGTATATACAATACATAGATATGTATATACAATATATTGAATATATGTAACATTGCATCGATTTATTATAATTGATTTTTTGTGGTTACTTGACACGTGTGTAGGGAAAAAAACAGAAATAAAATCACAAACTACATAATTTTTACGGTTATGCTGAACTTTTAATTAGTTCTGAATTTTATAACTTACAATTAGCCGCAAGGACCTATTGGTTAATATAATGGTAATGTATTTGAAGTGTATTTGTATGTGAGATGTCTTGCGCATATCTTCTTTGAAAAGAAGTAACCTAAAATGCTAATCAAGGTATACAACCGAATACGTTCAGCTTAATTTATTCGCTCGATTGCTGTTGCTATTTTCGAACGTACTTATATAGATATGAATATAGGAAACTTATATAGTATGAATATAGTACTTATATAGTATGAATATAGGAAATTCCTGTAGATTCCGGAAATTCAAGGCATTCCAATTAAGAAAATTAATAGATATTGAATTACATGCTTGATTTAACCATTCCATAACTGCCAAAACAGGATTTATTTATAATGTTTAAATCTCAATGCGACAATATAAAATGTTATTATACTATTAATATTATTAATTTCGAATACTCGCCTAACTATGCAGAATTATGATAGAGAATACTGATTTGTATAATAAATAATTAATACGAGTAATTTCTCTTTTTATCTTAAACGAATATGTAAGAATGACTATTTATTTAACTTATGTTACTTGTTTTTATTTATCAATTATTTGTAAAATTATTGGTGCTTTTATAAAGTTTTTTCGCTAAAAGAACTGACTAACAGCTGTTGACTGTTAGTTAAAGGATCTATTATCTTTTTCGGGCATACATATCGTTTACCTATTTTTCCATACCTATTTTGATAATGTAAGAAAAAAGAAAGACTCACGTTGACTGCTACTGCGTCTTATAATATTCTCCAGGAACGTGTTTTGGGGGGCTACCAGGCCCCTACGCCCCCCTGGCATCCTTTCTTTGTTGAATGATTCCGGATCCTGGACGCTGCGGTGGCTATCAGGATCTCGGCCAGCTTCTACCGGCTAGGATGATTATAAGCTGCCTGCGATACATAACGAAAATCCTTCGTATTTTCTCCTCTCTCTCTCTCTCTCTCTCTCTCTCTTTATTCTTCTCTTTTCACCTGCTGTCACCAATGATTCACTTCAGGTATATCTCTTGATATACATGTAACAAAATAACGGTACACCTCACGCACTTGAAATCGTTTGTGACAACGCTCAAACGCGACGATTCACTATTGCGATTCATTAGACTGGTATCGTACGACGCGTGCAAACTATTCAGCGCCAGCATTTATGCGGGGGAAGTCTGGAATACGTTAAAACAATTTTAACATGATTTTATGTAATTGTGTAACAATTAACTCTCCGAAGCAAGCACTTAGTTTTCAAAAAAATTTTACAATTTCACAATATGAAATGATTCCGCAGCACTCTCGATAGAAAAAACACTTGGTAGTTTTTCATGATTACTTCCGGCAAATCAATAAGAGCATTTTATTACTTATGAAACTCATGAGAGTTCCAATTAAGTTTCAATTCAATTTTGGCGTTTTGTTTCGGCGTTGAAGATTATCGCGATTTGCCCACGATTTCTAGATCGACCAAAACTCCCAAAGTAAAATAACGAAAAACAAAGAAAACCGCGAATGTTTTGTCGTGGATCCTCGTGCCGTTAGTAAACCCATATAGTATATCCCATTAGGCGATCGAACGGAAGTCCAACAGACTTCTGTCGATGATTCTTCGATAAATAATAGCAAAGATGAGAGCAACGACTTCTTTCGTCACCTGAACGACGTCCTCCTTCCTAACGTCATTACGGCAGCTCGAAATGGCGCAGCTACATGAATCAACGATTTTCTCGACGAGGAGAATGAAGAATGGATTGTTTCGTAGGAATCGATCGCCTCGAGAATGGCCGCCGGTTGGAAAAACTGATTTACTGGCTCGCTCAATTCACCCAGGAAAATTGACACGTGTTTGACACGTATAATTGTTCGCTCGTGATAATTTGATAATTGATGAAAGGCAAAAATCAATCGATCGATTATCGGGAATTGTTTCTTGAGATCGGCGATTCTTTCGAGCCAGTGTATATTTATCCTACTATCCTTTCGCTGGATCGATTTTACAAATTGGATCAACGATTCAATCGGGAAGCCGACGATGCTTGAGAGGATTAGTATTGACCCAAAGGACCGCTCAACACCGGCGGCGACTGACGTGTTGCTGGTCAATGGTCCACCTGGCCTTTCGAGGACCCTCGAGCGCGCTTCAAATTCGCTTCGGTACTCATTCGGAATTCCAGCCGCACGTGCTTGACCGCGCACGTTCGATTCGGTGAATTCGTTTATCGACTTTCCTGACCTCGCCTCGAAGACACTGGCCGTTGTTGTCGGTCCAGCGGTCGGTCGTTCGCGGACGCGGTCATACAATTCGTCGAATCCGTGAGGAATAAGTATTGGCTGGAAGAGCCTGACAATCCTGTCACGGGTGTGGAAGAGGAGGAGGTGGAGGAGGAGGAGGAGGAGAAGGAGGAGGAGGAGGAGGAGGAGAAGGAGGTGGACGATCGATCGGAGTGCAGCACCGATCGATCCACCTAGCCGTCGTCCCTCGAGAATGATTACGTATGTTGTCGGTGATCGCGATGAACGGGACGATGCCCTCTTCTTCTTATTCACGCGCCCAAGACATCGATAGGCGTGAATCCTCGACGGTGCTCCCGGAAGTGTCGTCGGATGATGGCAGACGATACACGACCGATGACCCATCTAACCGCAATCCTTCCAAGTGATCGCTCTCGCAGCGACGGTGACGAATTCGCGACGACGACGACAGGTAACGTGACGACTGCGCCGTTGTACCCGTGACGTCGTTCTCCACATCCTCGGCGTCCTCCTCAGCGTCTGTGCAGGCGGTATCCGTGGAGGAGGACATCCCTCGGTAGAGATCGGCCGGATGTGAGATGTCAACTGCCGATAGTCACATGATCATTTCACGTGGATTCTGCTATCTCACGATGAGAAGCACTTCGATTTCGCCGACTCGATTACGCAATTCTCGGTCTTTGACAAGTCCTCTAGCGTATTTCAGGGCGATCTTTTACACTCGATTCCTTATTTACAGATAGATTTTCTGATGATTGATGATCGAACGACGGTAATTGAAATTTTCCAAATGACGATAGCAACGAAAGGCTGTAAACAGAAAAAATAATTTTTTATGTAACTATGAAAAAGAGTAATTTCATGAGACTTATTTTACAATAGAGCTGTCGTAAGATAGGTATTAATAAATATTATCTATTGATATAAATAGATATAGTATAGTATGGGAAAGTATTTCAAGTAGACTACTAACAATAAGATCGCACAACTAGTTTCATCACGTAGCATGTAGCATTTGATCTTCTGGTTCTTTGAGTTAAAGCGTTTTTACTTGAAAGAAACTCGATTCGCGAAAATCGGCTTCATCTAGTTCGCGATTGTCCCGACTAATATAACTTCCTCGCGCTGGAAGAAATGTACCAGTTACAGTTAAACTTTTAATGTTATTCGAAAACTTTCCGATTCAATGCTTCCGTCATTCGTGTTCAAGCGCGTCGCTGCTGCGTCAGTTTATCAGTTATTCTGACTTTTAAAATAGCAACTTTGCTATAAAATCGGTTATGAATTCGGAAAAGATATAGTTACAAATACATGTATATTGTGCATGTGTCCTGCGGGACTAGTGAACTCTATTCTATTCCTATCGACATGCTCAAGGCGTGGTCGATCATATCATTAAAAGTATATACCTAGAGCATTCGTTCGTTATATCGTACTCTTTATACAGCTTTGCAGATAAATCGGATATCCCCAATTAGGGTTTCATGTATATTATTAGGACATGTTACGTTCCATAAAATTTTGACCAATTAAGTAAATATAGCAGCATTTTTTGTGTGCATTATACCTGTATTCCCAAACTTTTGACAAGTTTAAGTAAAAATGATATTTGCCATTTTCTTACATAAAGCAAAATTTTTAATTATACAGTATCAAATTTGTTTGATCACAATCTAGAGTCTCTATTATAATTTTTCGATTAACATCTTAACATTAACTGCACCTGTACTCGAACTATGAATATCGTGTTAAAGAATACTTAGAGCTGTGATTGACCTTCTCTAACTATTTGAGACTTGAGACATGTACATCAAATATAGAGATACACAGTCTAACAGTCATGGGCATGGCGGTTAAGATAGAAGCGACAAACGGGATCGCTCGATATAGACTTGCAATACGATTGAGCACTACGATGTCATTTTAACTCGAGCCAGGAATATCATGAAAGTCCGCCGCATAATTTATCAGTCGTACATATTTTCTTTCCAATTGCCTTGAAATAAAAGATAAAACTGTTAGAAAACAACCCTATGCCGAGGTGGTATAAATTTTAAGAAGAATACTTGTGAGTATAATTGAGGATATAACGTGCATGAAATAACGCACGTGATAAGATTCTTGGAAACTTCAATTGCGTTGGACATCATACCGAAGTACAGCCGCGATTATTATTGTAGTATGACTAGGCGGCTTCGATTACTTCCTTTCGCGCGTATAGGTACTCTCGCGGTTTTCTATGTTTAATTCCGAATCGATTGAAATAACACTTTACACCTACCGTTATCTGCAACAATCTGATAATTTCACAACGCTTTACTTTCACGTAAAGTAGATTTAGACATCTAAATGATGGCAATCTATAGACAGCTATGTTCTGTATTTAATGTATTTAAATCTTGACCTCTTAAATTTTCTGTCACATACATAATATCTTTATAGATCTTCTTTATATACCCACCTATATTTTCTTTGAGACACGCGCGTGTACATACCTCTTCTCACACACACAAACACACACACGCGCGCGCGAACATACACACAGATCATACAGCATTAATTTTATAAATCCTTCTTTTAGATTTTTAACTTTATAAATTTATGGACATACATAATAAAACCATTTTTTCAATCTCTCTCCCCCTCCATTCTTATTCTGTATGTATTCAACTTGTCACAACTGCGTTGGCCAATTCTTTTAAAAATAGAAACGCTCTTGTTTACAAAATACAAGCACTTATGACAATGTCAAATCTGCGTTTCCGGTAATCATATATCTTTTTGCGAGTGTTGCGATTTCCGCATATGTGGCTGGTCATCACAAAGACGAGCAAAACCTTCGCTAATGTTTTTCATCGCAATAACTTGTAAATATTAAGAAGAACGCGTATTAATGCCCGCGTATATAAATAATACAAGAAGCCCTTCCCTAATTTGACTTTCTAACGAGCCTTCTTATATTATTCTTGTATTATTTATACGCGGGCATTAATACGCTTTCTTCTTAATATTTACAAGTTATTGCGATAAATATTACCACATGCCCCGGTAGTCGAATTGGTACGACGCGGACGCCTGCACGGATTGCGGGAGGTTCCAGGTTCGAACCCTGACTGGGGTAATATTTTTCGCAATAAATTATTTAAATCAATACAAAGGAAATAGCCATACGGTCCAAGCTTGGATCTTAGGCAGCTTAATATTATTTTATATATGTATTTAAATACGCGTATTTTCCAACATGTTAAACTGCGCGCCGATTATTTGTCGGACTTAAAACACAGCTATTGTTGGAACATTAGAAATTCCCTCTCCCTTCCATAATTAAATCGATATCGATTTAATATTAAAATCACTGTAATGAACTTATTGCGAAAAATATTACCCCAGCCAGGGCTCGAACCTGGAATCTCCCGCATTCCGTATGGCTATTTCCTTTGTATTGATTTATATCTTAACGGTCTTAACATACATTAATTGTTTATTCACGTCGCCTGAGAAAGACGTTCAAATTATTGTTATCCGGTTATTGCGATAAATATTACCACATGTCCCGGTAGTCGAATTGGTAAGACGCCCGAACGGAATGCGGGAGATTCCAGGTTCGAGCCCTGGCTGGGGTAATATTTTTCGCAATAAGTTCTTTACAGTGATTTTAATATTAAATCAATATCGATTTAATTAGGGAAGGAAGAAGGAATTTCTAATGTTCCAACAATAGCTGTGTTTTAAGTGCGACAAATAATCGGCGCGCAGTTTAACATATTGGAAAATACACGTATTTAAATACATATAGAAAATAATATTAAGCTGCCTAAGATCCAAGCTTGGACCGTATGGCTATTTCCTTTGTATTGATTTATATCTTAACGGTCTTAACATATATTAATTTTTTAAATTATTTAAAATTTCTTCATAGTGATTCTTGCTTATTAAATCGGTTACCGATTTAAAATGTGTGGATGTACTGTTCCGAAAAAGGTAGTGCTGTGTTGTAAGACTAAAAATATATTTATTCGACGCGCAGTTCATTTGAGTTGGAATAAGTAAAAATTTACACACAGAAATATTATCGACACAAACATCCTGTCACGGCTCGAAGCCCTTCCCTAATTTAATTTTATTTGTTAGTAAATGAATTATAAACATATCTATTTGCTTATATATAGGTACAGTCGCAATTTACGAAATGTTGCGCATATTAGTGCGGGTGGATAAGTAGAAAATTGTTAGTTATCTAATATGCAGATCAATTTTACTTAAGATAGCGCCGTAAAACGAATGTTATGTTACTATTCATAAAAGCGACGCACCGAAAGCTCTTAAGGCAGCGCTTTTCAATCTAGGTGGTACCTAAAATGTACTTCCAAGATGAAATGGAGAGTATGACGCGAGTGTGACGCAAACCGTTTAATATTTAGGAAGGCAATATTACAAGTGCTTGAATTAAAATAATAACTATTCTTATCGGTCTACTCCATTTACAGTAACTGTAAGTAATCTTACCGAGAATAGAACAAAGCGATACAAACTTAAAATGCAAACTTATGCTGCAGTTAAGTTTAAAAACCTATTTCTTCTTACACACATACATGCATATTTCTCTCTCTCTCTCTCTCTCTCTCTCTCTCTCTCTCTCTCTCTCTCTCTCTCTCTCTCTCTCTCTCTCTCTCTCTCTCTCTCTCTCTCTCTTCTCTCTCTCTCTCTCTCTCTCTCTCTCTCTCTCTCTCTCTCTCTCTCTCTCTCTGTCGCACACAAATTTTCTAACTAGAATTATCTGCTCATATATTTGCATCAACATCATAAATCATTCTAGTACGGAGAATCAAAATTAAAAATCCAATTGAATAATTTATCTTTCGCAGATAAATCGTTTTTCGATATGTCATCAAAAACTTCGATCGAAGATAGTCGACGTTCTTCGCGACAAACATTCACAAATCGTGAATTGCCAAAAAAAAATAGTCGAGATTTATTCTTAATGGGCGTTTTCTATTTAGTAACACAAGCGACACAAGTGTCGTTCTCTCTTTGTTATTCATATTGAATGCTAAAGAAAGATAGAATGACGTTTGTGTCACTAAATGGAAAACGACCTATAAGATTCAAATAATTAGATTCAAATTGCATATATTTCCGTAAAAGGATTACTCGAAGTGTTGAAGAAAAGTGATCCAAGTGCTAGTTGACTAGACAGGGTAGATGGATGCCGGAGAAGAGAAGCTCGAGTGGCATTATCAGTACTCGAGTCAAAGTAAAGTCTATCCCTTGAGTACCCCGGGACCATCATGAATCTTATTATCTCTGTTATTATTATTAAAGTAGGATGCTTTCTACGATAAATACGTAGTAAAAATTAAATTCGCAGATAACACGTATGATAAAAAGTATAAATAACATCAATCATTCTTGTAAAATTAACGAAATATACGAAACAACGTGTCATTATTAAATTCTCGCTATCACATGCGCACCCCTATAATATAATAAAAAATACATAGTGTTATTTTAATCCAGAAATTACTATTACTATATATCGCTCATTTGCTGCAACAACGACATAACTAAAAAATCGCCCTTTTTGAGTTATTGGTACAGGGAAAAAGGTTGTTGCATGTACTATTTACAGTTAAAACGACGATGCTTAAGCTTCATGAACTCATGACCAGGGAGCAGTTGTGTCACTATTGTGCCATGTCATTTAGTGAATTATGTATGTTGCAATACTGTCTTATCTCAGTTGTTACTTTGTCGTTGTAGTGAGAACATCGTACAAGTTACAAAAAGAGTGACTTATTTTCAGTTATAACGCTATTGCTGTAAAGGTAAGAGTATTTCTATCTTCTTTTATGTCATCAGTAATGTATCATTTAAAGTTATGACTTTATTTATGAAATAATCTACATGACTCACAATAATGTTATTTTTAAATATGACGTTCTTGCAGCAAACAATCGTCCATGTAATTGTACTATTTCTTATTATGTCATTATTACAAAACACTTTGTTTCCATTCTGAATCATCAATTTCAAACTATGAGTCCTTGTGACGTTCTTGCAGAAAATATCTTTCTCACTTTCTTAATTTATGTCCCATTATTTACACTTATGTCATTCTTGTTGCAAACCTACCCTGTATCCAAAACCAAATATTGAAAGATATGACAATATTATTAATATTCCTATGTCATTAATACAGTTAATTTTTAATATTACTTCTGTTTCAGCTTACTGTAAACATATGCTATAATAAGAAAAAAATGGCTACAGAATTATTGTCAAAAAAAAGATGAAGTTCCTCTTGAAAATAAACCTGTTTTTAATAATAAACCTGCTACAAACGCTATCTCTTTTAATCAGTCTTTAGAAGAATGCGTGTGTAGTGACTTTCTATCCTAAAGATAGAAAGTCACTACACACGCGCGAATACATCGAAGGTCTTCATTGATGGAAGCAAGTCTATTGCAGACATTTACAAGGATTATGTGGCCAATTGTAAAAAGAAAAATGTACCATTTGCCAACTATATCTTATTTTATAGAATATTTACACAAGAATATAATATTTCCTTTTTTGTTCCA
Source organism: Leptothorax acervorum (assembly GCA_035220615.1). Classification (NCBI taxonomy): domain Eukaryota; kingdom Metazoa; phylum Arthropoda; class Insecta; order Hymenoptera; family Formicidae; genus Leptothorax; species Leptothorax acervorum. The sequence goes on along the minus strand of JASTWQ010000231.1, from coordinate 268,666 downwards.
AAAAGAGATTTGTGTGATGTCTGCTCGGGCTTTTGATAATGCAGAAGACAAGGAAAAAGAGCACTTAAGAGAAAATTATGATTGCCACCTTGTTGAAAAGAATTTATCAAGAGCAGAGAAAAAAGCAGATAAGGAAAAATCCGATGTAGTAGTGAGTGTTTACGATCTAAAGGCAGTCATGCAATTACCTAAAGAGTGTCGGTGTTCTACTATAAATCCAAGTTAAATGTTTTCAACTTTACCATTTACAATTTACAAACGAATACATGCGACTGCTTTGTATGGGACAAGGAAAATGGTCACCGTAGTGTAAATGAACTAGGTACTTGCGTACTACTGTATTTGAGAAAAATATCTATCTCAAAAAATGATGCAGAAATCATCTTTTATTCCGACAATTGCCCTGGGCAGCAAAAAAATAAGTTCATGCTGCTCTCTACTTATACGCCATACGCTACCAGGGAATAAAATCAATCACCTATAAATATCTAATCAAAGGACATACACAGAATGAAGGAGATTCAGCTCATTCGTTAATAGAGAGACAGGTAAAACGTCTTCTCAAAGGTGGGGCGTTGTATACAACAAAATCCTTTATTTCTGCCATTCGATCTGCGAGAAAAACAGGAGAGTCATTTCAAGTCAACGAACTCTGCTATGAGAACTTCTATGACATAAAAGTTCTGGCTAGTAACATAGGTCCCCTGAATATGACGGAATTGCAATTGTCCAAAAAGTGCAGGTTCTAAAAGTAGTACGAGAATCACCAACCTCGGTTTTTTATAAATATTCATACAGTGAGGATTTTAAGGAGGCGACCATTATCAAGAAGAAAAAGAAAGGTGATGATACCATTACATTGACCCGAGCTTCTTATTCCAGGCCATGCAGGAATCTCACAAAAGAAGAAAGAAGATCTTCTAGATTTACTTCATAAGAACCACATACCTAAATATTATAAAAATTTTTACGAAAATTTATAATGTTTGTTGGTTCAAAATATAACAACCACATACTGAAAGTATAAAAGCATGTCCTTTTATTTATAATAATTGTATAAGCTAATAATAAAAATATTTTTGAATTATTATCCCAAAATCTTCATTGTAATCAGGTTGGCGGAAATCGACAATAGTGACACAACTTCAAATAATTTAAAACAACCTTTGCCAAACATGCTTTTTTTCCCTAATAAGAACGTCATATTTTTACTTATGGCATATTCCAAAAGCTATTTTTGTAACAAGAATGTCATAAGTCTAAAGAGGGGTTGTTTTTCGGGTTATAGAAGAATCCACAGTACTGATTAAACCTATTATAATACTTTTTTCTTTCCTCTATATTATGATACTTTATTAAATTATGTCAATACGGTATTTTAAAATTCTCATAGAAAGTTATAACAATTCAAAACTTTAAATCGTGTCTCCTGAAAAATGACAATTTTTGAGTTATGTCATTGTTGCAGCAAATGAGCGATATATAAACGTGATAAATGTTAGTGATAAAAACAAACGTAAACATTCAAGCAAGTTTGAATTCATGAATTTATACACTTATATTTAGCATTTGTAATTTTTGTATATTAAAGGCTCAGCTTATATAGGTATATGTTTTTTGAAGTTAATTTTTCGAAAACGACCAAAAACAGAATGTTGACTCTTTGCAACCTCAACACCGTTGTCTCGATATCATCGTCGGTGTCCTCGTCGTTATGTGACATTTCCAATTTGTTCCAGTTTACAGGATAAATGCACTTATGCCTCGCGTGCAGGCAAATGTTACCAATATTAGAAAAGAGAGGCCGAGTTCGCCCGGATTTACAAGAATTCTAATATCGCCCGAAGGTCGACCTAAAGTGGAAAAGTAGTTTTTACACGATCGATTAACTTAGTTTTACGTTAAAAAAAACCTGAATCGGCATAAGGATACAACGACGAGATGTCTGTATTACACATTGCACATAATAATTAAATAATAATGCTCGTCTTTTTATGATACGCTTATTAGATTCACAATCAGTTTTATGACAAATGCCGTCTAAATCATTGGGAAACACTTTACATTCTCGCATTCACATAATTTTAAAGTCCCTAAACACGGCAATATTTGCAGACTCAACTGCATTAAATTTTGAACTTTTTGTTGGTTATAACCTTTATTCAAGTTCAACATTATTTGATAATAGGGATAATAGCAATATTACTTAGAATTTCTGAATTTTAATAGAGTTGGACAAAGTAAGAATAGATATAGATATATACAAAATTTTGGTAACAGTATTATCAGATATGCATCAATATTATTAAAATTTTTATGCATATCTGAGAAAGTAATGTACTCTTAATTTTTATATCATTTTTATATTTATTTGGATAAAGTAAGAAATAAATTTTAAAGACGCGAAAAATGTGATATCAGGGTATCACGTCTAGTATTAAGGCAAATATAAAGAAAAAATATTTAATTTTTTTCTTGCATTACTTTTTTTTTAGAGTTTTTATATATCTTCGCCACAAAGAATAAACATGTATTGTTATCTGTCCACCACACACTGTTAAAATTCTAGCAAATTTTAAGATCACAAGCTTTGATCTCGCACAGTTATTCGATTATATTTATCCACCGTATTATCTATCTTATCTAATTTTAAGATTCAGCATCAATTATTGTTAATAATATTAACAAAAAATGTCTGGTTTAATCACACAATTTAACTTATATCGAGAGTGCACTAGAACGTCTCACCAAAAGAAGCATAAAGTTATATAGTACACAAAACGCCCATCGTCATTGGAACGTCTTTGGCACCGTACCACGCTTTACTAGCCTTTTTCATAATCTCTGGAGATCGATCGATCCGTGTCGTATTTTTTTTAATTTGTGGTCTACATCATCGTCTACGACGTCTACGTAACTGCAGAATGACCCCGTTGAGACGAGCCGCGATCGTTCAATGAGAATGCTTCCACTAACAATAAGCCTCACGGCAAAGTATGGTCGTGGTCAAAAAGGTTGTCCGACTTTTTTTTATAATTTTTGGAACGCACTCTGTCATGTGAGAGTTGATGGTCCCTGCTCACGGCTCACGGCCATAACCTAAAGTTTCGCAGTGACATATTATCGGAGCAGATGGACAATCTATACAAGGTGTCGGAATAGTTTAAAATACCAGAAGAAGTATAAGCACGTGTATTTTGACGCAAGGAACAAAGCCAGTCATAAAGAGGAAAAAAGAGAAGAGGAATATGAGCAGAGAATGGTAAGTAAAAAAATGCATTTAAAAAAAATGTCAAAAATGCATAATGTCAAAAAAATGCATAATTATTGTAAAAAAATAAAATAATATTATTAAATATTATAATAATATTAAATGCATTATTATTGTAAAAAAATGCATAATTATGACATAAAATATATAATTAAAATAAATAAATACAATAGCATATAATAAGTAATAACTATTGCAGTAATTGTTATGCACTTGAAGCAAAAGAAATGACATTGTATGCAGAATTATTTTAAAGAATTCTAGTATATTATATATATTAGGCACATCATATATAGTTTCAGGAGGAGAAGCGATGAGATTAAGCAAAAATGTTATGCAAGAAATTGTTGGTGCATTCTCTGGTATAGATGAGGCAATGAGCTGTGCAGAAGTTATGAAGTAAATTTGCCATTTTTATATTTCTTATTTTTGTAAAACATTAATAGGATAATCTACCTTTCTAGTAAACTAAAATTGTAGATACATCTGAGATCTTCTATTCTCTATTTCCTTTTTTTTTTATTTTAATTCCTTTACATGCTGGTTCTAGGCTTGTAAAAGGAATGAACTTCTCTGTTGTGGTGTTTGATACTGCACCTACTGGGCACACATTGAGGCTACTATCGTTTCCGCAAGTGGTTGAAAAAGGATTGGGAAAACTAATACGTTTAAAAATGAAGATTAGTCCCTTTATCACACAAGTTAGAATTAATCCATGCTATTTTGAGTATTTTTCCTAAAATTAATACATATTAGGTATATCAAGTGTCCTCCCCGAATTATTTAAATTGAAAGAAGATTGTTCTTTTATAGATAAGTTCGTTGTTGGGATTAACGGATTTCAATGTAGATACATTCTCCAATAAGATGGAGGAAATACTTGCTGTCATTCGACAAGTTAACGAACAGTTCAAAAATCCCGATCAGACAACGTTTATATGTGTTTACATAGCAGAAGTTTTGTCGCTTTGTGAGACAGAACGACTTCACAAGAATTAACAAAATATGGTATTGATACCGATAATATTACAGTGAACCAACTGTTATTATTGAAAGATGGAGATAGTCCTTGTCGGCTGTGTCTTGCAAGGCATAAAATTCAAGATAAATATCTAGAGCAGGTAATTAACGTTGTATTTATGATTATGACTGAAGAGCTAAATAATTATTAGAACGTATTAAATTTTTTATTTATTACGTCAAAATGCAAATAAAAAGAAGTAGAAGATAAAATTCTTGAAAGATAAATTAAACATGGTTTTTTTCTTTTTAAGATAATGGACCTTTATGAGGAGTTTTACGTCACACAGCACGCACTTCCGTTTCTAGCAACGGAAGCTGTGTGACGTGAAACTCCTCATTATCTTAAAAAGAAAAAAACCATGTTTAATTTATATTTCAAGAATTTTATCTTCTACTTCTTTTTATTTGCATTTTATTTGCATCTTGACGTAATAAATAAAAAATTTAATACGTTCTAATAATTATTTACCTCTTCAGTCATAATCATAAATACAACGTTAATTACCTGCTCTAGATATTTATCTTGAATTTTATGCCTTGCAAGACACAGCCGACAAGGACTATCTCCATCTTTCAATAATAACAGTTGGTTCACTGTAATATTATCGGTATCAATACCATATTTTGTTAATTCTTGTGAAGTCGTTCTGTCTCACAAAGCGACAAAACTTCTGCTATGTAAACACATATAAACGTTGTCTGATCGGGATTTTTGAACTGTTCGTTAACTTGTCGAATGACAGCAAGTATTTCCTCCATCTTATTGGAGAATGTATCTACATTGAAATCCGTTAATCCCAACAACGAACTTATCTATAAAAGAACAATCTTCTTTCAATTTAAATAATTCGGGGAGGACACTTGATATACCTAATATGTATTAATTTTAGGAAAAATACTCAAAATAGCATGGATTAATTCTAACTTGTGTGATAAAGGGACTAATCTTCATTTTTAAACGTATTAGTTTTCCCAATCCTTTTTCAACCACTTGCGGAAACGATAGTAGCCTCAATGTGTGCCCAGTAGGTGCAGTATCAAACACCACAACAGAGAAGTTCATTCCTTTTACAAGCCTAGAACCAGCATGTAAAGGAATTAAAATAAAAAAAAAGGAAATAGAGAATAGAAGATCTCAGATGTATCTACAATTTTAGTTTACTAGAAAGGTAGATTATCCTATTAATGTTTTACAAAAATAAGAAATATAAAAATGGCAAATTTACTTCATAACTTCTGCATAGCTAATTGCCTCATTTATACCAGGGAACAATTTCTTGCATAACATTTTTGCTTAATCTCATCGCTTCTCCTCCTGAAACTATATATGATGTGCCTAATATATATAATATACTATAGAATTCTTTAAAATAATTCTGCATACAATGTCATTTCTTTTGCTTCAAGTGCATAACAATTACTGCAATAGTTATTATTTATTATATGCTATTGTATTTATTTATTTTAATTATATATTTTATGTCATAATTATGCATTTTTTTACAATAATAATGCATTTAATATTATTATAATATTTAATAATATTATTTTATTTTTTTACAATAATTATGCATTTTTTTGACATTATGCATTTTTTGACATTTTTTTTAAATGCATTTTTTTACTTACCATTCTCTGCTCATATTCCTCTTCTCTTTTTTCCTCTTTATGACTGGCTTTGTTCCTTGCGTCAAAATACACGTGCTTATACTTCTTCTGGTATTTTAAACTATTCCGACACCTTGTATAGATTGTCCATCTGCTCCGATAATATGTCACTGCGAAACTTTAGGTTATGGCCGTGAGCCGTGAGCAGGGACCATCAACTCTCACATGACAGAGTGCGTTCCAAAAATTATAAAAAAAAGTCGGACAACCTTTTTGACCACGACCATACAACGCAAAAAAATTCAGCAAGTGCGAGCAAATATCATTTCAAAAGATAATTTTTCTTTCTTTATGCGAGCAATTGTTAAATAAGTACATTTGCACAATTCCGCGTTACTTATTTTTTGGAAACTACAATATACAATTATATACAATTTCCTAAGTCATTTTAAAGTGAAATAAGAATTGAGTGAAATATAGGATGTTCAATTAATAGCGCATTAAGCTTTATTATGTGATTAATTTAAATCACATTTTGATTCTTTGGTTTTAATTATAGGTACGATTACATCGGCAATTCACATACCAGTTCATAGGATTGTCGACGAGAATAATAGAATGGACGAACAAGTGGACGGATAAATATACGAAAAAGCACGATGTTCAATGTCTTGAAGTATTTAAAAATATTAAGTTAGGAAAAGATCTTTACATATAGCTGATCTCTATAATTAACCCATAAAGAGAACACAAAACGGAAAAGAAGGAAACTGCTCCCACGTTAAGCTAATAATTGTGCCATTAATAACTCGCGCAAATATTAAAAGTTATTTCTTTCATCCTGTAATGAGATACTGAATCTTGTTACGGCCCGTACGCCACGAACGCGATCGATAATCAGGAACTTACAACCTACAACTAACAATAAGTAATAGCATATAGGCTGTAAAGTCGTACAGAATTGATCGCGGATGACAGAAGTATAACTTTCAGATGCGTCTCCTATGCCTTTCGGTCCTTCTTGCTTTTTCTGACCTTTACGTGAAAGACATGAACCTTCATTTACCTCGTAAGCAAAATGTTCGATTCACCATTCGCATTACTTTAGCTTTAGCCAAACTATTTTGCTGATATGCTCGAGGAAGCGGCCTCTCATTTCAAAGGAGCATATATATCGATCGACCTTTCTACACGAAGGTACACGCCTTCCCTTTGCATTTACCTTACACCAACTGCCAGAAGGAATTTGTCCCGTGCTCGAATAATGCTCGCTGAATCGCCTGTTGACATTCAGCGATCTCCTGCAGAACTGGCGTAAGCAATGAGGAATCTACCAAGATTATGTCCGAGTCTCAAGGAATGTATTTCAGCAATCATAGGTTAAAATAGTTACTACATAATTTGTAATATAATTGTTGTAATTTTTTTAACAAAAAGTTTTCATAACGTAATTTTATATAATATTAAAAAATATTATTCTTAAAAATAATTAAAAAATTTTTTTAATGCACCGATCAAACGTTTGCATTATTATATGAATATGTTTTGCGTTTGGATTTTTCTTTAATTTTCTTTTACCGATAGGGGAAACGTGTACATAATAATCCCTTAGGTCAAAACAATTCCCACCGATTTTAACGAAAATAATAATGCCTTCTCGCGAAAACATTAAGGGACTTCTTCGCAGGAATCAATTTGTCAATCGAGTGTAATGGTGGATCGCGTCAACGCGCCATCAAGTTCTTTTTCTTAAAAAATATAAAATTTGCTGTTGTGATGTAAGGTAAGAGTGATTTTGATTACCGGGCAAAGTACATTCATGCATGATTGTCATGTTCTATTATTACCACTGTACTTCAGTACTAACTAAGTTTATGTTTTCATAGTGGTTTGATTGCCGGCTTAATTTTACGTTAGATTTTAATATCGAAATGACGAAATAATCCCTTATTTTACCCCATCATTTTACCCTAACCTTTTTTTTATTTGCGCCAGATGATTATTCTTGTGACTTTTGTATTTCCAAACCCTTTGGTAAACAATTTTATTATTTTATAATTTTATAATTTTATAATTCTATAATTTCTTATTTTATTTTATTTATTCCATTTTTTTTATAATTTTATAATTTTTATTTACTCGACATTCATAGTTTAAAGCCGGTTCCACACATATCGCGAATACTCGCGAATGAAGGCATTCGCAAGTAGTGTGGGAATGGGCATTCGGACAATTTTGATACTCGTGCTTGTGCTCGCCTTTTTCCCGCCGGTTGTCGGCAAATTGTCGCGAGTCAAAGGGAAATTTGATACTGCTCGGGAATCTCGGGATACGAGTAACCAAGTACGAGTAGTCTGGAAAGTCTACATTCGGCATCGACCAAACTCGCGCATAATCGCACTCGTAAATATTCGCGATTATGTGTGGGACCGGCTTTATCTAATGTTAAAAATTTTTATTTTAATTTTTTGTTTAAATTTTAATTACGTTAATTATAATAATATATTTTTTATGATAATAAATAATAGGTATACTGACCTATCTTTGTGTAATGATCCCCAGGGATCATTTTGTCCATACCCCAGAGATCGTTTTGTACACCCCTGGTACCAAATGATCCCTTTACAAAATTTTGCAAAAATAACAAGTAAATATGTACCTAGCAGCATTAATTCAAAACTGTTCAATTAATTATATTTAAATAACCACTAAACCAAAAACCATTAAAGATTTAAATAGAGACACATTATTTCATACCATTAATTGATTTCTCCCTTAAAGGGATCAGTTTCTACACATTTTCCCTACTTTGTAAGTTAATTCACCAAAACTGCGCTTAAGAAACTTACGACAAAGCGTTCCAGTCGATCGCCTAAATTAACGACTCCCGGACTATCCTGAAACTAGATAACTGAAAAGATTATAAAGAATAGAATATATTTTGCTTCTTTGCTAGTTACAAAAGAAGATGCTTTCAGCCAAATCTTTTACTTTTTGCACCACGCGTTTGACGTATGTAGTTTATACAAAGGTAATATTGCAAAGTTCTTCGGTTTAAATAGTTTTTTTACTTTGTTGTGCAAAATATCTCAACATAAAGTAACTTAAAATTCTTCCTAATTTTATTAATATAATGTAACGCAAAAGTGAACAACTAAATATTTAAAATCAGAAATCTAAATTCCTATAAATCTTCAAAAAAAAATTGTGTTATATTGGCAATCTTCAATATTATTTTATGTTGTGAGGTATCAATTCTCGTTTTTATTGTTACAAATTAAATAATAAAAGTAATTTATGTGTATACATTATCATGTATTATCACGTGCATTAACACACACACACACACATTAATAATTACAGTTTTGTACTATTTCAAGAGTTGGAAATAAATAATATGTGTATTCACACAATAAATAATATTAGGCTATTAAGATCCAAGCTTGGACCGTTATGGCGATTATTCTAATTTAATTTGGTTTGTAGTGTACTATTTTATTTGGAATAGTGATATACCTAATTAATAACTGAAAATGAATATCTATTATGTCAGTTCTGCTACATATATTATATAGATACAATATTCATTTGTATATTTTTTCTTACAATTAGAATATTCACATCTATCGCTCAAAGTGTTGGAAGTATTTCTCTGTTTATTATACTTTGTACACTGTTTATGTCACGAATGGCGTGTCTCTAAAAACCCTTGCACAATGCCAGGCAACAGGCAATAGGAACAGGAAATAACCAAAAATTCGTCAATACAACCTAAAAAATTCGAACACTATGATTGGTTGGCAACAGGCAATAGGCACAGAATTTCCAACGTGACGGAAATTCTGCGTCTATTGCCTGTGTCATCGTCTATTCTGCATTGATACAAGGTTTCTGATTTCTGTTCCCTGTTCCTATTGCCTGTTACCTAGCATTGTGCAAGGGGCTTAAACGTCGTATATAGGAATAAAACACGTCATAAAATTTTGAAGAAGATGCTAAGATGAACATCTTTACGAAACTCAAGTCAGAGACTTTGCTATCTTTCCGATGTCACTTGAGAACGCGTTGCTTCTAACAATAAGTACTACTAGCGACGTCACATCGAGCGAAATAACGTCTCGCATGTTTCGTGGCGCAAAACGTGGAGAAGCCGGGGAATACCGAAAAAGTCGAATTACAATTCCAATGTCCTTCGCAGAAAGGACGGAAGGATCCACGGTGTCGAGACTGCTGCCGGCGACTGCTATCGTTGTTTTGATCTCCTACATACAAAAACGTTTCTTATTTCACGTCTTGTGTAGAATAACGCGAATTTGGTCTGGCATTTAAGTATGCGACGAATTTACCAGTCGACTGTCATGAGAATGCGTTGTTAGAACAGAAAAGTGTAAAACAAGACAATAGAAAGATATCATAAAGTATCGTTTACTGGCAAAAACTAAGGAAGTAGATAATTACGCGCTATTCAATTAAAGTTTAAATTAAAGAAAGAAATGATACAAACATGTAATTCTTGTAAAATTGTATAAATAAATAAGTCCAAGTATCAAGAATTTATTTTTTCATGAAAAGAGATATAAAAGATTACGTTTCCCACAACTATTACGTATTTGATTAAAAATTTAATATAATTACCTACTTCATTATCTGATTAAAAAGTTCCTAATTGCACTATAATTATGTTAAGTGACACTATCATCATTATATTGACCCACATCAAATAAATCAGCCAACAAAAAACAAAAATATTCTTATAGTATAGTTTTCAATAAGAGATACTCTATTAATATTAATCAACAATTTTTCTAGAGAGATAAAATGCATGTATTTTAATATGGAGATTAATAGTTTTATAATAAAAATGTTAAAACAATGTGTTCACACACATTACACGTGTGATGCTGTATCACCGGTAATCCACGGGTCAGCTCGTCATCGCAAAGATTGATATGTGAGATATTCGCATAAGATTAGACACAGTTGTCACAGCAAAGACAAATAGCTCGCTGGTTTAAGTTATACAGTCAAACTAGAAAAGGAGCAGTAAAATGTAAAATACGTTCTCCATGTTCCGAAAATGAAACCCACTAGCTAAATTCTCTCTTTTTTTATTTTTTCTTTGTAATGCACCTTTGTAATGCTTGGCCTATTTTCAGACACGATCCGATATTTGAATGACATGGCGCTTATGCAAAAAATTGCACCCTGCAGCTTTATACAGCGACTTCGCGTCCGCACTAAAAATTCGCGATGGTATAAATACACTCCTCTATTTTCTCTGCAATTATATTGTCCACAGTTTTAACATGCTTTTACTTTGTACCTTAAAGCTTAAAGTGCCGTTTTACTGTTTATGGAAATTAAAATACAATTTCTGATTGAAATAATATATTAAAAAAATAATTCTATGTATTCTTTAAATTAGCTATATACAGGGTGTCCTATTTTAAAAGTTCCACCCTCATAACTTTTCAGGATCAACGTTTGAAGGAAAACGACTCGGATAAAAGTTGTATGGTTTTGAGGGGGACATAAGATGGTGGCAATGATTTGACCTTGGATGGTCGTTTGAAGCTCACATGAACGTCACCTTTAATTTCTTACATGGAACCCCCTACATTGTAGTATATCGTTTGAAAGGGCATAAAATAAGAAAAATTTTGGCGCTAACCAAAGGTCGATACGTTGACCCGTTCGGCAGTTATTTAAGGTCAAAGTTGAAAAAAGTCAATTTTTGACCCTCTGTGGCGATCGTGGCGCAGAGAGATGTGCGCTAGGCTAGTAAGGAGGATCCGAGTTCGAATCCGACCATCCGACCAAAAATATAGTCGGTTTTTATTCGATCGCTACCTCTCGGAAGGCAATGGCAAACCACCGGGAGTATTCTTGCCATCGATATCTCTAAACAAATTAACGAAATATTACACGATTAGTCAAGAAAAGAAATACTTCATGCGAAATCTACTAGGTTTACACTTTTACAGTATAGATAATGAAAGAAATGTTAAAAGATGTAAGTGAATTACAGAATGAATTACATCGATAGCGAGAAGGAAAAAAAAACTGCTGAGTTTAACTATATGATATGTATGTACTACATACTATATGTTGACAAACTTATATTATCGAATCAATAGTGTATAACGGATGGATGATAAAACGCGAAAGATAAAAAATTGCAGGAGATATTTCTTTATACAAAAAAGCTAGTATAATAATAAAGGGCAAACAAAAACATCGAGCGGCAAAACTTGTGAGAATTTTTCTCTCGCTTAATCGATCGATAGAAACTGAATGAAAGTCCAGGAAATTCCTTGTTGTATTTTGTTTTTTAATTAATCAGATCAAATCAGATCAAATCCACTTTCGTCAAACTTTTGCACTTTTGAACATTTTACAACAAATGCAATTAAATTTACAAATATAAATTGTTTACACACGAATCGTGTACATATAATATAAATATAGTGTGCGACAGTTATTCTATCTATAATCTTTTTGCAGCATCGTAAATATTAGCATTAAAGTAACAATATTTGAAATTATGTCGAAAGACTAATCTTAATTATAAAATTGATATAGAAAAATAATAATTTAACATTAAAAAGATATATATCTTTAAGGAAAATCCACAAAAGAAAGAATATGTAATATTATTATATCGAGAAATTGATATTGCGAGAAATAACATTTTGGCTACCACAGAACTGCACGCGAATCACTGATTCCATATAGATCGGATTAAATCACAAATTCTCTTAATTTCTTATTTAAGGGACTGTATCGGATGCTACCTATCTCCTTTTCCTCTTACGTTCCCATTCGAATGTGGTCAAACGATTCATTGCATTTCTTTCGCTAACTTGCCATGGTCGATATACAAAAGAAGATATAAGGGAATAATCAGAACCACTTAACCAATTTATAACATTATCAGAGCGATACATTTTCGAAGAAAATGTTACATTTTTCAGATTTTTTTTAATCACGTCCTTTTTTTAACAAAAAAAATACACTTTATAATTTATCGTGTCCAAAAAGAAACAAACTTGTATTAATCATATAAGAACGTTATATACATTAAAGGAAACTTAAGTCAGTGATAGATTACTGATATATTAACGACATGGCATCATATAGGTACTTGTAACTCTCAATGAATTACAAGCCACCATTGAGCGATAACGAGAATATTAAGGTATTAGAGTTCAACGTAACAGCTTTAATTGATGAAACTTGGCAGATATCTTTGACTTCCGCGTCTTAGTTTCCTTGGAGGGTAAGATTGAGAGACTTCCTATTCAAGCGCAATCGACTATGATGCGTTCCGATCTCTGCTAAGCCATCATACTCATCATACTCGATAAGCAAGAGTGGGAACGTAAGAATATCGTGATGACTTTCCATATTAGCATACGGGTATGCTACTGACAGCAGCACCATCAGCATTTTCCATTAAAAACGTCTTGAATTGTAAGTATGATTTAATAATTGTGCTAAAATTCAATTAATATAACGAACATGATTGTGTATCAATTGTCAATTATATCGCAAAAAATAGTAATTTTATAATAAATTTCAAACATGAACTACGACCAAAAAAATAAAAATCAGAACTAAAACAATTAATAAACACAAACGGAATGTTACTGTCATCATGATTAAATTATATGCGTTAATTGATTTAACGACTCTTATGTACGAAAATACAAGATAGTATTATAATAGATACACAGCTGCCATTTTTTATTGGATTTATAGAATTAAAAATCCTTTTCCAGGATTAAAGTATACACGCAAACGGACACGGGACTTGTCAACTTTATGTTGAGAAAAAAAAAATTTATATTATATACAAGACATTTTTTTTTAAATACCCCCAAAAATACCATTTTTGAGATATCCAAATACGCCATTATAAAGTACGTTTAAAACCATAAAAATTTTGTTTAAACTATTTTTTTTATCTTTTTGTTTCGATGATATTCGCTTAGGAATATAAAAACTGATTATTTTCGAGGAAGTGTTTTCACCTCTACAACCGTTTTTTAGCACTAACAAAAAATTGTTTCGTTATTAGGTCCTACTACTCTATTATTATGCAAAGTTTCAGATTTTTTTGAATTTTTTAGTTGCCGAATGTCCCTTGTGAGTTATGACGATTTGAAGTGAGTAGTGCATTTTAAGGTCTTTTTTCTAAAAAAAAACTGTATTGTGCCGCCGGTATTAGTATTATCGAAACGAGCCTTGAAGCATTCGAAAGCTGAGGGTTCAAGCTTTAAAATGGTTTCTTGAACATTGCTCTGCGACCATTTTTCACAAAGATACGTAACTTTGAATTTGGTGATTTTTAGCGCTGATTTCAAGTGGCCGGTTTTTTTTGCGGGCGAGTGTATATACGTATATACATATATACGTATATATACGTATATGTATGTACGTATATACATATATCGTCGAGTTGTCTATCTCTCGATTAAAAACCTTTAATTGGCAGATAACATGGATTCTGGCGATCGTCAAATTTACTTATGTATCTCCCAAGGATCATGATTACAGAACGCGCGATAAATTTTTGAGCCTAGCGCAGCAGTTCGGGACCGAGCAAGAACGATCGTTTCGAGCTAGGTCACACGCCACGCCACGCCACGCGGCGCGGCGCGGCGCGACCGTTATAGACCCATTTCCCGATAAGCTTTATAACGTCAAGCCGGTGCGAACGCATCGGGCGTAATCGGAGCGCGGTTGGAGCAAATCGAGTAATCGGGTAATCGCAATCCGATCTTGCCATATAACCACGTACCGGTAGCACGTACATTATTGTTCCTTGTCTTCGGGTTCCTTATCTGTCGTCTCGTAGGAGGGTGGTTCCGTCCATCGCCTCTCTGGATCTTATCGTATCCGAGTCGATCGATCGTCGTGTGGGGTGCACGCGCGCTGGCCGCTGATCGGTTACAGCACCACGTTCCCACACACAAATTGCACAAATCGCACCCGATACGTAATATCTCGGTGGCGGAACGGGCATACAAACACTGTGTTCAAATATCCGCGAGCCAAAGACGATCAACCTTTCTTGAAAGGCCAAGGGGAGCAGGAAAAAAATTCAAATTCAAATACGATTTTGTGTGAGAACGAGCGCATACGCACAAATAGATAGATCTCTCGAATCCACCCGTTCCGTTCGGCAGGATGACCGAGTCGTGACTGAGAACCGAAACTCACCCTGCGTGATGTCGTGGCGGATGGCGGCGCTGACTACCCCCGAAAGAAGAAACACCACACCATATCCCCACTCACAACAGCGCGGTGCGCAACCCCCGTTCACCCCGTTGTCTCGCCCTTTATCTCTAACACTAGCCTCGCCCGCTCCGCCGCGTCGCGTCGCAACGCGTCGTCGTCTTTCCTTCAGCTGACGAGCTGACCAATGACGCCGAGAGAGAGACGACGCTAGAAAACGGGTCCGATTAACGCCAAGTCGAATTGCATTGGGTTTGATTGGTTTTGTAACTTTTGTAATCTCATGACAAACCAGCCATATTGACACGTTTACAGCTAAAAGTCGGTCAGTGTAACTACCAGATGTAGCGATAGCCGCGAGCAATTTCTACGCCTGATGTAATCCTTTCACTGCCAAGGGGATGCACGTGACCCGCTGACACATAAAACGCGCAACACGAAACTCAGTGTACCTACCTAATGTACCTATACGCAAACTCGATTCGGGTTGTGATTTGTGATCGTAATTAACCACGAACAAAATGTAATATTTATTTCGATATTATAAAATACACAAAGAGTATTAACAATTTTTCTTTATAATATATGTATTTTAGTTTTTTTCGTGTTGGTCCTGATAAAAAAATTCTGCGACGTATGATTGACAGAACTAGGCTTCATAACACCTAGCTGTTATATTTTTGCGTGAAATAATGTTTTCTGCGATATAGAAATTTGCCGAATTTTATAATTCCATTATCATATTAGCAATATTTTATTTTATTGCGAGTCAAAGTAAAAATTTATGCGAATCGATTGAGAAATTTTTATGATAAAAACTCTTGTAAGGTTCGAAAAATGTATCATTTCCAATCATCGAAATTATTTGCGTTATAGCGATGCGTTAGCAATTATTTTATATGATTAAATATCAAAGTATGGACCTCACCCATTTCAATGATATTAGAAAATTAAAACAAGAAAAGCTATCGTTTCATAATCGATAAAATAAGAACAGGATTTTATTACATATATTTTTATAATAAAATACACATAAAATGGTAAACTTTCAATTTGATTGAAATCTTAAGCGGCGTTTACACACGCAATGATTAGTGTGATTAGTGGCGCCATTCGACTAGCGCCAGTAAAAATGCAAGTGTAAACACTTAATACAAACTGGTGCTAATAGTGTGGCGTTTACTGGCGATTACTGGTGCCAAGAAATCGAAAGTTAAAATGTTTTAACTTTTAGCAGTACTGGCGCCAGGCTGAAGTGTAATCTATATAAAATTTAAGGTTATATGCTTGCTGTCATGTGTGTTTACATAAGAAATATGCCTAAAAGTGACCCATAGTCACCTAGAGTGACGAATGGTCGCCACCCAACAACTCAGTTGACACTTTGACGATAAATTTTAAATACATATTTTGCAGATTATGCGCCAATAGCATCACTATGTAAACACTTATGAGTTTGCCAGTTTAATAGTAACGGTTTCTGGCGCCAATGAATGCCAGTCAGTTGGCGCCACTAATTATTGCGTGTGTAAACGCCGCTTTATATCTAAAAATACGTACATATCTCTTATATTTATACTTTTAATTAATAATGTGCTTCTAATTTTTACAAAGCTTACGTCTTATTTACAGTATTTTAATGTAATTGATACATTTTTTGGCCCTTTCTTAAAAATTTCTAAAGTTCTTTAAAAGATTCTCGAATCCTAATTCCTAACAAAAAAGTTTTTCAACAATTTAGAATTTTTTAAGATTCTAGATAGAGTGCCTTCAGAACTTTATTTAAAGATATTATCATATTATTTCAAATTAATTTTAATCAAGATAAAAAAATTATTAGATATACCAATTTTATTGAAATAAAAACGTGAAGTTCGTCTCTCCAGGTATTCGAATCTTTAACGTGTATAATTAGATATATAAATTTCATAAAAGTGTATATATTTAATAACAGATTTTATTTGCATGATTATAAGTAATAGAAAATTGTAGTAGCTGATAATATGATAATATATAAAAAATAAGAAAATAGTAATACGTACTAACAATAATAACAATAAAACAATATTATTGTCCTTATAAAATAATAATTTGCAAATATCCATAATATATATGTATACAGGGTGTCTCAAAAGGTAAGGTCAATCGACTAGGAGGTGAAAGAGGAGCATGAGTAGAATACATAATGTGAATAAAATTGTTTCGTATTCGTTATGGTTTATAAAATACAGCACTTTAGGGGTCTATACAAAGTGTTGAAACCCTTTAATATTTCGAAAAATACGCATTTTGGAATAAAATGTTTTATACAAAAATTGTAAAATTGCGTATTTTTCGAAATATTAAGGGGTTTCAACACTTTTTATACATCCCTATAAAGCTCTGTATTTTCTAAATCATAGCAAAAATTTTATATAATGTAACGTACTTAAAAGATTAATATATAATTGAAACCTTTAGCTGAACGAAAAAACACAATAAGTTTCCAATTAATGAGATAAAATTAGAATTCTCCAATAATTTTATAATAAAGATTAAACGCGTTTGTCACTAATAATTACTAATGTAATAACAATTGCAGGTTTTTATAATTACTAGTTCTTTGATATTACAAAATTAATATCTACATTATATTGTTTATCCACAATAATTTCAATTGTTTTACTTAATCTATAAAAATTCTTTTATACAATACTTCTCCCGTGTTTTCATAAATCATGCTTGATAAGTACTAAAAATATAATAATATAATATTCAATGCTTGTCCACAAGTTTTATATTCTTTAAAGTTAAACAGCTATATATCTTTTTTTTATTAAAGATGGACACAGTGATATGTAGGGGAGACCCGGGCGAGACCGTCAGTTTTTTTTCGGTGCCGATTTTTAACAACAAAATAAATAATTTTAGTTAAATGTGGTATACGATTGTAAAGAGTGAACCTTTAGCTACAAAATTTATATGGAAAATTTTTTTCTACGTCGCTTTGTTTAACCGGTATAGAGCAAAAACAACAACGGTGGAAAAATTGAGATCTCAAAAATGGCAGGGTGGAATCGTCACTCCACAAATACATAATTCCGATTATGAAAACTGATAGGATACATTTTATTAATTATTTGGTAATAGAAAAATGTAAACATTTATTAATTAAAGTGTTAAAAAATTTCATTATATTGTGTTTTTGTGTGTGTGTACGGATTCTATAACTCAAGAACTAATCAACCAAATATTAAAAAAAAATATATGAAATAGGGGTAGAAAATACTGAAAAATATAATAAAATTATAAAATTTGCCAATATTATAAAAGTGCACCCCGGGTGCTTACTGACGAATTAGCCCTCAACACAAGTTTCAGGTTTGATCGCCCACGAAATATTAGACATGAACGATAATGAAAAAACTACACTGGATTCGTGTTCAGCATGCATTACTCTTTATAATCACGTACCTGGAGATTTGGAGAGCAAATATTATTGCAGATATTACAAAATTTCCACGCGCAGAAAATTTCACTTTCACCTTCCGAAAACACGTTTGCCCTCGTAAAAATCATAACACGGCAGGTAACCTGCCGAAACTCCGTTGGTCACATGGGTACCATAAGACGCGTTTACAATGTTAATAGCGAGTTCGCACAATATACAGGTTCCGAGATATTTGATTTGACGATTTCACCCTCTGGACGGTTTCGCCCGGGTCTCCCCTATGCTACCATTAATACCATCGAACATTCGCTAATAACTGTAAGAGGAAATAATAAAAAAACAAAAAATTATATTGGAAACTTGACTTGTTGAGAGAAGATAGAACTAGAAGCTTTCGTCAGTGACGAAAAATCGACATTGTCGCGATCAACACAAACAAGCTATTGTCAGTATAATATCAAAGATAGATGCTTGTTATACATGTATAGGTAACAATTTCTTTTTGCGATACAGTTAAACTTGTAAAGAGATATAATTTATACTTTAGCTATAAACTTTCTTATTTAAACAATTTATTACTCGCGAAATTTATATTAATATAGCACAAACACGGTAGAGTTAAGTTTATCGGGAAAATTAGATTACTGTATATCACTTGTTTTGATATAAGAAAAAGACCTTAAATATCGGACAACTCTTAAAGATTGTAGAAATAAATACCAAATGCAAGGTTACTGAACTATCATTTCCTTGATAAAATTTTTGAATTTAGTATTTGAAAGAAATAGTTACATCTCTATCGCAACAATTCTCCAATGCTCTTATTATATTTCTATACAAACATATATTCTGTAGGCATTGATAAAATTATCTAACATAATTTAATTTTGCTGAATCTCTGGCTGTATTTATTGCGATGCGATAAATGGAAGAAATATCGCTTTAACTTTAACGATATAACCGATTACAATTATGCCCGCGCGTTATCGCACGCAAGATAAATTTCAAGGAAATCTTTTTATAGACCCATATATTACGTATGTATGTATCTACTTCTAGAAGAAAAAAACTGTCGTTATGTCCTTCATGAAATTAATTTAAAATGCAAATATATATCGCATTTTCCTCCACTGATATGCGGCGATATAAAAACAAATGCAATATTTTTTCAGCTACTTGGCCAATAGTTAGAAATTATTACATTGCTCGTCTTAATAAATCAAGTTTTAGAAAAATGTTAGAAAAATAATTATGTTGCACTTTTTTAAATATATGTATATTCCTATTGTACATATATGTATACGTGCGTGCATATAATATCAAGTCAATCATATTAAATGTAACTTATCAACCAAAACTGTCTATTGAATGCCCCGATTTATGTACAACATGTTTAACATATTGTACATACAACAATATACATGTAGATATTTTTTTTGTAGCATCAGGATGATATCATCATTGCATCATGTAATATTATGTAACATCACAATACTTTCAATAATTTGCGTTTTCATAACGGTGTTTAAATGTGGTCTTTTCAATTGCAATGTTTTTTTGTTCGAAAATTTAAAGATATGCAAATGCACCCGTTGGCAATCCTTGCGGTATCTTCGCTTCTTCGCATAAAATTGCGTAGAAAACGACTTGGACGAGTGCCAAATAAGATTGTGCGTAACTTCCGCTAATTGCTCGAAAGTCGTTCATAATTAATTCCGAGAAAGAGGAAAAATAGAGGAAATATGCTTTAGTCGAATCGGTGAGTTATATCGCAATCGATCCATGCTCGCGATGACACACTTTCTCGCAGCAACTAATTGTAAGACATACTCTGTTGTTTTCCGTCCGTAGTCTAATTGAGAATCGCGCTTCCTGTTTTCATTCTAAATCTAAAGCAAATTATTTAGGTATACGCTTCACGTAAAACTCTTCAATCATATTAACATAAGCTACTTTTTGCTTCGACATTGTCGGAAACAAAACAAAACACTATCATTTATCTGCGATAAACCGCCTGTAATATAAATTAAACAATATCGAACTACCCATGTATTGATATCAGTATCAGTGATATCAATAAGGTTAATTTGTAAGTAAATGATAGATTACATTTTTCAGAGCAGATATAAAGGAGAAAAGTTCATTAGCATTGTTGAGTCTCAGTAAACATAAAGGATAGGCTACATATTCCATGTATAATTATCTCGCTTACATATAATTATCTCATTTATGCAATAATAAATATTGTTACAGAATATTCAAGTATCTAACAAACCAGTTAATGGAAGAAAAATTTATGCACATTATAGACTTTTCAAAATATCCCTTTACTTGTTTAATCAAACACATTTTTCGTTATATTTTATACAGATATACTCATTGTCTACATATGATCTTAAGTCAGCTGACACAAATTGCGCTAATTGGAATTGTGCTAATCCGAATGTATTTTATTTATTACGAGAGGACAACAAAGCTATTCTTCCTTGAAAAATAAAAGTCGTCTTTACTCGAGGGGTGATATAAACAGTAATAACAAGCCAAGTAGCTACTATAAGTACTATGCCGCAAACAACACTGTATTTGCATCTATTAAGCAGTTTTCCGCGGTATGTGACGCATTTTTATTTGAAATCTTATTTTAATGCACTCGAAATGCCTACAGTTAAAATATTAAGTAATTTTATATGTATATAGGTACTACGATGAGATTTGAATATTTCGTGAGAAAAAAAGGGGGAGGAGAGAGAGGGGAGAGCGAGAGAACGAGAGAGCGAGAGAGAGAGAGCTGAAGTTGAAGCTAGGGTGACGGTTGGTTAGAAGAAAACCAAAGGTGAAATTCATGAAAAGCATGCAAACGCAATATGATATGATGCGACAAGTAAATAGCACGTAATTTTTTTTTTCAGCAATTTGCATAAACGAATGTAGGTATAGATGTCATCTCCGGACGGAAATAAATTTATCTATTTATCTTACTTTGCAGAATTCTCTGTGTTTTTAAGCGGATTTAATATCCGAACTTGCGTGCGTTACCGAAGGTAGCGTATTAATCCAGATTTCTCTCATTTATATTTCTTATTGTTAGAGAGATATCGAATGATTATGTTAAGAAAAAACGGAAAGATTCAATCAGGGGTAATACATATACATATATATCGCGTTCTCCTTAGATAACGTACAAGAAAATATTTTACGCATTTGATACTTTAAATTTGATTAAATGCTAGCAAAAATTTAGAAAAATTTCCCGAGTAAGAACATAATAGTTATATGTATAAGATAATAGTCTTATTTTGTGTGGCAAGTGTGGAAAACAACGAATTATGTCGCGCGTGAAGTTGCCATATGAGCCGAAGGCTTATGGTGCATTCACACGAGTACGAGTGCGAATGCACCATAAGCCTTCGGCTCATACGGCAACTTCACGCGCGACATAATTCGTTGTTTCCCGCACATGCCACATACAATATTTTTTGTAATGCCTGTCGCGAAAGTTCGATTTGAGATTAAAAAATTAATTCAAATTAAATTCAAATTAGAAATAGTATTCAGCGAATACTATGTAACGAATTGACGTTTTGTCTGGCGTAAATTTCGTTATTACGTTCAAGTTTGTTATGTCAGTTGAAAATCGTAAAATAAAAACTATTAATCGTGAAAAAAAGGAGGTTTTTTACACACTAGTGCGGTAAAGTAAGTCATAAAGGTGCTTTTCCTGCACTAGTGCGGTGGTAAGGCATACATTGAATCGTTGAGAAATAAGCCACTTTCCGCACGTTAAACAGCAATAAAAAATCGTACTTTCGCGACAGGCATTACAAAAATATATTATATTTTCTTTGAAACAAAGTTTTTTACATAAAATAAAAAACTGCTAGATGAAGTGCTCTTATCTATTTAAAACACGTTTTATATTTTACATATGCAAATATAACAAAAAAATTATGTACATATAGGTATATACAATATATTTATATGTATAGAAAATATAAATATAAAAATAATTTTTAAAATATGATAATAACTCTTGTGTAATCACTACATTATTTGAATTAGTGGGGACAGTATATATGCATATATTCAATCGAAACGGTCTTATATCGCAGTTGGTTACTATGCTGACTAATACGCGGCTAACGTACAGTACTAACTAATACGCGCAGTGTGCATAACTGCACATTTGTATACAAGACGTTTGTTTCGCGTTTTTTGCAATGACGATTCTGTCGCTTTTTGGACGAATGTCCTATATTCTGAGTCAGCGCATCAGAGAATGCATTGTCAATGCATCGCCAAAAAATTCTTTGGGAAAATTTGTTAAACATCGACACTACGCAACTGCTATCAAGTTAAAAATAGATTCGCAGAATGTAGTGAATAGCAGATTGCCTGACGTAAGTGGCTTCGAGAATATTTACTTGCACGACCTCATATGGGAAAAAATCGGAAGATGGTCAAACCACACTGCTCTGGTATGTAATGCAAATATTTATAATACAAGAGTATACTTATAAGGAATATACGTAGAACGTTGTTTGCATTTTTCGCAATATCACTAATGTTCGTAATTATGTAAATTACTTCCTTATACAGATATTAATGAACGGAAAAAGAATGATTTCAATATTATCCCAATATTATTTGCTTTTATGTAAACAATGGAAAATTAACAGCTTTAGAACAGATTAGATTTTATAAATGCAGACAGATCGTAAAAATTGATTCATCTGTTAATGTCTCTCAAATAGCTTCAACAAATATTCGATGTTGAAAATTAAAGAAATCTGACAAATGATCTACCAATTAGTGAAACAGTGATTATGAGAAAATTAATTTTATACATTCGGAATTTGCTAAAACCCTCATAATACTGTAATTTTTTATAACAGTGTTTTAGCATAAGATAAAAAAAAGTCATAGCATAACTTCTTATTTTCAATCATGTATATTATCATTTAAACGCTCAAAAATATTGTAATTGTAATAAAACAAAGGTAAATATAAGCTATTCAGCTATTGTTTTCATCAAGTTTGTTTATCAAAGTTAATCGATAAATGTTTATATTTCTTGTTAGACCGAATGTTGACCAAAAATAATAATTAACTAATCGAGAAAATACGCTTGTTCTATATCGGATAATTTATTGCATATTCTATTGTACATTGCTTGTTCTATATCAGATAATTTTTTTATTTATATAACTTTTCTTGTTTGTGGCGCAAATAGTGTCGCATTAATTTAGTAACTTAATTATACTTTATTAAACTCAAAGTTCAATTTCGTTCACCCTTAGATTCACTGTGTTCATGAACGTCGTACAAATGGTTAAATTAAATAATAATAATAATATAATAATTGAAACTTTTTAAGAAATTAATTTTTTCAATTAACTTTTTAATTTCAGGTATGCGTAAATACTGGTAGATCATATACGTATAACCAGTTGAGAAGAGCATGCGGCAAACTAGCAACGAGTTTAAGAAAAAGCAAGTTTCTGCCGGGAGATACCATCGCTATTGTTTTGCCAAACATCCCAGAATTTGCCATCATTGCACTAGCGGCAAATGAAGCCGGTTTACGCGTAAGACAAAATTACCACATTTAGAAGCATTACATGTGTACTATGCAGGATGTTTTATAAATCGTAAACCATCATCTTTGTCAATAAAATGGGACCAAAACATGATGATATTTTACTCACGAGAATGCGACTTTATCCGTATTTGCCGGAAAAAGAGCTGCAGTAATATAATTTAGGAGATGCTGGAGCAATTATACTATTAAACAATTTTATTTAATTACAATAGTTTTATAAAAACTAATAAAAATAAAAAAAACATTAAAAACTAATTATGTAAACATACAACAAAAGATGTATAATATAATAAGATATTTGTTCTTAGAACTATTAAAATATTCATTGCTACATAAATTTATTGTAGGTAATCGTCATGTAAATTTTGTTCTTTTTAAGACAACTCTGATTAGTCCTGCATACACGGTGTATGAGATAAAAAGACAATTGGAGAACGTGGAGGCTCAAGCAATCTTCACATTTCCGGCGAAATATGCTGATATCAGAGCAAGTATTGAGAAAAATTCGAACATAAGATTGCCAATTGTTATCGTGAACGATGGGACTGATGCTGGCTCAATCTCAGGGACAATTAAATTAGATGACCTCATGCGCGATGACATCGAAGATTTTTCAGTTAGTCATAAAACTGGAATAAGTTGCGAAGATACGGTATTCTTGCCTTATTCCAGTGGCACAACTGGTATGCCGAAAGGCATTGAGACGTCCCATAGGTGCGCAAATTAATTGCATAATTAAGGCTCCTGGGTATTAACCGCGGCCATGCATGTTAGATCGTAACGTCAGAGGCGAGAAATGACACGCTGAGAATTCTTGCGTGTCACTTTTAAATAAAGATATTTGGATGAAAAATCACTTCTGATCTCTTTAACACACTTGTAAAATATATTCCGAAAACTATCCTTTACCCTTGACACAATTAATAAACAGCCGTAAAATGAATGTAATACGAAGCTTACAATTAGTCATGCATGCAAACTTATGCGTAGGCGCAATAAAGGATATTACGGCTCATACGGCTGTTTATTAACTTAAATTAAATTGAAAATGCAATTCATATAAATGCCACAATTTCGATACGAAAACGTTACGAAAATTCAACATACCGTTATTATAATATTAATTTAAATAATTATAAAACACGATTTTGCAGGAATATCGTTGCAAATATTTTTCAAAGCTCGAATCCGATATTGTTCCCTGGAGTAGAAGCGAGTGAACACTATCAGGACATTATACCACTAATATTACCAGTACACCACTTTTATGGGTTAATAGTTTCTATGTATTGTTACTTGCGGTACGTTAACACATATCTATTAACTAGTAACTAATTTGCGTAACTATGACGTGTAAATGTCCGAATATGACCCGAATTTATTTAGTATTAAATATAATTATTCGATTTTTTACTTCTTGTGATTATTGTTTTAAGCATATCTTTTTCGAAATACTTATATATAATACTTAAAATATTGAGATTTATTATAATTTCATCAGTGTACCCAATCACGGTATATATGTGTATGTATTAGGGTGGAATGATTTTTTAACCTCATGCCAGACATGGATTTTTGGAAAGAGCGTCAAAAATGATGAATTTTGGTAAAAAGAAAAAAAAATTAAATAAAAACGTACCCCTCCCACCCCCCTGTAAAAATCAATGAAAATTGAAAAATTCGATATTTTTAGTTTTCTATTTTATTTCAATATCTGTTCGGTTAGTTTAAGTTAGTTACGAACAAACAGGAAAATAAAGAAAAAATATTTTTAGTTATACAATACAGCGTAAGGTAAACGGTAAATATGAATAAATACATTTTCAGGCATTAACGGCGCTAAAGTAAATTTTTTAATTTTCACCGATTTTTATGGGGGGGGGGGGGGGGGTACGTTTTCATTTAATTTTTTTTTTTTTTTTAACCAAAATTCATCATTTTTCGCGTTCTTTCCGAAAATCCATGTCTGACATGGTGTCAAAAATGGAGTCAAACAAATCGCTCCACCCTAATGTGTATCCTACAATTACAGAATAGGTGCTAAGCTAGTGTGTCAGCCACAATTCTCCATGGCAGGATTTACAAAACTGCTTGAAAATCATCGATGCACAATACTGCATGCCGTACCACCAATCGTACAGATGATGGCGCACAATGAACGAATAATGTCCCGTCACGTTGAATCTATAAGATTAATAATGTCAGGAGCTGCACCGCTCGGGGAAAAGTCCATCGCAAAATTTCAAAGTCGTTTTACTAATGCCGTAAACATCGTTCAAGGGTAAAAGATCACGATTAGAAAAATACGTCTGTATAATAAACAAATTTACAATTTATTTACAGATACGGCGCGTCAGAGCTATCCCCGATTGCTACACTCGGTACTGCAAATGTATCGCCGACATCGTGCGGTTATTTGATTCCAAATACACAGATGAGAATTGTAAGCACGCAAGATGATACTCCTGGCAGAAATTTAGGTCTGCACGAGGTAGGAGAAATATATATACGGGGTCCGCAAGTAATGAAAGGGTATTACAAAAATCCTAAAGCCACAGCAGATACTATGGATGGAGACTGGTACAAAACTGGTGATTTAGGATATTATACTGAAGATGGTAAGTTATAAAGTACAATAAATTTTAATCAAAAACTTGGAAAAAATAAGAATATAACAATTACGTTGGAGAGATAATTATGAATAATTATATGTATATTGTAAAATACAGGCCTATTATACGTGCAAGGACGATTGAAGGAAATGATAAAAGTAAAAGGATATCAAGTCGCACCCACCGAACTTGAAGAAGTGATTCGTAATTATGATGATGTACAAGACGTCGCCGTCGTTGGTGTGGCACACGACAATTATGGCGAGATTCCAAAAGCTTTTGTAGTTCCCAAGTCAGGGGTAAAAATTAACGAGAACGAACTCAAAAAATTTGTCGCTAAACGTGTAGCCAAGTATAAACGATTAGGATATATACAAGTTACAGAAAGTATTCCGAAAACTATATCTGGCAAAATTCTTCGAAGAGAACTTCAAAATCTGTAACTCAGTCTTCGAATATTAAGTTTCATAATCGAATTGATAATGAATTTGAAAGAGTAAATATTGGATAAACATCGTCATATATTAATACATATTATGATTAACATCAACAAAAATGTTTATTATTACAAAAAGTGACTGTCCTTCTATCGATACAAGACACAGCTATTTCTTTATTTACAAGATATCTAAGATAATTTTATTCTTTAGATTTATTGACACCGCTTTGAGAAGATTCTGCTTTTTCCAAAAGAGCACTAGTAATTCCAGCTTTCTTCAATTCTTCAATAAGTTCACCATTCTTGTGCATTTCTAAGAGTATATCGCAGCCACCCACAAAATCACCGTTTATAAATATTTGAGGTATTGTGGGCCAATTTGAAAAGTCTTTTACACCTAAGTAATTAATATTAGTTATTAAAAATAAGAATTATGACATTAGAGAGAGCAATAATAATTAATAAACAGAAGATTTATGAAAGTATGTAAATAATAAATTCTATAAATTTTTTTTATATACAGGGTGTCTCATTTTAAAAAACGCACCTTAATAATTTTTCAATGAAGCATTTTTAGCAAAAATGTTTCAGACAAAAGTTGGAGGGTTTCAAGGTGGACATAAGATGGTGACAATGATTTGACCTTGGATGGTCGTTTGAAGCTCACATGAACGTCACCTTTAATTTCTCATGGAACCTTCTATATTGTAGTATATCGTTTAAAAGGGTATAAAATAAGAAAAATTTTGGCGCTAACCAGAGGTCGATACGTTGACCCGTTCGGGAGTTATTTAGGGTCAAAAATTGACTTTTTCTAACTTTGACCTTAAATAACTCCAGAACGGATCAACGTATCGACCTCTGGTTTGCGCCAAAATTTTACTTATTTTATGCCCTTTCAAACGGTATACCATATGGGTATTAGTATACTACAATATGGGGGATTCCATTCCAAATTTTTGAGTTGTAGTTTCCCTCTGACACTAGAAAATTTTAAGTAAAACTCCCATATTGCAGTATACTGTTTGAAAGGGCATAAAATAAGAAAAATTTTGGCGCGAACCAGAGGTCGATACGTTGATCCGTTCGGGAGTTATTTAAGGTCAAAGTTGGAAAAAGTAAATTTTTAACCCTAAATAATTCCCGAACGGATCAACGTATCGACCTCTGGTTAGCGCCAAAATTTTTCTTATTTTATACCTTTCAAACGATATACTACAATATAGGAGGTTCCATGTAAGAAATTAAAGGTGACGTTCATGTGAGCTTCAAACGACCATCCAAGGTCAAATCATTGTCACTATCTTATGTCCCCCTTGAAACCCTCCAACTTTTGTCTGAAACATTTTTGCTGAAAATGCTTCGTTGAAGAATTATCGAGGTGCGTTTTATAAAATGGGACACCCTGTATATATAGGGTGATTTAGAAATACACCGACAAACTTGGGGGATGAGTTCTTCACATAAACACAAGAAAAAAATGTCATATGAACATATGTCCGGAAATGCACCCCCTCTGAGCTACACCCTCCCAAAGTTTTCCGAAAAAAACTCGAATTTTCTGTATATTGTCTAAACTTGGGCTTCGAATTTTACGAAAATTGGTACATATCCTTAATTCGAAGCCCAAGGTCCAGTTTAGACAATATACAGAAATATCGATTTTTTTCGGAAAATTTTGGGAGGGTTTAACTCAAAGGGGGTGCTTTTCCGGACATATGTTCATGTGACATTTCTTTCTTGTTTTTATGTGAAGAACTCATCCCCCAAGTTTGTCGGTGTATTTCTAAATCACCCTGTATATATTATATATACAGGGAATGCATATATATAATTTTAAAAATAATTGCTTTATACATATATATATATATATATAAAGCAATTATTTTTAAAATTATATATATGCATTCCCTTTTTGAAATACAATACAATTATTTAATAAATGTAAAACAAATATCATATAGTAATCATTTACCTTGTCTAAGCTCTTCATCTTTAAGAACGTCATGAGCATCATATGTAACGCCGTGCATTCGTAATATCTGAACTACCGCATTACTGAATCCACATCTTGGCTCTTCTGGAATGCCTTTCATAAAGACGACTACCTTATTTTTCTACAAGAAACAATCCGTGTACAGTAATAGATATCGCACATGTTGTTACATTTATATTGATAAAACTAGAAAGCTTCTGACAATGAGTTTTCTCGTGCTTTGCTATAATATCATATATTATATAATTATGTCATAAAAAGCATGTCATAAAAATCTTACAGGAATCACATGTGGGTATTAACTTACTTAATTATTTTAAAAGAAATATCATGCGTCTCGAGCTAGGAAATATTTACGTAAGTAAAAAGACAAGCATCAACGCGCGTGCCGCTATCATATATTTGCTTACCTTAACAAGATTGCTGATTTCATTAAATTTCGTACTAAAATTTCTGCCGCTAAAGAAATGTTTGGCTCCAAAACGAAACATGTCTTGATTTATTGCACTAAAGAACACTTTCGCAATTAACTTGGATCTTTCGTTTAAGAACGAAATATGTATGCAAAAAGGTTATGCACATAACCTTAAACCGTCAGCTGTTTCGTATTTTTACTCGATGTAGAGAATTAGAGATTGTAGAGAATGTAGAATTGTAGAGGTAAAGGTGGCGCCATCGTGCGATATGAGGGCAAGGTTTACAGCCAAAATATTTCTTTATATAAATTATAAAATATAAATATTATAAATATAATATTATAAAGAAAACATTTTTATAAAAAAATGTACCTATCTTCTATATTCGATATCAACTATATTACATCGACAAGATAACAACATATTTTGTACATTTTTCTACATAAAGAAATGACTTGAAGAAAATTTATTGTAAACGTTTAGGGATCCTAAAGCCGCCTGTATTACCGACAAAATTTAATTTTCATGCGTGTCATTTTTTTGGATTTATAGAATTATAAATCCTTTTCCAGGATTAAAATATATACACGCAAACGGAGATGGGACGAGTCAACTTTACGTTGAAAAAGAAAAAAAAATTTTTTAATTTTTTTTCTTTCTTTTGCACTTGCGCGAAAATTACATCTTGTCGACAGACAGCTTTAGGATCCCCTTTGTTATATTTGTGATACTGCTCAAAAATTACGCTGATACTCAAATATTAGACTGTTATTAAAATATAGTAAATTCTCATACATATATACATATAGATATTCATGTTAGATAACTTAAAAATTGCGTATGAAGTAAACATAAGATTAAAAAACACCCAACATGCATGATAAAATACATATATAACACGAATAAAAATTAAGTGAACAATTTGGAAACAAAATGCGCGATCGATAGTCAAGTAAAATAATCGTATTACCTTGTCAGTATCATTTCAATCGAGTACTTGAAATGCTCGTCAGATGTCGTCGGTATACAGTCCAATTAGTCCAATTTCTCGATATAGTTTATAATAATTTAATTTCTGATTCTCGTCAGGCGCGTCACGAATTCGCGCCTGTAGTCGTGTGCGGGTACGGACGTGTCCGTCCCGCAGTAATTTTTTTGTCGATTACTGATGCAACCTATCGCTTCTATTGCGTATTTCGCGTTTAGCCTTTATTTCAGACCCTTCCGCCCACCCATTGTTTTCGAATATTGGCCGTATTGAGTTATTAACCTCCGTGTGGAGGCAGGAGCCAGAAATAAGAAGAACAAGAAGTCACGCGTCGCGCCGCGCCGTCACGCAACTGTATTTGCGGTATTTGCGGATGCAATCACACTTTTCGAGAATTGTCAGCTCGCAATATCGCGGTGATACATCTGGATACATCGCGAAGTCGGAAGATTGCAGAAGAATCATCGTTCGCGCTCGGATAACGCACGTAAAGGTAAAAACCTTGTAGCCCTCCGATATCGAATTTGACCTCCATCGATGACCTATATAGCTACATTCACGAAACGCGTCGTTGCGTCGTTACTGCACTGAACCAAAACAGTACATGAATGCAATAAAAGCATTCTCTCATTGTAGTAATAAAAAATTTATTAAAATTGGTCGCAATGAGTTATTTTATTATCATAATGATTTAGGGTTTATAAAAGAATAATTTGAATATTAAAGTATTACTACAATTCATTGTAACAATAAATATGTACATTGAAAAATCTGCCATGGATTTATTATAATAACGGAAGACTTTATTGAGTCAATGAATAATGTAATTGAATCATGCATCATCCTTCTTTGATATTTCGATACATTGGTTCAATGAATTCGGTTATTGAGCCAATGTACAAACTTTATTAATTTATAAAATAACACGTTAATATGATGAATGTATTTTATCACTTCTATGAAATTTTATGGTACACATTTAATGAATAAGTTTTTTGATTCCACTGAATACGTTCATTGGAAGAATGAACTTTTTCATTGGTTCAATTAAATGTTATATTAAGTTATGATACACTTGAGTACAGTATATTAATAAACAATGATTTGTTATATTAATGAATACTGTTCCGTCCGCCTCCACCTCAGGATCCTTTCGGGTGTTAAATATTGTGGGCAGAAGGAAAATGTGGCCGTTCCCTTAAGGAAGTGCCACCAGGTTATAAGACAATTTACTCGATCGCACTTGTTCAATATTCGCTTTATTTGCGTGTGTCACACTCAGCGGTTTGATGCCGACTGACTGGAGCGGCCGTCGTCACATTAGTCACATATATCTCGCAGGTGCCTCGCAGATACCGTGCACGCGCTTCGCGCGTGAATTAACGTTTCGCTACAGTTTCTATCGGTCCGAAACATCCTGCCCGCCTTGAGATCCTCTCAATAATAATGACGTCAAGAAGATAATAAATTTTTTTTTGCTTGCGACGCTCGTCAATTAAATGTAAAATATTTCTCATAAATTATATTTATTCTACCTATTCGACGGGCAACGGCTTCAGGCCCTTTACGCTTCTTTTATATAGTCCGGTACTCGTCTTTACTGTTACCACTCTAACTGTCTTGTCCGGTCCCGGATGCACATCCACTATTCTGCCCATTTGCCATTGTAACGGGGGTCTGGTACTATCTTTGATAAGAACTAACGTTCTTACTTCAATACGTGAGCAGTCAGGTTTTAACCATTTAGTACGCTGCTGTAATTCGTTAATATACTCTTTGCTCCAACGACGCCAAAAATTCTGTTTTATTTTTTGAATGTGCCTCCAGACGGACAATCTGTTAGTAGGCACATCTGTCAGATCATTTTCGGGAACGTCGGATAATGCACTACCAATTAAAAAGTGTGAGGGTGTGAGAGCCAAAATATCATTTGGATCCGAAGACAGAGGAGTGAGCGGTCACGAATTAAGTACGGCTTCGATTTCAATTACGAACGTGTTGAATTCTTCAAATGTAAATAAAGTTTCCCCAATTGTCCGACGCATGTAATACTCAAATCCCTTTACGGCGGCCTCCCATAGTCCACCAAAGTGCGGTGAACGAGGGGGAATAAACTTCCATTCAATTCCTTGGTCGCCACAGAAGTGATCAACCTCGTCGTTATGCTGCTTCGAATTGAGTAATTCATACAATTGTTTCAACTCACTATTAGCCCCTGTAAAATTGGTAGCGTTATCTGAATGAATTACTCTGGCCTTTCCGCGTCTAGCAAAAAACCGGCGCAGGCTGGCAATAAATGCCTCCGTGGTTAAATCAGAAACGACCTCTAAATGCACCGCCTTTGTAGTAAGACATATATAGACCGCGACATAGATCTTAATTTTATTTCTGTTACGAAAGCGTTTTTCCTTTATAAAAAACGGACCACAATAATCTATACCCGTCGTTTCAAACGGACGCGTGCTCACTAGTCTATCTTTCGGAAGGCTTCCCATTACATACCCTGGTGTGGGCGGCGCGAAGCGAAAACATTTCATGCATGTACGTACAGTATTTCTCGCAATATTCTTCCCTCTAAGGGGCCAATACGATTGCCTTACTATATAAAACGTAGTTTGCACGCCGCAATGATGATTCTTAATGTGAACTTCCTTAAATGTTAATTTAGTAAAACGACTATCGCTGGGGACTAGTATCGGATGCCTTTGATTATAATTCAAATTAGCATGTTCTAACCTTCCGCCTACTCGCTGTATTCCTAAGTTGTTGATAAATGGACTTAATGGTAATAATCTACTTTTCGACTCTATCATCTTACCACTTCGCAGATCACGCATTTCCTGAGCAAACGCACTAGCCTGCACCAAACAAATTACACAGTTCAGGGCCTCCTGCAACTCGACAGTCCTAATACATCCCGTACGTCTCTCCTTACCGCGACTGTTATGTGCAAATCGCAGGCAATACGCTACAACTCTTCGCAACGTACTTAACGACGAAAATCGCTCGATGATGTCCGCCGAGATCGTTGTCTTCAAGCTGATAACCGTCCTTTGCTCTGGCAATTCAATTTTTTCTACTAGATTGATAGGCCATGCTACTTCTTCCTCCTTCAACCATTCAGGTCCATTTAACCATAGTTTATTTTGTGAAAAATTTTTTGGAAGTTGTCCACGAGACAATGCGTCGGCTGGATTTTGTTCAGATGGAACGTGTCTCCAAAGGGTCTTCTCCGTGACAGTCTGTATGCGAGCTACGCGGTTTGCTACGAATGTTTTTAGTTTATGAGGCGAGGAATATATCCAGTGAATCGCAATTGTAGAATCCAACCAAAGATATTTTTGATTGAAGGTTCGCTTTAATGCCTTGTCCAGTAATACAGCGGCACATAACTCCAACTTGGGTAGCGATACCTTTCTCAGAGGAGCCACTCGTGATTTGGCGTATACGAGTCTTTCACAAGAGAGATGCAGCGTGACGTATTTAAGGCAATTTAAGGCCTTTGAAGTGACGTATTTGAGGCCTTTGAACTTTTGAGGTTAATCCAACTTCTGCGCGTCCTGCGTATTGAAGCCTACGGCCTTAAATACGTTACGCTGCATCTCTCTTGCGACATGCGACACGGCCTGTGCGACTATTGTAGATGAGGCTTAAGACTTTACCTTGCGAGTGCTACGCTTCATCTACGTATGTGTTGTGTATCGTTGGCATTGGCCTAGTTTACACCGAACGGTTTGATACGCGTACCAAGTACTATATCCATATCAAATCCGTATCAAATCTCGGGTTATCCCGGTATAAACCGAGATTTGATACGGATATAGTATTTGGTACGCGTATCAAACGGTCGGTGTAAACTAGGCCATTATCTCATTAAAAATATTACGGTTTTACGTGTAACAATGTTCACAAAGAAATATATGTCTAATAACATTCTGTCATTTGGCTTTGTGCACATATACCTAATGTTTCTTCTGTATCCAAGTCGCATAGAATAACGCATGTCTTAAAATACTGATCGTATAGAAAAGAAATCATTCGTGCCGTGTAAAAATGTTTTGAAAATATTTTATACGGACACTATTGAATTTTGACTGCCAATAAATTTTATTAACAAATTCTAATTTAATTTAAATAAATTAATTTAAACTGTAAATATATAATCGAAAAAATTTCTTAAGCGACGAAACTGGCAATCACTCCTGACAATCGTCAGGCCACTTTAGACCGAGATCCGGTCCTTTCCATCTAAACGCTTAAATTTAAGCAACTTAGATGGAGAAATTCCCTCACCCTTCCCTTAATTAAATCGATATCGATTTAATATTAAAATCACTGTAAAAACTTATTGCGAAAAATATTACCCCAGCCAGGGTTCGAACCTGGAATCTCCCGCATTCCGTTCGGGTGTCTTTACCAATTCGACTACCGGGGCATGTGGTAATATTTATCGCAATAGTACATCTAAACAATCATAAGATGGAACACCGATATTTACGTCGACGGTGTATATTCAAACACGATAAGATACATTTATTTTTCGCAATAAGTTTTTACAGTGATTTTAATATTAAATCGATATCGATTTAATTAAGGGAAGGGTGAGGGAATTTCTCCATCTAAGTTGCTTAAATTTAAGCGTTTAGATGGAAAGGACCGGATCTCGGTCTAAAGTGGCCTGACGATTGTCAGGAGTGATTGCCAGTTTCGTCGCTTAAGAAAAAATTTTTTCGGTTATTTATACACTGGCGAAGTAAATGTATCTTATCGTGTGTAAATATATAATGTTTATATTTCGTCGTTTACGCACGTTTATATCTTTTATGTCTTATCTTTTTTTATATTTATGTATTATTAAGCATAATGCTTTTTAAAAAGATGTAGTGTCAGCTCGAGTGTTTGATAAAAACCTATAAAAGTAAACATTCGTTTACGTTATGTGTTCCTGGTTTCTCTGATGTCATAAATACATGCTCGCTAATACCAAGAGAGGATGAGTCTATACAGAGACAACTGTACAGGGAATCCTCTCGCAGCTGAAATTTGTTCGCTACCTTTCCCGCTCTATGACCAATCTGGCAATCTCTTACTTGCTTTGCTCCCTTTGCACCATCCTCGCCTCCCTTGCGCGTTTTAGGGATAGCAGGACAGCACAGCCCTTGCTCACTTCGTAACACGGGTGAACCGAGAATTACCGATAAATGGAGTTACGCGTTTTGGCCGCGAGGAGCTTAAACGAAACTTTGCTCTACAAATTTTGAATAAAACACGGATACGAAACTATATATGTAGCGTAACGATTATTATGTATAAAAACAAATTTGCAGCGATACTAGCAAAAGTATGATATACATTAATATAAAGAAAAATAACAATGGCTGAAAATCTCAGATCATGATTGTCAAAATTGATATCGCATTCGAGCAAGCTATAACATTTAATTATTTAGAAATATGTTATTTGTTTATGTTCGTTTCATACTTTATACGTAGTTGATGATAGAATGCGTCAAAAATATGAAACTTTAGTAACAGATTATGGCAATATGTTGAAAATTATAATCATTTGTGGGCACCGTCATTTCGTGCGATAAAGCGAGAAACGATAAAATTCAAATATTGAAGAACAGGTGTAAATATATCTTTTGATGTTTTTAATTGTATAGCTTTTTTAATAATATAATAAAGTAATTATAATAATAATTTCATAATCTTGTAACAGTTTCCTTAAAAGTTATGCATATCACATATATTCGCGAAATGATAAATATCTTAATATATTCAAATACATTGGGCCAGTTTTTCAATAGTCGTTTGAACTGAAGTTTAGCTAAACTCACTCTTTGTCTTTTTCTAAGGAATTTTAAAAGTCTTTTTTAAAAGGGATAGTTAGAAAGAGACGAAGAGTGAGTTAAGCTAAGATTAAAATTAAGCAACTATTGAAAAACTGACCCTAACTCTGTTAGTAAGTTAGCAAGTTTTTATTTATAAAAAATACGTACCTACTTATACATATATAGGTACAAACACTTTGTGAATTTCGACAAGATCTACTTTATGTTCTTTTTTGTTAATCGTTCATTTGAGATTCGATCTTGGTTATTGATCGTTTATTGTCAGCTTGTCCATATTCGTAAAAAGAAACGATCTCTCACTGCGTGCAACAACTTGTACATTCTACAAACCGGCGCAAGGTGACCATGTAATAAGCTCCCGCGTTTACTGCTTGTCGGTTTTACGCTCAGGCTAGGACGAAGAGAGAATCCAATGCAGAGAAAGATCGAAAAAGCGCGAAGAAGCGAGGAAAAGCGAAACGAAGGAGGTTGGGGTGCAAGCGAATTTTCCATCTCTTTTTCTCTTTCTCATGTCTGAGGAAGAAAGGCAGCGTGAAATACTGTGGAAGAGAGGATTCACGAGTGCTTCGCGGAGTTCTCTCTACATTAACGACTGTGGACCATGTTCGAGGTTCTGGGAACTAGTAGGACGAGGAGAGACGACCGAGACCGTCGAGGGGGTGAACGGAGGGCGGCGTGAGAGAAAGAGAGAGAGAGGTGTAGGTGGAGGGGGAGGGGGAGGGGAGGGGGGAAGGGAGGGGCAAGAGGGGAACGGTATACACTGCCGTGGGCCGTGGGTGAGACACACTTCGTCCACCGAAGTGGTATATAGGCGATGGAGAGAGACGAGACGACGAGAGCCGGAGAGCGCGTCGAAAAAGGGTAGAAGGTAGAAGCGCGCGCGCAGGAGAGAAGAGGCGGGAATGACGGGGGTTAGAACGGGTCAGACGTTCCATCGTTGCTCCGAGCAAGACGGGTGGCGGGTGGGTGGTAGCGCGAGCGGGAAGTAGAAGCTGGTGGCATCGGTGGAGCAGGTGGCGTGAGGTGGGAGGATCGTGGGTGGCAGCTGAGTACGGACTATGGAGTGATAGGGGAAATCAGTCGCGGTTCGAGTACCGCCGTGGATGCATGTAAGCGACGTTTGTCGTCGCGCTGTCCGCCTTCTTCTATTTCTTTCTCTTTCTCCTTCTCTCTCTGCTTTTCCTGCGACTTATTCTCTGTCATTCAACTGTCGCAGACGCTGCGTTCCTCTTTCTCCCGAACTCTTATTTTTTCTTTCTCTCTCTCTCTCTTTCTCTCTCTCTCTCTCTCTCTCTTTTTTTCTCTCTCGCCCTCCCTTTCTTTGCTATTCTGTCGGCTCTCGGTTCTTTGGATATTATATGTAAACGTAATCGCGTCTCTCATATGCTGCCTTGGACAGCACTGACGAGCGAATGCGCTGTCAGTAAGCGCCGCACGTAAACGAAAGCGAACGAGTCCTCGAAGGACTTGTACGTGTGTCTGTACATACGTGAGTTGACCTTTCAGGCACGAGTCCACGAGTCAATTTGAGAGAAAAAGTTCAGCGTATGTCGATATTTAGGATATTTAGCGAAGGGTGGGGAAGCAACTGAGAACCGATAAGAAAACCCGGTGTAAACAGAGGAGAGTAAGGCCATTTTCGAGAGAAAGGGAGACCACGAAAGAGTGGGAACACTGGGAAGCGAGAAAGGGAAACACGCGACGATCGAACAGTAGCTCGACTCCCTCGCGTCAAAAGAGATTCACTCACGTGGTATTAACCTCTCTCGCTGGGGAAAGTCGTCATGAATCGCGAATAGCATTCCTGGCCCGCTGAGATTATCCTCCCGCCGATCTTAGGCACCTTTGTCCGCGATCGATGTCGTGCGCGATTCGCGACGATTGACGAGTTTGAACTTGACGGGATCGATTGGATATAAGTATCGGATCGGAGTGAGACCAAAAGGTGAAAAAAACGGTGGACAGGCAATACCGTGGAGCAACAATATCAGTATTGGACAGACGCAGACGGTGAGAAGAGAAGAGAAGAGAAGAAAAGAGCGAAGAAAAACGCCAACAGAATGCTCGACTTCGAACAACAGACACAGGCACTGGCCTCGCTCGATGACGACTGGCACCTGCTCGAGGGTGAGTGCACGACCTTCGCAATTTTCTTTCTCCCTTTTCTACGCCTTCCTCGAAAGGTGCGCACAGAGATCGGCAAGTCGATGTCACGCTACTCAAAATTTAAATCCGGCAGAGACAAAGCAGAGGATAGTTCTTGAGAACATTAAGTATACTTACACGGTTCTTTTATTACCTTTGAGTGATACAAGTTCGAAGAAATTGCGCCGCATTAATCTGCACTAATTCGCGCAACACTGCGGAAATCAACTGTAGGTATGCGATGAAAAATTTAAATATATCATTAATAACGACATACACAAACACGTGCGTGCGTGCGTGCGCCCACACATATACATATGTAGATTAGGATCTAAACAGGCGAGTCAAAATATGCAAGTTACATTAACAAAATTAATATTAATTATATGATGATTCGAAACAGTGAGTTAAAGAGTTAAGTTATTATATTATTATATTATGGTATCGCTCTTATTATATTTCACCGGTATTGTCAATATATGTATATACATATGTATAACGTGTAATGTCACTCGCGAACGATTGTGATTGTACTTTTTAAATAGAATGCACATCTATCTTTTTTCGAACTTGTTGCTAATTTCAACTTTAATTAATCAACTTAATGTCGCAGTATTTAAAAAGGAAGCAATTCATGACTAAAATTCACGATATTTATTAATTAATTGATGGACGCATACAAACACACACGGTCGATGACACAGGAGAGTAGATCGAAATTCATATTCGCTAGAACTGAACATTATTCGGAGGCAATGTCATTGATGTGCGACGGAGGCAATGTCATTGATGTGCATATTTTAAGAACTGATAAATTAGTAAACAATATTTAGTTGCCAAATAATTAATTTCTATCGTTTTAAGTAGTTCTCTTTTGTACCGGGTAGATATGGGGTGGTTTTCTTGCAAAGGGGTTAGAGCTCGATATTCAAAATGCACGTATTTTGCAAGCTCATAAATCAGTAAACAATATTTAGTCGACAAATAATTAATTTCTATCGTTTTAAGTAGTTCTCTTTTGTACCGGGTAGATATGGGGTGGTTTTCTTGCAAAGGGGTTGGAGCTCGATATTCAAAATGCACGTATTTTGCAAGCTCATAAATCAGTAAACAATATTTAGTCGACAAATAGTTAATTTCTATCGTTTTAAGTATAGTTCTCTCTTGTGCCGTGGAGATGTGGGGTGGTTTTCTCGCGAAGGGGTTGTAACTCGATATTCGAGATGAACGTATTTTAAGAGTTTATCTTTTGATTTTATACGCTACATTCGCAATACGACGTATTTTTACTCCTCAACATTCTTCTCTTGAGTTGCATCAAATAAGGGGTTGTTTGGGGATTAAGGGGGTGAGCTCAAAAATCGAAACTATACCACTTTGAAAGCTCATAAATAGCTCCTAATTTTGCCGTAAAGATCGATTCAATATGTCCATTTTTAAAAGGTGGTGGGGCTGAGTCAACGTTGACTCAGCCCCCCCACAAAAAATATTAAATTCCTCTTCAGCATAAGCTCAAAAATTTTAATTTGCAGGATGTGAAAGCTCATAAATAGCTCGTAATTTTGCGCTACTTGATTTTTAATTTCTGCAAAGTGGGGGGGCCAGCTCAACAGGGGTTACTGTTACTGTACGACCGCGACGTGCTGTTTTTGTTGAGAAATGCCGCGTTTCAGATAGATTAGGTCTATGAAGTTTTACAAAGTACGTAACGCTTGGCAAAACAATTGTATCGTGAATTCGTTAACGATATATAATCTGCCGCGATTTTAACTCTCTGCGGCACAAGTACCTATACCTTCCCCCCCCCCCCCCCTTTTCCACATACAAATGCCACCTTTAATCTCCTTTCGTTCGTGCGCGTACGTATTGTAATTAAAATTTCCTGGAAATAAAATGAGATGTTTCAAATATTTTAGAATATATCCTTTCTGTTCTCTTTCGTTTCTTTGAACACAGTGTTATTATTATTATCTGTAAAAATACACAAATTTAAATTTTAAATCACTCTTAAACACATTTTCGCTGCTTTAACTCCTGATACATTTTTACTGAAAGAAAATTAATCGCGCAACAGATCGAGAAAAAAGAGTTAACCATTGCACTATTTTATGTACAAACATCAATTTACACGCTCGTAAACGCTGGTAAATGCTTATTCGATAATATTACCTGATTCTACGTACGTATTTTAGCGTTATCGATTTTATGGCGATCAAAATGGGTCATTTTACGACCGAGGCGCATTGTCGCGTACGATCAATATACGATAGCTTTAAACATTTTTATCAGTATTTTCATCGTCATCTTTATTTCGGAAAAACTTGAATGGAAATGTTATAGCTTACTTCCTATTTTTGTCTCATCGTTAAGTTTTCACCTAAAACTCATTATTACATTACAAAGAAAAGTTTTTCATAAACTTTTATTAAAAATTGTTTTCTTATCGGATCATATGATAGACCTCATTAACCCTCCGCGATCACCCTGGGTCAATTTGACCCTTACCTAAAGTTTAATCGTTAATATCTTGAAAGCATTTTTAAAATTGGCGGGCCTGAGGCCCTCTAGTTGTAGTTTGGGGTACTAACTATACGTTAAGATGCTCCCTTTGTACAGCGCAACACGCAGTAGGCGTTGGGAATTATTCGAAGTCGGTGCAGGGTCATTCTGACCCTGTTGTGTACTAAGCGTCGGTTTGCAATAGTGAGCACGATGGCGTATAGTTTGCGGCCACGTGTTCATAATGCCATAGTATGTGCCGAGCAAGAATATAAAAGAATATAAAAGAATATAAAAGGTGGTACTGACGTGTTTTCGACAAGCTGTGCCATGCATACACCACTGCAACAAAGCGTTGGCCGATGCGCTTCTTTTTCGGCATACTTGATCAAGCGCAAGTAAATGCTAGAATTTTGTATATTTGCAAGAATGAACCGGAAAACCATTTATCTGCTACGGCTGCTATAAAACAACTTGTCTTACATTTAATTACTCCATACTTGAAAGAAAAACTAAAAATTCCCACGCTGCGTAGCGAAATACGCAAAGGTATTCAGCTTATTCTTCATGATAAATCACCCGTGCCAGAAGATAGTCGACCGCAATTAGAAAAAAGAGCAAGATGTTCACTTTGCTCTTACGCGAAAGATAAGAAAACTAAGATGCAATGTCCGAGTTGCTTGGGTCCGATGTGCGATCAACATCGTGTTTATTTGTGTAATAACTGCGCCGGATGTGAATAAATATTGTAGCTTTTATGAGAAGTCATTCATGTAATAAGTATGTAATAATAAATAAATTTTTCTACAATTTTTTCACAAAAATTTCCGATTTCTTTACCTTACAAACCACCTTCGTCACCTAGCAAAATAAATACCTTTTTTTTAAGGTACACTAAAGTACATATTTTTTCTTCATTCTACTACATTTCAAGAACATACACGTAAATTTTTAGCCAGAAATATTGAAAATTAAAAAAAATACAATTTTTTTCGTAAATTACGTTTTTTTCGAAAAAATTATTTTTTCTCGAATTTTTTTAACGATGTTAATAATTCCAACGGCACTTTTTATTTATATCAATTGATTTAACAATGTTCCAAGTACATCTGGAAATTTTTTCAAGTTCATCGCACTTGTCAATTTAAAATGGCGGACGATCAAAGTGTGTGTAGGGTCAGATTGACCCAGATTGTTCTCCGTGAATGAAAAAAAAGGTGTGATCTCGGAGGGTTAATATATCGCTATAGACATGATCTTTTAAATAGTGTACGGCACGAGTATAGTGAAACGAAATTTGCCTTTGAGCATTGAACCGAAATTGTACTTCAGTAACCATGAACGCTCTGCCTGGAGATATAAAAATAACTACCTAAGCTTAGCGAAGCTATTATTTATTTTTAGCACATTGAATGGAGATACCGTATAGAAGTGGTAGGTACTGATATACACTAACATGACATTAGCTCTACGCAATCGACTACCGATAATTATTTAATTTAGCTGAAACATAAATTATATACATATTTGAAAAAAGAGATTCTTATAGCAATTATCTGGAATATCTAGTGGTTTATCTAACATTAGTACCTACACTATTTACATTGCGAGATAAAATTCTGGTAGATATTTAACGCATCATGCGTTACGTCACGTACGTAGAGCATGCGATTGTATTAAAAGGAGAGGAGGATTATGTACTTTTAAAATTTCAATTATCGCCCACCCCAGAGGACCGACTGAGTGATAAATAATTGTCGAGAAAGTCTCGCACGCGCATGAATGCGATTATTTTGTTTCAACAGCGATGATGCTAATACTTCTCTCTCTCTCTCTCATTCACTCGCTCACTCATTCGTTCACTTTCATCGTCATTGACTTGTGCTGCACGTGGCACACGTCCGTTATTCTTGTTGTAAGCGCGCGCGACACGCCGCCCGGTGCATAGGTACATTGCACCACGGACACCACGATTCACACCTGTCTGTCCTTCCGTTTATTCGTTCGTTCATCCGACAGCACAACGAAACATAAATGTCCGCAAGAAGAATGATATCGTGATGGTTGACTTGGACCACCTGGCCGACAGAACGGCCCGTCTGGCAGGGCCGTATCCAATCCTTTACGGCTCTCTTAGATCGGATTTACAGGAGGCGAGCAGGAGTCTCGGTCTACAATATGTGCTTTAAGCTCTAAGCCGTAAGAAATTGACCAATCACAGTTGAATTTGAGGAGAATACTTGATTGTGATTGGTCAATTTCTTACGGCTTAGAGGTTAAATACCCTTAAAGCAAGGTTGTAGACCAAATGGGATGCGCTATCAAATATAGTAAGTTACCTGGTTACTTTCTTTAAAGCAAGGGTCAATGTAACTATTGCCAATAAATACATAGCTTACTTTTGTTAAAATACGCAAGCTCGTACTACTTCA
This sequence comes from Leptothorax acervorum, assembly GCA_035220615.1. Lineage (NCBI taxonomy): Eukaryota > Metazoa > Arthropoda > Insecta > Hymenoptera > Formicidae > Leptothorax > Leptothorax acervorum. Next base: position 225,114 of record JASTWQ010000231.1, on the reverse strand, counting down.
GTCCATTACCTGTCGATTACCTCTTCATAGTTACTTGAACCGTTTAGTTTAATCGAACAAGTGAGTAAGATACTTGTTATTTAATCTTCAGGCTGGAATCTAGACTTTACTTTTTTAAATTATGAGATTTAAACTGTTGATGAGGTGTTTCATATTTTCGCTTGCAACATCATTACCTATTTCAATTATTTTGTCAATTATTTTGTTTACTAGAATCGCTGTGAGAATGAGAAAACGGTCGCGACGGTCGCGCGCGTGCATGTACAGGTACTGCATGTGTGTGTGTGTGTGTGTGTGTGTGTGTGTGTGTGTGTGTGTGCGTGCGTGCGTGTGCGCGCGCGCGCGCGCGCGTGCGTGTGTGTGTGTGTGTACAAACATATACCTATAGAAGATATATGCCATAATTATGCTTGTTATATGATTGTTAAATAGCAACTAAAATCTAAAAAGATATATTTAATCAAAATATTGTAAAAGAGAAAAATTACATTTCAAAAATTTTGGAATTTATATACATTATATTTTTGCCATTTCTATTTTTTTATTTCAATTTTACATATAGGTATGCACATGCCTTTAATTATTTTCTAGTAAATAATGTGATACCGTTCCTCATCGGGTGTAACAAAATTGTTGTTAATCCGCCTAGGATAATTCGAGATTTATAAAATTATACGTTTGAGATAATAGGTCATACGCAAAACCAATGAAAATATGAATAATTACAAGTTACGTTTGTCAGTACATATGGTTGCGATTGTAATTATGGGAAATGGTGGATTATTATTGACCCGCCAAAATGACGCGGATATCATTTGCCACACGAGCAATTTTAAAACAGTGCTTTCGTCGCATATTTTGCGTTGCTTGACAAAAGCAAAATTGCTTCTTGTAGCATTTCTCGACGACGAAACGGTAAGAGGATTTTACAAAAATATTGTTGCGTACTTTTCATTTGCAGCTTTATTCGATGGAAAAGTATGAAATTTACCTTCTGTAATGTGTAATGGAATTAAAACGTATCTCTTTCTCCAAATCTTACAACGCAAACGCGAGTTAATGAAGTAGTTTAACATGATTCACGCAAAGCCGCCAATTTCATTGGCAATTTTATTTCTTCGAATGCTATACGTTGAATACTAACAATAAATTATTAATTTCAAGTTATTCAAAAATGGACATAAAGAAACATTTCTATGTATATGAATCTCAAAGAGTTGCTTGTGTGTAAAAAATAAGAACAGACGTTATAAGGAAGGTTTCTGCTTACGAACAAGTTAGTAAGTATAATAAAGTTTATTCTGTGCAGATAGGTATAAATGTCCGTGTAACATGGGAGAGAAACCAGCCACATACAGAATGTGGCTCGCGAGAATGCACTGTGCTACGTATAAGTATACAGTATAGGTACATGATGCGCGTATCGATTTTGGCCAGACTGCATTACTATTGCATCGCGTCAAATTATACGGGCAAGAAATACACTATTAAATTTAACAATAAATTTTATCGAACGCTAAAATCGCTCATTTTTTATATCAACGTACAAACTTGATCAATAAAATCGATTTACACTCTTTATTATCTTGATTAACTAGCTCTTAGAATCTTGATTAACAATAGGTGTTATATGACTATCATCAATGTTTGTCTAACAAACACATTAAAAGATTAATGAATATGACATAAAGCGTATATAATAAGTGCTGAGCTGCAATATATTTCTAACATAAGAAAAGATATGTGTGTAATTATACTCTTCTTTTGAAGAAACCTATGTATACATTTTATATCTTAATCATTAATAGATTCTTTTTGCAGTTCTTTTTCTACGCACACGCATATTATAAAATACGTACAATATCTACACCAATGAAAAAAATTTACATCATTTAGCAAGACAAATTTGCACAGTCAGATATCGCCTGACATTGTGCGATTTCGTCGAAAAATGCTTGCATACGTTTTGCGCAAAGATCATGTCCTGCTAGTCAGCTCTTTTTTTAGAACCGGGTCTCTCGCGTCATACGTACGTACCTGCACTTCCACGGTGCAGGCCTGCGAATGCATATTGCATATATCTGCTTGCTTCAAAGGTAAACTTACCTGTGCACTGGTATATGAACCGCGCGCGCACCCTCACGTTCACGCTGTGTACAGTGTGTACGCTGTGTCCAGACAGGTATCTGTGCGTGCGTGCGAGTGCACTAGCACGACGATGCGCGACGCGCCGGTGTGAAGTTGGCACCCCATTTTAAAAAATCCAAAATTTTACTTACAGTTCCATTTGCACCTACAATAGTTCTACAGTTCCTGATAGAATAGAACAATAGTTCTGTCGATTTAAACAGAAAAATTCAATTTTAAATATATGGGATGCCAACTTCCCGTAGCATCCCAAAATGCAAAAAAAATTTTAACTGCAGAATTCTATAGTTCTCGAAGAGCTCTTATTGCAAGAACTTTTCAGAAAACGTTAGGACACGTTCAGAACTACACGAGAAATATAACAGAACTCACAGAACTGGAAATCGGCCAGCGTCTCACCTATGTACACGTAAATGCGGCTTTCTCGGGGGATAAAATTATTTTAAAAATGAATAAATAATGCTTATCGCCGGATCTCCTCGGAAAACGTTAGGACACGTTCAGAACTACACGAGAAATATAATAGAACTCCCAGAACTGTCGAAAATCGGCCAGCGTCTCACCCATAGGGTAGAAGCACCTAATATCCTATAGCACATAATATTGTATAGGGCATTATTTCGGCACCGAAGTGTTGCACTCTATTGGAAACCGACAGAAATAGTTCCCTGATGTTTGTGGAGAGACATATTGTACTTTCGGCGATATTCATCAAGCACGTGTAGCACGAGAAGCGTCTGTTTCGAATTTAACCTCGTCAACATTTGCAAGGTGTTACAAGAAATCTATATATAGTGAAGTAAGGTAAGTGTAGGTAAAGACAATGTATGTATTATATAAGTAGTCATTAAAATAGTATAACAATGAAGTATAACGGTTAGTTTATTTATTTGAACGTTATACAAGTCTCGATGGATGATTTTATGTCATGGAGCATGGGTACTTAAAACCGTATATGACTGATTCTGATTGTGATGAGGACGATGCCATATGCATATTATGTGGGGGAAGATATAAAAAATAATACACATGGTGAAGAATGGGTGCAATGCATCGTTTGTCATTGTTTGGCCCACGTAGAATGTGGGATTGTTGAAGAAATTTTTACGTGTGCAAACTGCGCAAGAAATAATTAACTTTCGAGGGTAATAAATAACAACATTAATAAATAACCACTGTAATTTTTTATGTTTACATCCATATATCGTAAAATAAAATTTACCACGATCTTATCTGCTTATTTCAAATTTCTTTTCTACATATACGATATTAAGTGCCATTTTTTTAGAATCGTGATTTTTTTCTGGTTTTTTGACTATAACCTATAACTATAACACATCTTATTGTTAGTATATCAATACCGCAGTTTCATATATATATTGTTTCTTAAATAAATTTCGAAGAAAATGCGATATATTTGATATAAAAATACTAATTCCTCTATATTCTACAAGGGTTTAAAATTAGGTATACGATATTAGGTGCTTTTACCCTATACCTGTAAATACGGCTTTCCCGGGATTAAAAAATTATTTAAAAAATGAATAAATAATTATCATCATTAGAACTCGGTGCTCAAACTATTTAGTTCACAATTGACTGTTGTCTCGGTCGGATGAGCATACACCTCGCCCTAATTAGATTGAGTAATTATGACCGCTGTGTGCTCTGAGTTTTTATCTTTGACATACACATAACTTGCATTTTACGCCACGTCTATCCAGATTGGTTTAATGTGCAACGCCTGTGTTAAATATTACGACTTATGTAAATATATATTTTATATTTTGGTTGTGACCTATGTCTCATTACGATTTGTCACCGTCGTCATACGTTATGTAGTTTGAATTTTTTGTTTTAGATTGACTTGAAAAGGGCCGAAACCCACGGCCGAAACGTTGTCATTTTTATGTAATTGAATTAATACTAGCCAGTCAGGTCGAATAAAGGAACTTGCTATCATTAGAACTCTTCGGAAAATGTTAGGACACGTTCAGAACTACACGAGAAATATAATAGAACTCACAGAACTGTTGAGAATCGGCCAGCGTCTCACCCATATCCGTAAATGCGATTTTCTCGAGATAAAAATTACTTATTTAAAAAATATTTAAACAATTGTCATCATTAGAACTCTTTAAAAAAACGTTAGAACACGTTCAGAACTACGCGAAAATTATAATAGAAGTAACACAATTGTCGAAAATCGGGCAGCGTATCACCCATATACCCGTAAATGCGGCTGTCGCGGACGATAAAAATTATTTATACATAAAAAAACAATGTTTATCGCCAGAACTCTTTCTAGAACTCATGTAGAACTATAGATCTTTTAAAAACCTACAAAATACTGTACCGGAAACTTTCGCAGGACAAAGTGAGACACTGCGTGAACCTAGCGTCTCAGTTTGCACTGACGCGTTTTTTGGCTTTAATGGGCAGAACTATTGGTTTAACCTCTATCAGGAACTCTAGAACTATTCAAGAGGAAGTCAGAGCTCTCAATAGTTTGTGAGTTTCCGCGAAATGAGACGCTAGCTTTACACACACAGCATCGCATACTTGTCGAGGATGGGATTCCAGAGCGGTCAGATTAAAAAATTGTTTAAAAATAATAAATCGATGAAACTCTTCTTGAAATGTTCGGAACTATGTGAGAACTGTCGAGATCTGCCAATAAATTTATTGGAACTGCCAGCATCGCATACTTATCGAGGATGGGGTGCCAGAGCGGTCAGATTAAAAAATTGTTTAAAAATAATATTATAAATTGATGGAACTCTTCTTAAAATGTATTGAAATGTTCAGAACTATGTGAGAACTGTCGAGAACTGCCAATAAATTGATTTGAATTGCCAGCATCGCATACTTATCGAAGATGGAGTGCCAGAGCGGTCAGATTAAAAAATTGTTTAAAAATAATAAATCGATGGAAATCTTCTTAAAATGTATTGAAATGTTTGGAACTATGTGAGAATTGCCAATAAATTGATTGGAACTGCGAGTATCGCATACTTATCGAGGATGGGGTGCCAGCGGTCAGATTAAAAAATTGTTTAAAAATAGTTAGTGTGCGGAACTGTTGTTAAAATTGTTCAAGAACTATAGAACTCTTCGAGAACTATAGAATTCTGCAGTTAAACAATTTTTTTGCATTTTGGGGTGCTACGGGAAGTTGGCACCCCATATATTTAAAATTGAATTTTTCTGTTTAAATCGACGGAACTATTGTTCTATTCTATCAGGAACTGTAGAACTATTGTGAGTGCAAATGGAATTGTGAATAAAATTTTGGATTTTTGAAAATGGGATGCCAACTTCACCGGCGCGCGACGCCACGTATCGTAGCGATTGCACCGATATGACTACATTGACTACCGAGAACGAGCGAATGAGAGCTCTCGCTCATATAGATTTTGCATAACGATTAAAGAACATTCATTTTTCAAACGCACAACGACAGGCCGAACGCCGAACTGCTTCTCATCCTTTTGTTCTCCGTAAATTTGAGTGGTGTATGTTTAGTTTACGATGTAACGAATCAACGACGCAACATTGTACTACTTCTATTGTGCTTCTGATGAAACACTACACATTCATGGCTGTTCTATGCTGTTTAAAATTACATATGTACAAAGTCATCGATTGATAAATGGTAAATTGATTTCGCTAATTCGCTTTATATTCAGAACTTCTTACCTACAAGTAATTTCTATAATTCTATCGCGACATTTATTCTTGAAATATGTCCCGAAAAAATCATACCTGAAAAATTTCAGCTTTGTAGCTTTGTGACGAAAAACATTTAAATTATGAATAACCATTCAAAAAATATCCGACTTTGAGCCTTATTTCAGTAAATTTAACGAATACTTATAACTTTAATAACTTGTAATTAGTCTATAGATTGAGGAATACATGAATTCTTTCATATATCGCTCTTATTACGACTGATCCTTAGTCACTGTTAAATTTATATTTAGATAAGCTAAGATAAGGCTATATAAAAATATCATTCACATTTCTCCAGAAAATGATCTCTCGATAATCTATTTCTTTTTCCAAGAAACATCTATATGTTTAAAATAAATATGATTTAAGTGTGTATCTGTAAATATTTATACAGTTACGTATAGTTACGTATACTTATAGTCACGCAAGAAGTATACGCTTGAGGATGAACGTGTTAAATCGTCTTTTATAAATTCTCGCATAATCGTAAGGAGTCTCGCGATATGAAAACAGTTTTGCCATTTCTTCCGAGATTTCATCGGGGCCGTCGACTTTTATACGTGACCCGCGGTCTCGCATAATCCCTCCACATGCGAACGGAATATTTATTTCCCGAGCTACTTTCACGTTACTTCGCCTTTGACCGAGCGTTACTTAAAAAAAAAGATGCTATACGGACGGTCGCGTGAGTAACTGTAAAAAAATAGAAATAGAAAAAAGAAAAGCACCCTGATAAATGGTTCTGGAATTTTCAACAGCCGGATTGCGGAAGTTCATATCAAAAGGATAGTTTAAAATGAAAAAAAGAAAGAGGGGGGAAAACCACGGAAAGTGCGCGCGCCAGGTTGCGTTCTTCTGCGAAAAATAATATTTTTTTCATGATTTTAATGACGTACCGGACGCGACAAAATAAAATACCAGATGATAGTGATAGTACTACATGAGCGAAAACGGTATCTGTCTATACCTACAATCCACCCCAATAAAATTAGTTTTTCTTCACAAATTTCTTAGAAATCGATTTTTCCTTGAGGCATTTACAATTGTTGAGTAAGTAATGATTAAAAGTAAAAGACTTCTCTGGCGGAATAAATTTAAAGATAAAATTATTTTGTTTGGTTCCTTAAATCTTAAGTAAATTTTATATTTTAGTAGGCATTTAATTTAAAGTTTAATTGCAAAAATTTACAATGTTAAAGCTTACAATTAAATAGATGTGATAAATACTGATTTTCGATATTTATTCTGACAAAAATTTATTTCGAAACTGGACCAAAGAAATTTGTAAAGTGATTAAAAGGACATCCGGAGTTATTGTTCTATATTGAGTCCATCGCGGACAAATTAAGCCACCACATATCCCATCCACATTGCAAAAGCGGAATTCGTTAAACACGTTTATGATTATTTACAGAGTATTCGTGTTTGAAATAGAGCAAAATAGAGACGAACGGATTGGTCGGTTGATCGGTCATACAGCAACAAAGATACATAATAGCACCTAATAACAAGCCAGTTGTTGTCTCGAGTCTCATATTCGAGAAAGCCCAGGAGAAAACTTTTCTTATCGCGACGAGAATGTATGTGATAAAACGCTATCGCACAATGTTATGAATATTTGTAGTAAATAGAAAATACTAAGTGCTCCTTGTTAACGGAGATTATCTAGTTTCGTCGAGTGCTTTAAACACATCGCCAAATATTTTCTAAGAAATCGTAATTTAACTATCAAACACTTAAATCTACATATATAACTATTATCATTCCATTTATTTTAATCTGTATACGCTTTATTTTTTTACAGCAGCTGTTTTAACATCTTGTTTAATTTATCATGTTTTGATCTGATCCAATACATCTGGAGCAATTTTCGTTACCACAAGCATTATATGTACAGTACCGTGCAAAAGTTTGCGTACTTTCGATTTTTTTGACTTTACTTGGTTTTACGCCATCTGACGTATCTTTGTGTAGAATGATCGCAGAGCGATGTTTAAAAAAACGTTTTAAAACTTAACTTCTCAGCTTTTGATTGCATCAAGGCTCGTTTGGATAATGCTAATACCGGCGGCACAACACAGTTTTTTTTAGAAAAAAGACCTTGAAATGCACTGCTCACTTCAAATCGTCATAACTCAGTGAAAAAAAATGGTAAAAAATGATATACTACAATATGGGTACATTTCAAATTTTTGGGTTGATCCCCCTGGGACACTGAAAAATTTTAAGTAAAAACCCCATATTGTAGTATACTGTTTGAAAGGGCATAAAATAAGAAAAATTTTGGCGCAAACCAGAGGTCGATACGTTGATCCGTTCGGAAGTTATTTAAAGTCAAAGTTAGAAAAAGTCAATTTTTGACCCTAGATAACTCCCAAACGGGTCAACGTATCAACCTCTGGTTTGCGCCAAAATTTTTCTTATTTGATGCCTTTTCAAACGATATACTACAATATAGAGGGTTCCATTTAAGAAATTGAAGGTGACGTTCACGTGAGCTTCAAACGACCATCCAAGGTCAAATCATTGCTACTATCTTATGTCCCTCTTTAGACCATACAACTTTTGTCTGAAACATTTTTCCGTATTTTCCATATTTTTCGAGATATTTTCCTGTGTTGATTAAAATGACTCACCCTGTATATATATATATATATATATATATATATATATATATATATATATATTCAGGCCCGTATTCATAGTCGGATCTTATATTTAAGACCGTCTGAAGTACAATCTCAAGATGTTATGAACCAATCACAGAGCCGAATTAGCGTCTTAAGACATTACTTAAGACGGCCTTGAAATAAGATCCGACTATGAATACCGGCCTAAGTAAGTAAATCAATAGTTTATTTTTAAATCTCTTCTTAAATTTATAACGAGAACTGCGTTTTGGGTAAATAAGTTCTTAAAAATTTTTTTAATACACCAATCAAAATGTAACAAATATATTTAATATGTTAAGAGTATGATATATCGTAAAGTATTTCGAATACTATATCACTAAGATATTGTAAACATTCCTTGGAAAAATCGTGCGATACAGTTATTACGAATCGTGCGAAAATGGATAAATAGATAAGAGTATTTTGCGCTTACGATTCATTTTAAACGATGAAATCATTCCAGCCGTGCCTAGTCGATCGGTTAAGGGTTAAACGATCGCGGACAAAACGAATTGAATATTCGCCGGAAAATCGGAGCAACCAACGAGTTCTCGATCGCAAGCGTGTTAATACGCGATGAAACATTAGCCTGAAGCCTTGTGTCCACGATCCGAGAACTCGGTCCGAGTTCTCGGATAGGTTGGTATTCATAGTCGGATCTTATTTTAAGACCGTCTTAAGTAACGTCTTAAGACGTTAATACGGCTCTGTGATTGGCTTATGACATCTTAAGATTTTACTCAAGACGGTCTTAAATATAAGATCCGACTATGAATACCGGCCATAGAGTTATCACCAGATGTTTGTCCTCTGTTGAATGCAGATGGTGTTATAGTCGGCTACATGAAGTTAGACTCGTAATTTTAGCCAAGTACCAACATTGTGTACAGATAATGTTGGAAATAATCCCTAGGCATAGCAATACGCATATCCTAGCGGTAGTGTTGCATGATATAATTGTTTCTAGGAATAAATACTCCGATATGAGCGGCCTTCTATGTCGTATATATACTCAAAGGCATTGTGCGTGACTTGCGTCTAACCGTCAGTCAGATACTCTCTGTGTCGCGTTGAGTTTGTATCGCTCGTTTGCTTATAATAAAAGTTCGTCTCCCTAATAAGAGATTTTTGTTTCTTCTATCCTTATCAGGTTATGGGCCCAGGATAGCACAGCATAGCCCGGTAATACGCGCGTCGTCGTTAATCTACTGCATGGTCAGTTGTGAGCGGAAAGTCTGTGTCGATTGTATGAGTTCGTTCGAGATGGCTGCGGGCTCGTCGTCTAGTTCCTCGCGCATCGAGTTGCTGTCGAAGGAAAACTATGATACGTGGAGCATGCATGTGGAAGCTCTTCTCACGAAGAACGATCTGTGGGAGTACGTGAGTGGGACAAATGTGATGCCAGCTGAAGGCATCGGTGATTGTGCGGCTGCCGCGAATGCTTTGAAGGACGCGTGGTTGAGGCAGGACAGAAAGGCCAAGGCCTATTCAATTTTGTCGATTTAACCGTCTGAATTAAAGCAAATTCGAGGATGCGAGACATCGAGGGATGTGGCTCAAGTTGGAGTCGATCTACGCATCTAAAGGTCCGGCAAGAAAAGCGACATTATTGAAGCAACTGATGCTTCAACGGTTGGAAGATGGCGGTGACGTGAGAGACCACATAGCGAAGTTTTTCGATGCTGTTGATAAGCTCGAGAATATGAAAGTGCAGATAAATGAAGATCTGTTGGCTATTATGCTGATGTACAGTCTTCCTTCTTCATACGAGAATTTTCGATGTGCAATCGAATCTCGGGATAAGCTGCCCAGCGCAAAGGTGCTGAAAGTAAAAATCATCGAAGAAAGTGAAGCGCGGAAGCAAGCTTATCCGGAAGTGTCGTCACGGCCATGGCCGCTCGCAACGGTAGTAATGCGCGTCGAAATCGTCCGAAGAGAGGAAAAGGAAGAGGGACTTCGAAAGATAACGACATTAAGTGCTACAAGTGTGGTACACTAGGCCACAAGGAAAATGCATGCCCTACGAAAAAGTCCGAAGACGACCGAGGAAAGTCGAAGCAGTCGGCAAATAACGTTGATGAGTCTTACGCAGTGAGCCATATACAGTTACAAGTGTAAACGGAGCATTTTGTGCGAAGACAAGAGCAACGAATCGGGCGTGGCTTTTGGACAGTGGTTGTACCGCGCACTTGTGTGGAGATGAGGAACTTTTTGAGTCCATAAATGAGCCCTCTAAAGTTAAATTAAATCTTGCGAGTCAAGCGTCCGCCGAGGTCAAAGGAAAAGGTGTTGTTCGTGTGTCATTAGCGAGTGACAGTGGTCATCGGCTGATAGAACTTAAGGACACTTTGTATGTGCCTGATTTAAGAACAAACCTGATTTCGGTTGCCAAGATTACGAATAAGGGGCATGAAGTGACGTTTCGTAAAGATGACGCGTACGTTCGCGATGAGCGCGGAAATGTATTTGTGATCGCGGAGCGCAGAGGTGATCTCTATTTTGTTCGTAAGAATCTCGAGTGCGCGAAAGCGGTCGTTCAGCCTGCGTGCTCCGAACTGTTGAAGTGGCATGACAGGTTGGGTCATTTGAACAGCAAGGATTTAGTGAAGCTAGTTCGTGACGGAGTGGTACCCGCGATTGATGTGAAAGACATTGAGCAGTTATCACGGTGTGTAGTGTGTCTGAAAGGAAAAATGACCGACTTTCTCTAAACCTTTCTCTAAAGGTCAAGTGCCGTGTGCAGAGACACTGAAGATCGCGCATTCCGACGTAGTTGGTCCATTTAGAACGGAATCTTCGGGTCGTGCTAAATATTTTGTGACTTTTATTGACGATAGCACAAGGTGGTGCAAAGTGTATTTTTTGAGACAGAAGTGTTTGACGCTTTTAAGCTTTATTAGAAGCTCGTAGAGAAGCAAACCGGGAAGAAGTTAAAAAGCTTACAATCTGACAACGGTCGCGAATATTGTAATACTGAGTTCGATAAGTATCTGGCGGATCAGGGGATCCAGCGGAGGTTGACGATTCCTCACACTCCTCAACAGAACGGAGTAGCGGAGCGAATGAGCCAAACCTTGTCGGACATGGCTAGATGCTTGTTATTACAGTCCGGTTTAAGTGCGTCATTTTGGTCTGAAGCTGTTGCCACTGCAGCCTGTCACATTCGCAACCGGTGCCCGACGAGCAGTTTAGGTGAAAAGATTTTTTATGAGAAGTGGACTGGGAATGGAGCGAAGGTTCATTACCTTAGAACATTCGGATCGAAGGTGCTCGTGCTAGATAAGAGTCACAGCAAGGACAAGCTAGCGCAAAGATCTGAGGAAGGCGTGTTCGTGGGATATCCTCGAGATAGAAAGAGATTTCGGGTTTGGATGCCGAGTATGCGGCAGATTATCCATGCCCGTGATGTAAAATTTTTAGAAGAGACTTAAAAGATCCCACACGATGCTTGTGTGCTGGATGAATTGCTGACGTTAGTTGAAAAGGCAGAAGAAGATAATAATGATAGCCCAAAAACTGTTGAATTTTCATCTCAGTTATTAAAGGATAATGAGGCTCCTGCGGAGCTGCCAGTTACACCGGAGACAAGAGTACAGCCTGAAGAAGAATCAAGAAGAGCTCCTGGCAGACCACGGTTGTTGCGCACGGGAAGCAGAGGGCAACCGAGAAAGTTGTACCGGTCGACACGTGCTACGACACAGGACGAGGAGGAGGTTCGGGTTGATAAGGCTGACTCTGACTTGGAGGATAATGTGTTTGCTGGTATAGCGGAAATTAGTGTGCAGGATGCCTTGAGTAGCGAGGTGTGCGATGAGTGGAAGGACGCAATAGAGTCTGAAGTAACGAGTTTCGTGAAGAACGACACGTGGGAGATCATCAAGAAGGATGATAGGAAGAATATCGTTGGACGTCGTTTAGTGCTTACAAATATGCACGGTCCAGATGGTAAATTAGAAAGACGCAAGGCTCGACTGGTAGCCAAAGGGTACAGTCAAAAGTATGGCGTGGATTACCATCAAACTTTCGCTCCAATGACAAGACTGGAAACATTACGATTATTGTTGTCTCTCGCGGTTCAGCTTGGACTTAAAATATGGCAGTTTGACGTGGTGACGGCGTATCTGAATGGATCATTAGAAGAAGAAGTGATCATGAGAGTGCCCGAGGTGTTGAACGAGATGCTAGAGAGAATTTTGTCCAAACAAGGGGAAACTTCGGAAATTAGAGCTCGAGCGAAGAAGATGCTGAAGGATCTGCGTGATGGAGGCAACGCGTGCAGGATAAGGAAGGCTCTGTATGGTTTGCGACAGGCAGGTCGTCAGTGGTACTCGAAACTCAGAAAGAAACTCCGGAGTTTAGGCCTGGAGGCCGCGAAGAATGAGCCGTGTCTGTTCTATCGTATTAACGGTAATAATGTGATACTCGTGCTAGTATATGTGGACGATATACTAGTGGCGTCACAAGATGTAGAGTGCATCATGGACATAAAACGTGAACTGTTGAAAGACTTTGAGATCGTGGATCTCGGACTTGCAAATTATTATTTTGGTCTAGAAATTGATTAAGGTGAAGGTCAAATTGAACTCTCCCAGACAGGCTATATCCTGGGATTGCTCAAGCAGTACGGAATGGACAAGTGTAATCCGGTTGTGACCCTCTTGAAGGTGAGTGCGCGCTTTAATGGTGCGAATGAAGATGGCCCGCAAGAAAATCGTCCGTATCGCGAGTTGATTGGTGCCCTCATGTATTTGTCGGTGCTACGCGTCCGGACATTGCGAATACCGTATCGCGATTAGCTCAGTTTACAAACAAGCCACGTAAATACTATTGGCTTGCTGCGAGAAGAGTCTTGAGATATCTCGCTGGTACTGCGGAGATTGGACTGGTATATACAAAGACTGATGAGCCGTTAGTTGGATACGCGGATGCCGACTGGGGTGGCTGTACCGTGGATTGTCGTTCATACACGGGGTATGCGTTTTTGCTCAGCGGCGCGGCGATTACGTGGAAATTGCAGAAGCAACGGACTGTTGCATTATCATCAACGGAGGCCGAATACGTCAGCCTGGCGGAGGCAGCGAAGGAAGCCATTTATTTGTACAATATGTTACGCGGATTGCATGATTCGGCCGAAATTACGATTTTTGTGGATAATCGGGGGGCTCAGTGTTTGGCGAACGATCCCGTGTTTCATGCTCGTACAAAACATATTGACATTAAACATCATTTTGTCTGCGAATCGATTAATGCTGAAATGTTTGCATTGGAACATGTGTCGACGGAGTACATGATCGCGAATGTGTTGACAAAGTCGTTAGCTCGAGCCAGCCACGAAAGTGTCTGGAGGTACTTGGTTTTGATGTAAGGGAGGATTCATGCGAGTGATGTGCGTCTTGAGAGGGCGTGTTGGAAATAATCCATAGGCATAGCAATACGCACATCCTAGCGGTAGCGTTGTATGATATAATTGTTTCTAGGAATAAATACTCCGATGTGAGCGGCCTTCTATGTCGTATATATACTCAAAGGCATTGTGCGTGACTTGCGTCTAACCGTCAGTCAGATACTCTTTGTGTCGCGTTGAGTTTGTATCGCTCGTTCGCTTATAATAAAAGTTCGTCTCCCTAATAAGAGAGTTTCGTTTCTTCTATCCTTATCAGATAAATAAAGAGGTTAAATTATAAATCCAAACATCATACTTTTAATATCGTTGGAAGGGTATTAATATTGAATTATAATTAAGTGTTTTTATTTTATTATTAAGTTTTTATTTCTCATTGTAACGATGTGACAATAATTACTTGATATGACATTTTTAGGTTTTTTTAGCCTTGCTATGTCATTCAAAATGTCTTGTAAAAAGTGGAAACTGAAAGAATTGATGGCTCTTGCTTTATTAGCCGAAACTGTTGAGCAAGACAAGGAACTTGAACAAGAAGAATTGAAAGTATTGAAACGGCAACGACGCCGATCGGTTTAGACGCGCGAATGGATACTTCGAAGAAGTCGAAATCTGAGGGGGACAACTCATTTAGCGCACGAAGAATTGAGATTTGAAGACAGCGATTATTTCCAAAGATTCTTTAGAATGCGAGCTGATTTATTTGATCGACTTGTTGATATGGTGACACCATTTATACAACGTCAGAATACGAACATGAGAGAGTGTATCTCGCCGAGAGATGGAGTATTAGTCACTCTGCGATTTTTAACCACCAGTGGAGCTTATAGAAGTTTGGAATATTCTACGAGAATTCCAGAATGCACCATTTCTCGTATCGTTTCTGAAACAAGTTGCGTTATTTATGAAGTTCTTTGAAAGGATTATGTAAAGGTAAATAAATGAAACATATGATATATGAACTTGTGAAATTAATGATAAAGATGAATTTAATGTATAATGTTTACAGACACCAAGTACAAATGAAGAGTGGACAAAAATTGCAAATAATTATTTTCAACTTTGGAATGTTCCAAATTGTATTGGCTCTATGGATGGGCGACACATAGAATTCAAAGCGCTACTTAAGGACGGATCAATGTATTATAACTATAAGGGTACTAACAGCATTGTTTTATTAGCAGTAGTTGACGCTCTTTATCAATTTACATATATCAACGTTGGCGTTAACGGCAGGGTTAGCGACGGAGGAGTTTTTCGTGACAGTGATTTCGCACAATTAATAAATAATCCTGAAAATCCACTTAATATACCAGGAGATAAGCCTTTGCCTGGCATGGATGAATCTGTGCCATACGTTTTATTAGCTGATAATGCTTTTCCTTTGCAAAAGCATATACTGAAGCCGTACCCGTCACGAAATTTAACCCATGATGAACGAATATGCAATTAGAATCAGTAGAGGGAGACGAATTGTTTAAAATTGTTTTGGAATATTAGCTAATAGATTTCGTGTTCTTTTGTCAACAATGTACTGACCAGTTGAGACAGTTCAAAATATTACCCTCGCATGTTGTGCCTTGCATAATTATCTCAGTCGCGAAAATGGTGCATATTTACATTGAGCATTAGACATTGAAAATGTACAAAATCACACAGTAACACCAAGTGAATGGAGAAATAATAATGCACAGTTACGCGACTTGGAAATTATTAATGCAAGACCTAGTAGAAATGCCATTCATATTCGTGATGAATTCAAACGATTTTTTAATACTGTTGGAGCAGTTGAATGGTAAGACAGTATGATTTAAGAATTTAAGAACTTAGAGTATAATTAAGATATAGAGTATATGTTGAGAAGCATGGGCTTCGGTGTTTCACCGACACTGCCGCTGAGTAGTGTAGATGATGGTGGGGGAGCACCTAACTTTCTCTCTGTAGGGCAGTAAGGCGCGCATGCGTGCGCGACAAGACTGAGCCACGAACAGGCAGACGCTCGAGACGCTCTCGCCGGGTGGCCACGCGCAAGGTCGGTAAATGGACGCGTCGGTAGCGACGCTACATAAGGTCGTCTCATGCACTTCGAGCTGTTTGGATCCAAAATGGCGACAACAACGCTCAGCTGATCCAAGGTCCGTAAATAGACGCGACGACAGCGCGACGACAGGTACGTCGCGTCTATCTACGGACCTTGAGCTGATTAGCAAAAAAATATGTTTGATTTTTAGATAAATGTTAATGTTTAGGCTGTTTAAAAGTTAGGTTAAGTTAAAAAACATAAAAATAAATAATACTTGGTCGAAATTAGAAAAATAAACAGCATGCATTCTCAAATATATTAACTAATTTTATTACTAACTCTTAATTATAAACATTGAGTTTTAAAATAATTAGACTAGAAATTAAATGTTCCAATAATCTTATATTTTTATTAATAAACATGTAATTATAATAATTAAAATAATAACCCAAATAATACATTTTATTCCGCCAGTAATAATTAACAGCAATATCATTTAAATGGACTTAACTGGCGATTAAAATATTGCAAAAAAAATATTTATTTAAATAATATTGCTATTAAAATAAATATTTGAAAACAATAACAACATTGCTTTGCAAATAATTTTGATTTTTAGATAATAGATTGCCTATAAGCACTTTTTGAAGCAAAGGATTTATTTTTCGATAATCGTATTTTTTTTTTTTGATCGTTAACAAAAATAATTTGTTGAATATGAATATATCGACGTAAAATATTATAGAAGAAATTACAAGGTTTAGTACGTTCCGCACAAATGTTTGAGATAGTTAATTCTTTATAAGGTGCCCATTTTTCGATCATTTGTAATAAATGCTCAAATAATCGAGGGTGCAGAGCACATCTATCAAAATGCGCTTGCAAATGACTTTCAACTAAAAAAATATAGTTAAATATACCATTTGAAGGATTTTCTAAGAATCCAAAAGAAAGAGCTTTGGTATAAAACGAATACTGACCATTATCATCAGTAAAAGCTTGTAAACAATCACTACAAGCGTATTTTTTTTGTAAAACATAAGAAATTGCACTTCCTAGCACGTTGTTTATAATATTACATTTTAATCTATTCGTTATTGGGGTTACATAAGTGTAATTTTGTGTATTTTCATAAACGGGGGAATACATACAATCCTCTGGCGAAATCCCGTACACTGTAACAGTGCCGTACACCATCAGCGCGAATGGCGAACTACGCACACAGTAACAACTGTTGTACGACGTGCACTAATACACAGTCACTGGATCCAAAATGGCGGCCGTGAGACGACCTTATGTAGCGTCGCTACCGACGCGTCCATTTACCGACCTTGGCCACGCGATTAGAAGTGACTAATAAAGAGTATTACTGAGAACACAAAAGAAAAGGACTACGCTTTCAATTCAAGACCTTTGACACATCCAACAGTATATAATTTTGGATACATGGTAAATAAATTGTACTAATACAATGAATTAAAATATATATATTTCAAATATAATGTACTGAAAACAAATTTTGTTTTATTAATCATAGCACACAAAATAATAATTATATTTAGCAACGATAAATATAATGATTGGCGATTATAAGTATACAAACAATATACCTATAAGTATAACTAGAGTAGCCAGTTAATAAACTAATAAGAATAAAAATAATAAACCTCTTTTAAACATGGAAAACAATCATGAAAATTAAGTCTTCTCGCACGCACTTGACTTTTTATATCACATTCATAATAATACTAATTTTTAAATAATGTTCCAAAAGAAAAGCTAGTAAGTATCGCTACAACTTTGGCATATAAAAGTAACATTATTTTAATGAATAATAAAAAAATTATAGCATTTAATATTATTGCAATTATTATAAGTATTGCATCAAAACGATAAAATTCTTTTATTTACAAATAATAATTTTAAAAGTAATAGGTATTCTTTAATCATTGTCTTCTACCTTTAATCATCATCATCTACTATCGATCAATCTATCAATTCGATAATTTTTCTTTGCAATCGTTTCAATCTTTTCCTGTCTTTTACTTTACGCAATTCGCTTTCCAAGTATAGGATCCAGTGACGTATTCTATCTTGAGCGTTTTCATCATCATCAGATATGTTCACTAATGTTTGAGATGCAGCTTTCCAAAAATTTAATCTGGCATCTGATATTTCTGCCAAAGGTTCTACTTTTTTTTTTTACCACGCTCTGTACGACTTGATGATCTGCTTGAATTGGATACCGAGAGAGTAGGCGATCGACGATTATTACAGTCGGCTTTAACTGCTATAAATAATAAAAAAATAAATTACAAAGCGGTTTTAAAGGTTATTTATTTCTAAAAGGATCAATGTAAATCTTATTACCATTATTCTTTTTGTTGAGAAGATCGCATCACGTATCCGTATATTGTAACTCCTCCAATGATGAATCATTATTTATATTCATGACGCTCATTGTATCATCTGATACATCAGATTGAGTATTAAATTGCTGTAATTAATTGTAATTGAAACAGTTTTAAAATTGCAATTTAATAACTTAAAATGACAATATATTCTTTGTAATTACTGTCAATGAAGATTCTCCTGCTCTAGTCGCAATGTGAACTCTCAGAAATGACAAATCATCGAACAGCCACCACGTAGGCTTGTACACTTCATCGGCTGAAGCCCCGCTCGCTTTTGACTGCCGAATTTTATTAATTTGTTCTAAGTACTGAGATCGCAAGTTATTAATTTTTTTCTTTACTGCATCAACTGTTATTACTGATTCGTGATTTCCTGGTAATTACGACATATTGTTTGCAGTGCTTGATCACGTTTATTGCGATTATGGTATTCAGCAGATTTCGTTACATACAGGCAGGGATGCTGCTCATATAGCGCTACTAATGTTCTGGCGTTTTCTTTGTTATCCATACTCTGTAAACAACAAATATAATTTTTTTAAATTTCTATTAAAATTTAATAGATTAAAAGTAATCTGTAAGGTTACATAACTTTAAACAATTTTGATGAAACAAATTATATTTGAGGTTAAATTCTAGAATAATGAGATGAGCAACCTTTTAGCCGTTGGATAAGATTTATTTTAATTAAAAAATCATAAACTATAGGTTTGATTCAAGAAAGCAATGGATTTTAATAACAAGTTATCGATTTTTACTAAAATCCATTCTTCTCTTAAAAGAAACTTACAATTTGTGATTTTTAAATTTAAATACATTGCATCGAAGACTGGAAGTCTCAACTCTCTTCTTCATTATTTTATAATTCATTCTGAAATAAAATGTTTTCAATAAAAATGCCTTTTGAGGTTACTTCTTGTTTTTCATGATTTATTTTAATGCAAAATGTAAAATGTAATAAATTCAATCCATTTAATATTGATTGAATATAATTTTTATTTATATCAATTTTTTAATATTATACATTTATTATTGTTTATAACTTACCATCATTTCTAAACAAAGACGTTTTCTTTTCAAAACTATACATATAACCTTAATGTATGACACTTCGTGATGTTACAATTGCTTTTGAAAGGTTGGATGCCTGGATTTATACCGACATGAACTTAGCAACTGTTACGGAAAAATGGGACGCGACGCATTTTTTCATTCGAGCTTTCTATCCGAGTTTTGCATCCAAGTTTGGTGTGTCCACGATCCGAGTTCTAGTAACTTTTTCTCGGAACTAGAACTCGGACCGAGTTCTCGGATCGTGGACACAAGGCTTAATTGAGGCGAATCAAGGACATGCCACTGGCTCTATAATGCGATATTGTTTCAACTCTGGGTCCCTATTCTTGAAAAATATCGCATACAATATCGTATGCGATATTATAGCATTTTTGAATGAACTCATTCAAGAATACCATTTTTATCGTATGCGATATCTAGGGTCCTCGTTTTAAGAATAGGGTCCCTGATCCGCTCTCGTCTCATGGACGCTCGGGAGTTCATTCACATTGGTTTTGCATAGAAATAATATACATATCATCGCACAGTGACAATCACGATATTCTTGTTTAAGCGAACTATCTGTCATTTTTTATATATTCTGATATTAAATAATTGGCGAAATTAGCCAATTTTTGTGAGTACAATAAAATAAATTTTTTCTCCTTATACATTTCGTGGTCCAGGTTAGCGACATTCTTTAGCGGGAATAAAAATAACTCTTGAATAAATTAAAATTAAATCAAAATTAAATAATAATATGCACAGTCATATAATATGCAATTTAATTAAAATTAAATTGCATATTATATGACTGTGTGTTTGATCATACTGATAAAATGAGTTAGCTGCACTAACGACGCATGTCGATTCTTTGCAAATACCATAAATTAGAATCGCAAACCTTAATATATGCGAACATGATATCAATATAAAAATATACACATCAAGTCTAAAAGAATTACATTCAATTCTCATTCTTTGGCATAAAATATTATGTTCGTTTCGTTTGCAATCGTACACCGATCATTAAATAATCAAATAACTCTGCAAAACGCGCAAATATGTTATCGCCGCAATCAATTCACGCTTTTAGCTATTATTATTATTATTACTGTTGTTATTAAATTTCCGTCATATATTTTAGTAATACAGAATACTAACGGAGAGGATCTGGACTAATAAATTCGTAAGTATTCGCCAAGAGATAGGTATATGCGATTTTATGGCACACGTATTACAACACACGACTATGAGTTGCATATTCCATCACTATAAATAAATCATCGCATCAATAATATAGTTTACAATCGGCTAATATAATCTTTCTGTCCATTTTTTCTCTTCTGCTCTCCCTCCTCTCTCTCTCTCCCTTTCTCCCCCTTCCCTTATTCTCATTTTTTCACGGCACGATTGTCCAATCGTTAATTTCAACTTGGAATAAATCGAATAATAAATTTCTTTTGCCAGTATAGAATAACAATTAAAGTAATTTTAAATCGACCGTGACTGGCAATATATAACATCTTTCCGATATGAACATTGAAAAACTGTGAGCCAACTTGGTTTGTCGGATTCACACAGCACTTTTTCGGATCAATCTTCGAGACATTATTAATTTTGACCATGGGTTTTGGTCAGTTGATGTAATTTCTAAATTAAATAGTTTAAATTTTTATTGCGAAAAAATATTACCCCAGCCAGGGTTTGAACCTGGAACCTTCCGTATACCGTGCGGGTGTCGTGCCAATTCGACCACTGGGGCTGTGGTAATATTTATCGCAATAACAACTATAAGATGGAGCACCGATTCTTCGGTCGACGGTGTATAATAAACAGAATAATAAATTATGAATTAGAATAATAAATTATATTGGCACGACACCCGCACGGTATACGGGAGGTTCCAAGTTCAAACCCTGGCTGGGGTAATATTTTTTCGCAATAAAAATTTAAACTATTTAATTTAGAAATTACATCAACTGACCAAAACCCATGGTCAAAATTAATAATGTCTCGAAGATTGATCCGAAAAAGTGCTGTGTGAATCCGACAAACCAAGTTGGCTCACAGTTTTTCAATGTTCATATCGGAAAGATGTTATATATTGCCAGTCACGGTCGATTTAAAATTACTTTAATTGGAATAAATCGTTTCGAATGACGCGCGACAACGTTAATTAAAAGCGACGTAACCGATAGTCGAAGAGTCTACCACAGCATGTTCAAAATGGGTGAATAGGAGGAGAAATGAACGAGAGAGAGAGAGAGAGAGAGAGAGAGAGAGAGAAAGAGAGAGAGAGAGAGAGAGAGAGAGAGAGAGATAAAAGATAAAAGAGTGAAAAGAATGGAAAAGAATCATAATGGAAATATTTATATAAGTCTACACGATGAATTTTCATCGTTGCCGCGGGATGTAACATGTAACATGTGCAGAGTGCTCTGCGTAAAAGCTGTGTGCGCGCTTTCTAGCTGGCAAAAACGCTTTTGATGAAAAAAATGCAAAAGCAAACGATGAGTTGAAGATAGGGAGCGAGAATGAGGCGAGAGAAGAGCATTAACGACAGGCAAAACAGATGCAGGTACGAAAGGGCGATACTTTTAGAAAATGTGATTCTCATTCGAATATTCGAGGATAGAGATTCCTCGTGTTCTATCCGACAACTACCTTAGATTTCCTTTTAATTCTGTATTCCCTAACAAAAATTATCAACATATAATTGATTGAAGTCGGTCCGCATAATGTGTTGTACAATAAACCAAGCACGTCGTAAAATGGTAATAATAGGACTAATAATTTGCTATTGGCAGGTACCTAGAATATATTGCAACTACATTCTCGACAAGATTTACAACACTACAAGAGAAAGATCGCTAGATTGCATCATAAAATTTGATATCCTCTCGGTTAAGAAGAAATTAATTAAAAATGTATGTTTATTGTTTTATATGTATGTGCAAATTATTTATTAAACTTTCTAGTATTTTTTTTCCTAGTAAAAGTATCGGGTTAACAAAATTTTTATAGAATTTGAATGAATTTAGAGAACAATGTATAGAGAGAAAACGCGACAGATATATAAAAAAATTTGCAAAAATTTATATTATAATATATATGGGGGTAATAAATATTTCTTCGTAAATATTACATTATAAAAAGTTAAGGAGATATATGTATATCTAATTCGATGTTTCTTGCTCAGTAAATTTTAATAGTATTTATAGAAACGCGCGCGGTACGCACATACAAAATCCTCACGCAAATCTCTCTCTCTCTCTCGCATACTTATTGATATTTGCAAAAACGCGATACTTCAAAGCACCGCAAGGCAAGGAGCATTGCAAGGAGCAAAGGCCGCTTAAAATGCAGTTTTATGTCGTGTGTTACTCCAAGAAATTAGTCGCTATATCATACATATGTCGACACCGGGTGCCTCTGAAAGAGTTAATCTCGACGGTTACGTCGGAGTTCTTTTACAGGATTCCTCAAAATGGATGCTTTGCCTTGCCTCGCATCGCCGCTTGAAAAATAATGCGCAGAAACGAAACGTCAAAATGTGTTGGCATGCGAAGGTCTCATCCTTCTCTGTGACTCAATAGAAAGTAGAGCCGCAAGGCTGTTTCCACTGCCGCTTGTTCCGCATAAGGAATACGCAATACCGGCGCTATCCGACTTTATTAGACCCTTTTAGACTATTGCACCTTAATATCGTCGCTATTTTGTTAGTGCTATTTAGAAACACTTATAAAAATTCACACACATTTAAAAGAAAAAAATGTAATATATTATTTTCCCAATAGAAAAGCCCCGACATATTTAAATTTTGTTTTTCGAAATTTAGTTTGTAGGAAATTATTTCATTTTAATCGCATATACCTGAAAAATATTAACATCTCGACAAGGTATTTTCGCAAGAAGACTTTCAAATTGACGAAATGATTTGTAGAAAATAACAGCGCGTATTTTCGCGACACCTCGTGCATTAACTTTCACATTTTCGCAGTCACTCGCCTTTATAGTTAGAATCGATGCCAGAGTTTTATGACGCGTATAATTTAATTGCTCTACATAAAACTAATATTATAACATTTATAACCGTACTCTCTTTCGTATATAGGTATCTATATATCATTCGGAACTATCTTCCCGTATCTTTTCCTATTTGCGGACGCGCGCGCGCACGATGAAAACGTCATAATATCGTCGTAAGATATGACATTTATCAGGACGTATGCATATTTTTACCTTTACTTCTCGCAATGCCTCGATCGGCAATATTATATTGTCAACCGCCCGCAACATATTATACTCGTTATATGGACAAAAGCATATCGCGAGTATGTACATTAATCACGTCTAGGTTATTACTAGGTACCTAACGTCTTCGCAATTTGCATCATAATACTTTTACATTAGTCGGAAGCAAATACGTGCATTTACGCATCTAAGGTTTCAAAAATTGTTTACAGCAATTTAACACGCACATAATGGTTCATAATAGTTAAATATATAAATTAATGTGTATTTTTCGATTATTCAATTCTCAGATTCAAAACGTAAAGTTGAATAATGAAAAAGAATTGATATGGTCAAACATATTAAAAGCACAAAAAATTATACTGCAATTTGTATCGTTGTTTTATTATATATTGTGATTTCATTATTATTATTATTATTGTCATTTATCTTTATTTGTATATATGTACATATCCGCGAATACAAGCGTAAAGTAAACTGTCGAATCACAATATTATTGAAAAATTCCATTTTACGTGATATTGTTAGTTTATTATAATTAAACAACATCATAGCCCCGAAATTGAATAGCTGTAAAAATTAAGTATTTATTCTAATTCTGCCGCACAATCTCGGTCATGTTTTCACAACATGAAAGGAAGGGAAGTTTGCGAAACGATTATAGAGTCGAGACTGCGTGCGAGCGTTGTTTCACAAAACTAGTTTACCATACGTCACCATTTCGCAGGGAGATAATCGTGTTACGGGAAAGAATATGCTGCGAGAGTTGCCTGACGCTGTTGGGTCGAGATTTCATGTATACTTACAATAGCGACCGACACAAGAGCGATCCCAAAGACTCGAGATTGATCACGTGAAGAAAGATCGCTCGTTCCATCTGTCTTTCGATCGATTGAATCTTTTCTTCCGAATCAGTCTCTCAGTCTTTTTTGCAGTAGTTTTAATAGGATTTACGCCTAACGCAACGACAACAGCATGTCGTACACGGTAGTTTATTATGGTCGCATTATGCGCGTACACGCCAATATGCAGAGGCGGAGTTGCAAAATCAATAACTCGTGTTATAAGGCATTTCGGTATGGCGATATCGATTATGTACACCAGTTATGCGGGCCGAAGGTGTCCGAAGACGATGACGATGTGAATGCGACGCGGCGGCCGCGGCGGCTGCTGATGTAATGTTGCAACGTGACACGATGAAAATTATGATAACACGCGCGAGAACGAGCGCACGCGGAGGACGCGTGCGACAAACCGAGATCTCGCTTTTTGGACACTCGCGACGGGGATAGGGGACAAGAAAGTGTTGCCTTTATCCCGCCGAGAATAAACGCACGTACGCGTTTGCACGAGTAACGCAAGCATGTGCGAGCATGCAACAAAATAAAATCTATTTGAGAGAGAAAGAGAAGGAGAGAGAGAGGGGAAGAGGGGGGGGGGGGGGGGGAAGAAAGAGGACAAATTTCGTACAAGTTTACCGCACAAATATGTATTTCTTTATAAAATCTGAATTGAAGAAAAGAATTAATTGCTAAATTATGTATCGTAGTGAAAACTTGTATTCTTAATCAATTCACAGTCATTTATTATTAATTATTGACTTGATCATAGATTTAATCATAGAGTTACATCAGTGTTACATAACTGTGAAATCAATTATAATGAACAAATGGACATACGTTAAAAAAAGATCATGATGAGATACTCGTGCATCAGGCTTGTTCTATATTCAACGTCGAAAAATAAATACAAGCTGGCATGTTTCGCTTCCGCACGTTGCGTCGGCGAGACGTCGCGTCGACTTAACGTGAATGTAAATCGGCCTTTATTCGGATCTCTCGACGAGTTCTTCCGCACCGCCGCCACGCAGAACGAAGATATCCGTGGCCGAAATTACGTAACATGACGTGACTCGGTGAAATCATGATTACATGCGCGAACGCACGCACGCGCTGCACGCAGATGCACACATGTGAGAAGAAGATAGCACGAGAGAAATCCTCTCGTGATTAACTTGGCTGTACTCGTATTATATTTGAATCGATGAATGTGTAATATAACTGAGGAACAACGGAATTATTATTCATCTATAAGGATATGAGAGAGAGAGAGAGAGAGAGAGAGAGAGAGAGAGAAAGAGAGAATGTATGTGTATGTGTGGTATGTGTCTATTATAGGTATTTATAAAATATTTTAAATTTTAAATTTTAACCCTACAACCGTACACTGTTTTTCGGCACCTACTTACTAACGGCATACATGGGTCGTTTTTGTCCGCGGCACATTAAACAACCTAAAACTGTACCAAAAATTCTGAAAAAATTCATAGGTGTTCCTTGAGGTCTTAACTATAAATTTAAACAATAATAATATTATAAAATTAATTTTGCAATTGTTTATTAATTTAATCGTTTTCTTATAAATATAGTTAAAATGCCGAGGACGCGAATGACTCATGTATATATACGGTTGCAGGGTTAAACAAAATAACACCTTCTTTTTCCACACGCCCATACACACATGTATACGTGTCACAAAATTTCTCTACGACATCCTACGTCTGAGATAAAACTTCGAGACGCGACGTGTTCAAACGCGAACAACAGTAGGTATTTTCGCATATGTGCAGTGTAGTCCAGCTAAGGCTAATGACTGTATAGGAGACTTTAATAAGAGATGGAGGACAACTCTCTCTTTTATCAGCGCGAAGCTTTCTCAGATAATCCTTTTTCACGACTCGCTTTCGTCTCCGCGTCGCCTCGATCCACCGTTGGCTAGCGAACAAAAGAAAATGCCGTGAAATATTTCGTCGTATCGCCGGCCAAGAGTATTTCACAGTATTTCGCTGATTTCGCGCTAGTGGAGTAGAAAATGTCGTTGAATCTCGAATTCTCGATCGTTTGCGGAAGAATTACGTACTCTCCAAAAAGCCTTGCCTTTTAGATCACAGCGAGCAACAAGAGAAATACTCCAAATGGAGATTTGTTCATCATTTAACCATATCGTAATTAGTTTACATTAAAACGTATGATTTTCCCTTGTTCCGCACACAAAATGATATTTTATAATACGTTTAATTAAACACAAACGTGTTTTGCCGAACACAAATTTTGTTACTAATATCTTTGTAACGTAAAAGGCACGAACAAAAATAGCAGCTGTATATATCACAAAAACATTTATACCTATTTGTGTATTAGGTACTCGATATGAAATCGAACGGTAAATAGGCTATCTACTATAAACGGTAAATAGGCTATCTAATTTATGGTGGTCCTAAAGAGAAGTGGATGTGAGACGGGAACGTCGTGTCGTCGAGAAAGGACTAATGAAAAGGAGGGTTCCTGAAGCTAGGTCAATGGCGTCAATCCCGGAGGCGTGTAACTCTGTCGAGATTCAACGACGTAGATACATCGACGATCCCCGCTCCCCGAGTGTCCTTTTAAGGTAGTTGTCGCGTAAATCGCAATTCTTAAGAAAAATTTGAAAATTTTACTATATGGTAATAAATGTGATATTTACACGTCTGTATAACTTAAAAGTAATTGACCGTCCCGAACGCGAAATAATCGCTATCAAAAATTGCATTTTTTCCATGTATTGCATACACAAAGCATACGGAAATCTCGTATTTTGAATTTTAATAATTAGAACGAATCTTAAGAAAGTGATGAAAAACGGATATATAGTAGAAGGACACTTTAGGAATACTAGTAAAAAAACCCAAATTATTGACCATTTGGATCAAGAGACACGGTAGTGTCTCGCGACAAGTGCGCGCGGAGCGAGACCGCCGCGCCGGCTCTATTTACGCGACGCAACGAGTTGCGAGTACCCGAGATTTTTAGATCTCGATAACCAGTGAATGGATCAAGTTCTAACTAGGCTTATCGTAAAGCTTGGACCAAATTTATGTAAGAAAAGTGTTTTTATTTTTCCGCTACGTGCCCTACGAGCGGAGATATTACGATGCAAAGTCCGATCCTGAAAATTTTCATTTAAGAAACGTCCACGTAGGACATATAACATATATAAAATATAAAATCTTGTCCGTTTCACTACTTCGACTGCAGATGGCTCTTGATTTTCGATTAATCGCGTTCGCAAGAGAGATCGATCTGAGTTGCGTGACAGTAAACATAACCGTAAAACGGCCCATACACGTCGCGAGTCCGGCTCGGCTCGGTTTCTATTCGTTCGTGGGTGGGATGTCACGAGACGGGTTCGGCGTCTGACGAGCCAAATTTCGGGAATGTTCGGGAGTGTGTGTGTGGTGAAAAACGTTCGAGTCCGGCTCGCGAATGAAACTCGTACATGTAATAATGGACCGCTTTAGACGTCTGCGTCGTCGAAAAATATTCCGTCCGCGTCGTCACGTCCGAACACTCCGAACGAAGTGCATGATGAGTGCCAGAATGACAGAGTTCGCGCCTTGCGGATGGCTGGTTCCTGGGATACACCCTGAGCGAGGATGGTGAGGTTATATCTATCGTACGTATTATCACTCTTTCTCGCGGTCACGCTCGCGTTCCCCGTTCGCGTTCCCCGTTCGCGTTCCCCGTTCGCGTTTCCCGCTCGCGTTCTCTCTCTCTCTCTCTCTCTCTCTCTCTCTCTCTCTCTCTCTCTCTCTCTCTCTCTCTCTCTCTCTCTCTCTCTCTCTCTCTCTCTCTCTCTCTCTCTCTTTAATAATCACTATCGAATATATCTGATAAAATTAAATCTAAATATTTTTTATATTATAACACAAATATTATATCTGACAGTGACATCCTTAATTAAATGTGCAGTGTAGTTTGTATTTTATAAATCATTTAAAAAATTAAGACATAAAATATGAATATATCACGCAAAGTCAAGTTTGTCGAGAGCATGCAAAGTGTTTTGCTATACATAAATTTTGTTGAAAGAAAAACTACTGATTTGTTACAGGATTTGGCATATATGTGCAATGTTGTTGACAGAATGTTAGGTAGTAGATAATATATGTGTAGTAAAATAAAGCAATTAATAATTTATAAGTAGGTACAGCTTGACAGTACCATATAATTCGATGCAGATTAGCGACAAAAACAGCAGAATCCTACGTTCGACAATGTCAATTTACTTCTAATTTATTGTTAGATATAAAATATCAGACAGCTCCTCCGACTGTATCTCCTCTATCTCCATCATATTTGTTTATATATGTATATAAGTAAATATCTTTAAAATAATCGTTTTCTTGTCACTTATTAATTAATTAACTAATGTTTTGAAATAAAATTGTTCATACATATCCTTTAACTTATCATACCAAAAATATCTTATCTAATAACAAATTAACAGTAAATTGGCATTGTCGAACGTAGATTTTGCCGTTTCTGGCCTATATAATCTGCATCGAATTATATAGGACTGTCAAGCTCTACTTATAAATTATTAATTGCCTTATTTTGTTAAAACTTTACTATACATATATTATCTATTATAACATTTTGCCAATAGCATCGTACATGCCAAATTCTGTATCAAATCTATTTTTCTTTCGACATAATTTATTTATAGCAAACACTTTGCATAATGTGCTCTCGACAAACTTGACTTTGCCTGATATATTCATATTTTGTGTCTTAATTTTTTAAATGATTTATAAATTTATACAAACTACACTGCACATTTAAGGATGTTAAACTCTCAGATATAATTCTTATAAGTTATAATACAAAAAATATTTACATTTGATTTTATTAGACATAAATGTCGATGTCGATAGACATTATGGCGTTCGATATATCTGTAACTACAAAAAGGGATGATATCTGTACAAAATTACCTTTTACAAAAAGGTAAAAAAAAGGCGCCAAGCACGCGTGGTGTACCTTGAAAAAATCGAAGTAGTTATCTTTGTACCTCGAAAAAATCCAAATAATATCTTTATCTTGAAAAAATCGAAGTAATATATTTGTACCTCGAAAAACCTAAGTAACAAGTGGTACACGTAGTTATCTTTGTACCTCGAAAAAATCCAAGTAATATCTTTACCTTGAAAAAATCGGAGCAATATATTTATTACAAAAAAAAAAGAAATGATATCTTTAAATTGCGCCAATTGAATATATATTATATCGAAAAATAACTATTGTTTTTTTAAAAAATTAAACCAAGGGGTAGTATCTTTACAAAAAAAAAGAAGAAATAAAATCCAAGTATGTATCTATATGTATTCCCATTGAAGTGAAAAAATTAATATAAAATGTGAAAAATTTTAGTGAAAATAACGGCGCTGTTAAACATAATAATATATAAAAAAAAATCTTTATTTAATGACGCAATTGGCAAGTGGTAAATTATCGTTTAATCACGACGTTTCGACCCGGGGGATTGGGTCCTTCTCAAGTGTCTACAAAAGATCGGTAACGCGAATACAATTAGTAGGTGATCACATTTAAACAATATATAAAGGATATAATAAGATGTCCTACCTATAGACAAGCATGGAACTATCGCTCTTACGTGAACATCTGCGAGATATGAATATTTTGACAGAAAAAGTCATATGTCAAAAGCTGCACAAAAATCTTTTCGTTAAGATGTGTCATTGAATAAAAATAGACATGAAAGAGAAGATAATTACATGTTCGGTGTCGTAAAAACTCTTGATGCGAATATCATAACGTTAACAAGCACAGCGCACAACCAGAATAGTTATAAACGGAGGATATACGCTTTACGCTCAATAAAGTAGGTCTCGATACCTTATATACCATTCCGAAAAAACTCGACGTAATTATAAAGAAAGGAAAGGATAGACTCGATAAGAACCGTGAGACCGATCTAGTATACAAGATAAATTGTGATAATTGTAACGCGTCTTACATCGGGCAGACGAAAAGATATTTGCAAACGCGTATAAAAGAGCATCAAAACGACATTAAAAAGGACGAGGACTGCCGCTCGGTGGTAAGCAAGCACCGGGTACTCTGCCGACACGATTTTAAATGGTCTGATGTCGAGATACTACATAAGGAAAAGAATATTAGAAAACGTGAAATAGCGGAAATGTTCTTCATCAAGAATCAAATGAACACAATTAATTTACAAAAGGACACGGAGAACCTTAATCCTATATATGACAAAGTTATTTCCAGTATATAAATCCGCTATGTTTACTTATTTAACCTTATAACGTTTCTTAATTTTGTTAGTCGCTTGCTTGCTCCCGACCGTTCGTCATCTCCTACCCGTTCGACTCCGTTTATAACTATTCTGGTTGTGCGCTGTGCTTGTTAACGTTATGATATTCGCATCAAGAGTTTTTACGACACCGAACATGTAATTATCTTCTCTTTCATGTCTATTTTTATTCAATGACACATCTTAACGAAAAGATTTTTGTGCAGCTTTTGACATATGACTTTTTCTGTCAAAATATTCATATCTCGCAGATGTTCACGTAAGAGCGATAGTTCCATGCTTGTCTATAGGTAGGACATCTTATTATATCCTTTATATATTGTTTAAATGTGATCACCTACTAATTGTATTCGCGTTACCGATCTTTTGTAGACACTTGAGAAGGACCCAATCCCCCGGGTCGAAACGTCGTGATTAAACGATAATTTACCACTTGCCAATTGCGTCATTAAATAAAGATTTTTTGTTTAATTTATCATTGGCGGTTTAAATTTTATTTTGATAATAATATATATTAATGAAACAATTTCTATAAAAGGAAAAAGTACTTTAAATTAATGTGTGAAAGTCTACATTCACATTGTAATTATTAATTTAATATTTTAAATTAGTTATTTATTGCTTGCAAATATTTTAAAATTTAGCAGCGCTAAGTTTTTTTCACTAAAATTTTTCACATTTTATATTAATTTTTTCACTTCAATGGGAATACATATAGATACATACTTGGATTTTATTTCTTCTTTTTTTTTTGTAAAGATACTACTCCTTGGGTTTAATTTGGCTCGTCGGACGCCGAACCCGTCTCGTGACATCCCACCCACGAACGAATAGAAACCGAGCCGAGCCGGACTCGCGACGTGTATGGGCCGTTTTACGGTTATGTTTACTGTCACGCAACTTATTGTCAGATCGATCTCTCTTGCGAACGCGATTAATCGAAAATCAAGAGCCATCTGCAGTCGAAGTAGTGAAACGGACAAGATTTTATATATATATGTTATATGTCCTACGTGGACGTTTCTTAAATGAAAATTTTCAGGATCGGACTTTGCATCGTAATATCTCCGCTTGTAGGGCACGTAGCGGAAAAATAAAATCACTTTTCTTATATAAATTTGGTCCAAGCTTTACGATAAGCCTAGTTAGAACTTGATCCATTCACTAATCATCGAGATCTAAAAATCTCGGGTACTCGCAACTCGTTGCGTCGCGTAAATAGAGCCACGGCGGTCTCGCTCCGCGCGCACTTGGTGCGAGACACTACCGTGTCTCTTGATCTTTGAATCTGCAAAGCGCAGAATCTCGTCAGATGACTTTTTGCAGCGTTAAAGTGAATTTGCAAGCGCGCGTTTGCATCGTGCTTGCAACCGCTGGACTATACGGATTATAAAGTTGTCTAGAATAAACAGATCTTGAAAAATATTTTCGAGATTGTTTCAGAAAAGTAAATCTTTCAATATTTATACGAAATCAAAAAATATCGCGTTTAAAATAACCGCGTCAATCTACAAAATTTTGATACAACGGTATTGTTTAGAAGAGACAATCTTTCATATGCATACGTATATCGTATTGTATGAAAACGTAATGTCTAACAAGATATACTGGAGTAACTCTACAACTCTAGAGTAACCAAATCTAATCCACTTTACGTATTAGATATTCATTCGTATAATATTCGCGGAAACGGTACTGCAAATATCTACATCGCATTACTTATAATCCCGTTACTACAACACTGCATTGGTCATAATCCCGATAACGGCGCGATATTTGTTGAACATTGAAAAAGAGTATAATCGTCCTCACGTATGCGGTAGAAAACAGCGATTCTTATGGAAAAGTGGGACTCGCGCGCATGATTAATAGGGTATTATAAAATTTTTCTAAAATATTTTATTTGTAAAGTTCGTACCCTATTTATAGTTATCAAAGTTTTTGTTGTTTGCTCCACAACGTCCAATTTGTATTACTTTTTAATTATTGGAAATATCAAATTTCGGCGCGTTTTCGTAGCGTTTAAAAATGCTACTTAAAAATTTCATAATTTTGCATATTTTTAAATGCTACGAAAACGCGACGAAAGCGCCGTGACGTCACTTCGTTACCTGCGCATGCGTATTACTCATAGACTTATATAGATAGACCGCGGCCCCTGCCGTAAAAGCACGCGTCGGAAGATAGACGGTGCAGACATAGCCTCACTGGAAAACCTCTCTCTTTCTACTGATCGCTTGGTGGAGATAGAGAATAGCCCGGCTATTTCCTACTAGTCCCCACTAGTCTAGACTTCTATCCCCACCAAGCGATCAGTAGAAAGAGAGGTTTTCCAGTGAGGCTATGTCTGCACCGTCCATCTTCCGACGCGTGCTCTTACGGCAGGGGCCGGTCTATCTATATATTCTATATAAGTCTATGGTATTACTGTCATATGAGCCTCGTACGAGGTTAGGTTACTGTCTCGTGGATATTGAATAAACGGGGATACAAACGGGATCAGAAACAGCAACGTTACGTGTCTATACCAATAATCCCTTTAATCTGTTCGAATTAACGCAATAAATTTCTACGCGGTTGTAAATAACTGCGTGATCGACGTCGAAAACGCGTAATCAGCCCGCACAATTATTACACGTATGTGTAGATAGAGACATTATATTAATGTATTAACTATAATTAAGAGAAAATAATGATATTATAGATGACCGTGAAAAAGTAATTGCGGTTCTGTATTTTTAAACATTGATACTCGATAGACTATGAAAAGTATAACGAAACGATAATTTAATATAGGTATATTATAAACTTATGAAAGTAAAAATTGTTATTATAAGCATAACTAATAGTAATAAAAAATATATGCTTAATAAAAGCATAGATTGTACAATATTCGCGGTATAATTTATACATATGGTCAAAATAAGTAATCAATATCAATACATCACGTGCGATATTGTATGTAGATAAAGAATTGTAAATACACTCTAAATATCAAAGTATAATCATTGTTGCAGAGTATCCGGGATATGGGAACGGAGGTTTCGCGTATCGTGTAATAGCATCGCGGTATCGTTAGAATTTCTAATTACTATTATTATTCCATCTGCATCCGAAGAGTGGAACGCGCAGGTATAATATTGATCGGCACGTCATACTGGCGGTAAAGCGATCCCTCTCGGTGGCGGCGCGGCGCAGCGGCAGCGGCGCGTGGCGCACCGGGCCGCGCGAGTTTCATCGGATTTTATTGCCACGTACGAGCTACGAAGGGTAAACATATTCTTATCATGCTAGCGACGCAGACGCGGTGATTAAGGACGTTCACCGGCTAATCAATTTTCTATGTATTTGCTTGAAATTTGGACCATATGCTATTAATAGTGTTATGTATACACATCCTCAATTGTATAAGGACCGAGCCGGTACCAAAGTCGAGATATTTGCTATCAAAAATTGCATTTTTTCCATGTATTGGATACACAAAGCAGACGGAAATCTCGTATTTTGAATTTTAATAATTAGAACAAATCTATAGAAAGTGATGAAAATCGGATATATGTATAGTAGAAGAACACTTTAAGAATACTAGTAAAGAAGCCCGAAATTATTGATCATTTAGATTTAGAAATACAATAATAAATAGAACTCGATTTTCACGATTATTCGACGTAAAGAAAACTGCGAATGCGCTACCGCATCACGATCGGGTGTATACCACGGACGTACTCGTAATTGCATGTTTCGTCGTACAAAATGGCCGAGATCTCGTCCGAAGATACGTCGCTCTTTTAGGCAAGTGTCAGTTACTCAGTTACATTCGAGATCATGACTATGAACGTTTACGCGAGTGTTGCGAAACAATCATTTGTATCTCTTATATTACGTGCCTTGAAAGATTAACTAAATTCGAAATTCTCTTTTTACCTAAATTTAGATGTGTGTGTGTGTGTGAGAGAGAGAGAGAGAGAAATAAAACTTAATTAAAATTAAGTTGATAATAGTTTATTTAATTGTTTCGTTAATATTAACTTGTTTATTATATAAATTTAAATTAATATCTCAAAATGCATAAAGTATATCTGTTTAGTGTAGGACAAGTGTGTATTTGATCATCTACGAGATCATTTAGCTTTATTTCATCTATTTTTGATATCCCATTTTTTGTATGAAATGTCGATGTTAATGCATGGTACGCTTTCATATTCATGCGCTTATTGAATGTGTCTAGTACTAACAATAATACATGTATCCATCTCCTCTATTGTGATCCGTGGCAATAGAGTCGAGTGAGATATCAATTATTTCGAAAAAGATATTAATCTTATCTCAAGCGCGAGCACCTCGAAACCGCGCTCAAGAGATATGAAATAAAATAAGGAATTTGCATGTATTTCTATTATTCATAAATCACACGCTATAATATTTGCATATAAAAAATATATCAATACAGCTATTTTCGGTTTATCTGATCAATCAGATGATCAAACTTCAACACCGATTTATCGCAGTTTAGTTTTGTATACTCGTCTAAATATTTGCGACAGCTCTTGTACAACTAAAATATCGATGCACAACGCTTATTGATATACAAACTTTTATACAAACGTTTGTACTCAATGTGCGTGAAAATGAAAATTGCAAGATAGATATTGATATATCGAGCCATCACTCAAACCTATACTCACGCGATGCAGATACCTACACACCGCTCTCTCGACGAAGACCCCCTCGATTATTTACGTCGATTACGTCGCGCAAACGCCTCATATGAGCGTAACGTCGCCGTCGCCGTTGTTTCAAACAAACAAAAGGCTCGTTTCTCTCGACGCACGTAACGACTCCAAAGAATCCCTCTTTTCGCGTTTATCCTTGCAAATGGATATTCATCCGCATCGGTCGTTAACCACTTGGCTAATTGGAATTTAATTGACACAAATGATGCACGTCCATATTATATATTCGTCTGTCAGAGAGATGACAAAACAAACATTAATGTTACTATTCTTTTCTGAAACATTCATACATATTGTATATATGTATATGCACATATGTATGTGTATAACGTATATATAATGAAATAATAATCTGCAATATACATACACGTATATCGTATCTATATTTTGTTGACGGTGATAAAAAATGGTTTCAAATAAATTAATTTTAAAATACAGAGTACAATCGTATATCGTCGAATCTCTCAGCTAAGTAGATAATTTATTAATGCCTATTTAGTTAATTGTCTCGTTTTTATATATTAATATACATTATAATTTACAATCAAATCTGAGATAAATTAGAACCAAAACATGCTCGGATATCACGAATTCGAATTGAACGAAATCGGAGATATCGGTAACTTTTCATTGATGCAAAGTGTTTTTCGCTAATTTCCTATAGCAGACATTATTTTTTCAATTTTCTGAACGTTCATCGAACGCCGTTTTAATTCACTCATATGCGATCACAAAAGAGATGTAGATAACCCTTTAAACGCACATTATGTTGGTTTTTGTTTTACAATAACTGCCGGTAAAGTTTATACAGGCTCATAATAGCAAAGGAAGTAGGTATATTATATGCATTGACACATATTTTAAATAGGTATTTCATTTATTTTAACATTATATACATTGCGATATACATAAATAATAATCACATTGAGAATAAAAATAAATTACGCATTCAAATATTACAAATTGTGCGCAAATATAAGTTGATATTATAAATTATATATGCTATAAGCTATGGTATTAAGTTTGGATAAATTGTTATGGATTAGTATATCGAGCAACAATATAAGAAATATCAGCTTGTCTATTTTCGGAGCACGGTAGGCATCGAAACTTCGAGGCTGCCGTTACCTATTCGCCCGAGCTTTTAGTATCCCATCGATTATGCTCTTTCGTGAAACGTCGTAAAACTTCGGGGAAACAACGTAGTCAGTTTTGTTTCTTGTGGCAGGTACGTGAAATAGGGTCAAGGGGGAGCTCACTGGTTTCAGTTTAATTCATGGATAACATTCTTTTGAATCTAATCCGTCAATTGATTGGGGATACCTCAATCCGTTACAATTAATCAGTCTGATACTTGGAAACTCATGGTGCAATCGAGTATAACGTGAGAATAACGTGAGTAAGGTTTTTTTCATTTTGAGAGTAAGTACTTGTGAAAGTATTTAATGTGTAATATGCTTTAGATATCTAAAAGGCTTCTAAAGGAACGGCTATTTTACAATGATAATTAAATTTGATATCGTATCAAAATAATTATGCGTGAGAATTGTTGTGTGTGTAAATATTTTCTTTTTATTAACATCTATCTTTTTTTCTGACAAACAGCTGCACTATGACTATCACGCATACTTACTTACTCGACATGTGATAATCGAGTACTAGTGCCGTTCGAAAAATCGAGTGCCTACGAGCGCGTTTGAGCCTAACTAAAATTTCTCTCTTACATTCACGATGATAAGTTAAGCAATAACTGAGTCCTCGTGGCCTGACTTATTTAGCGTGACAGCGCTGCGCATTGCGGATTTTTAGTCACAGTTGTACACCTTTCACCGAGCGCGAGCACCGAAGGCTTCCGTTATAATTACATCGAGTTCGCCATCATCGTTATCGTTTCATCGTCGTCGTTGTGTCGCAATCTCACGCGCGCACACGGGTTACCGACAATTAGCTTATGCTAGCTTATGCGATTCAGTATTTCATCGTTCTGAATGCAAAGGCAATCGTTGTATCGCGAGCCGGAAATCGCTGGTAAGTGTCACGCTTTCTGCCAACTGCCAAGAGATTTAACAGCTTTGCAACGATTCCGACGACGACGACGACGACGATGATATTATTACAAGTGTCAGTATCGATAAAATTCTCTCGGAAAACATTGCACGGAATTTCGCAAGTGCTATACTACGTTACAATCGCTAATCTCCTCTTTTAACCTACTTCTCACGAGAGAACGGTTACTTCATTCAAATCTAGTGTCTACAACACGATAATGTAAAAACGCTATAAAAGTTGGCACATAATTAGAACTGGGCGGACTCCACTTCGGATTATCCGTCACCGGTGGTTTCTGACCGGTGCGGTGCGGTGGTCGATAAAGGTATCGGATCTTCATCCTCACCCTTGCCCACCTTCTCGTTGCTTAGACACGCTGGTCACCCACGAAGGTCCTGCAAATGTCGCACGAGGGTACACTGGCTCGTCCTCGTTATCGAATTAATTCGATCACTGTAGCTGAAGCGATAGCTTCGCTCGACTCATTCAATCGTAGCGTAATCACCTTAAGTTTATAATCAAATCAGGTATCTATATGCTGATATCAAATCCTGTTTAGGTCCATAGGAATAACTTTTATGCGCAACGTTATAATTAATCATAGTTTATGGAGTGCTTCTAAACGCGCAGAAAAGCAAACAATGCCAGTGAATAAATTTTTCTGATAAATCCTTGTAGAACCTCTGCTCTAGTATTTTATCGATACTTATATTTTTATTAACGTAACCGATATTTTGACATTCGCTCTTTGATAAACTCACACATATTATAATAGAAAAGATATGTATTTCTCTGTATGTAAAAAGGAAAAATATATATGTGTGTACTTTTCCTCTCGAACAAAACATCTCACTTTCGTCCGACGCGCATCTCCATCAATCGCGCGTCTCGTCTTCTCCGCTTAGGTAATTCGCAGGTTTAAAACCTCGCAGCTAAAAAAGCGCCAATTATTCGATTGAGCGCGAATGTACCTAGCCGTCCGTCTTGTTGATACACCATATCACGCTACTCTCGTTCATTTCTCGGGTTCTAACCTTCTTGAGTAGGCCGTCGCTCCTCGCGGAAAGCTTAAGAACAATAGACAAGAAAGGAGTCAAGGTTGTCGTCTCTGGGGCGGCAGTTTTCGCGCCGCCCTCCGTGCGTCTGACCTCCGCGCGGCGCGCGTCGTACGGTCGCGGGTCGTACGTAGTACGCCTGAGTACGTCTGAGTACGCCGTCGGCGGGCTTCGACGGTTTTCGATCCCCCACCTTCTTCCCCCGCCACACTTCCTCCTTCCGTTTCTCAGTTCTCTGATTCTCTCGGTTCTCTCTGCTTCTACTTCGCAGACTCGCACCAAACCATGCCGCGGCCGCACGCACAATTTCTCATCGCACCACGCCGCCACGACGCAACGCGACGCGCCGCGCTGCGTCGGCAAACGACCGTCCATCGTGTCTCTCCTAAACTCGTATACCTAATACGGAGCAGAACCGAGTACCGTGTACTGATTATGAGTCAATCCCGAAAAGGAGAAATTTTATGGCATATAGAAAACACCATTCTGCCGTATGTATATCGTGATGTTATTGCGTTTTGTTGTCGAAGCAGCGAGCGCGTGATAGCCAACAGTACAGAGCGCTCACGCGCGTTTTAATAATTTAATAATTTTCTATGAGGAAAAATTGAATTACTGTTATAATAAAATGTAATGATAAGAATACTGCAAATGATATCCGATTTCTTAATCGTCTGATATATTTCGTTAATAAAAGAACTCACATATGTTTAATAGTAAAGTAACATTGAATGTTTTTTCGTTACACAGACGTGTGCGCAAATATTTTCTACTACTTTCACGGTTATTCGTCCTCTAACACAGAACTTGCCGTAATGTCAGACTTTCTGGTAAAATTACCTACAGGTCTTTCGACCTCTCGCCTCCCCCTCCCTCTCTTTCTATCTTTTTCCGCTTTCCTTCTCACTCCTTTTTCATTAGATTTTCCTGTAATTATTAAAATGAATCCCGCGAATATCACGCTTTTGTCCGTCATAAACAATTAGTCAATTTCTACGATTCTTCCTATACAGTTTTCTGCTGGATAGAAAACTTCCACGAAGGAAGAATATACATATAGCGCTATCCGCTTATGAGCGGCAGTAACATCATAGTCATGAAAATGAAGTTTGAATTAATTGGAACAGGTTGCTTAGCAGAACTACAAGTTTGGCATAATTACTGCAGCGCAACTGGATACAGCTCTGATGAAAGTGCCGTATTATATAAATATTATTCCTTAATAAGTAATAAGGTAAAGGGGGGAGTTAATGACACTGTTGCAGTTCCTGACACTGACGGTACATTTATATTTGTAATAAATAAAGTTTTCGTCAAATATAAAAAAAATTACACGCAAATTAAAGAGCGTTTTTTGCTGTTGATTATTGCACAGACGCTTTTTTTTTAAATGTGTCAAAAACTACTTTTTTTTTTATGTGTCAGAAACTACCTCTTTTTTTTAACAGTGTCAGAAACTACCCCACTTACCTTAATATATTTTCGTAATAATATACTTTTTTTGATATATTATGCATAGAAATAAAACATAATCTTATCTTAAAAATTGTCCGATTTTGGCATTTTTAAAACGTAATCTTTGCTTTTTCATAACTAGTGTAATTTTAAGAATTTCATACAATTAAAATAAATCACTTTTTTCATGTCCGATTTTGAAGAAAAACATGGCATATCATGCCCAAGCGGTGTATATGACGTAAATACAATCTGCGCTTATCTACTCTGAACTCTCTGTTTCTACTCGCTTCGTAATTTTACTTTTAATTCGACACGAAAGTAGGTTTTTAGGTCAAAGCATAGTGATACGTTGAGACAACCAGTATGCGCTGCCCTTTAATTCGATGGAGAGAATGGTAAGAACGTAATTCTCTCCAGAAGATTTCCCTTCATATATAATAAAGCATTTGT
This sequence comes from Leptothorax acervorum, assembly GCA_035220615.1. Classification (NCBI taxonomy): domain Eukaryota; kingdom Metazoa; phylum Arthropoda; class Insecta; order Hymenoptera; family Formicidae; genus Leptothorax; species Leptothorax acervorum. The sequence continues at coordinate 184,496 of JASTWQ010000231.1, read as the reverse complement.
ACCTTACAATTAGATCCACAAGAATTCGCTAAACCTAATATTCCGCGCTTGTGTGTGTGCGTGTGCACTAAATTAAACTACGCGCACATATTGAATTAAACTAATAAAAATGAAAATAAATATAGGATACTAGACTCTGCACTGTTTACTTATGAAATTGAAGTTTTTTAAAACACTAGTATATATATAAAATATATCTAAAATATAATACTTTTTAATTTGAAAGTGTGCCAATATTCGTGTATATGTGTGTGAACAGTTATAAAATGTATTTAAATATTTTAACATTACATCTTTAACAATACGAAAGCTAATTGTAATTCTACAAATACGATTTGATATTTGACAGTTTTTATCATGACTATAATAATGCTTTAAACGCCTTAAATATAAATTATGTCAACATGAACCTTGGAGTTTGGACTTTCGATTTTCATTCATATCTTACATGCGAGGACGTAAGACGTAGCGATATGTTGTGTGCCTAGTTTAAGTTGTTCGTACAGAATTCACTATTAAATTTATTATTCTCGCTATTATGTATGTGTGTGTGTTTTATTTAACGATTTTAGTCTTCTTTATTTATGAACGATTAAATACAATGTGAATTAAGAGAAATAATATTACGATTCCGGAATTCGTGAAACATGTAAGTATACATGTTATAATTTACCATTTTCTCTAAATTGATAACAATGATCTAATCATTGATTGAAGCTTTATAATTTATTATTTGTCGTCGTGTTAAACGTCACTCTCTCCTAAACACCTAGCATCTTACATATACATATTTCAAGACCGGCCGTAAGTCGGCCGACGTGCGCATTCCTAGATGGAGAATGTAAAAGTTAGCATGGTCCCATCGAAACCTACGACTTTCACTTTCAGCAAAAGCGTCTGCGCTCCGCCTTCACCGAGAACGTCAAATCATTACGACGCGCGACGCTTCCAACCGTAGAAACGTCAAGAACCTGTCGCTGATAGTGATTACAATTGCTTAACGTTTGCTTAAAATATTAACACTCGAATTCGCGCTTTTCCTAATCGTCTAAATATATTTACTATATAATCAAAATAAAAATTATTTTTACATATAAATAAAAATAACGGTAGATTAAAACTGTAAATCAACAGTAAACAAGCAATCAGTTTTATTTATAATATAAATATGTGTAGAATAAAAAAGATGCATATTTTTTATATTATTATTTAATTGTCCATTACTTATTGCACATTTAATAACGGAATTTATAAAGAGTTTTCCACGTAGATGTACATTGAACAAAGATACTCGTAATATACGACATGATTATTAATGGAATATCTTAATTAATATCAATTATCCGTAACCTGACTGTTAAATCTCAGAGATTTAAAGATATATATTCAATTATCAAAGGTCAAAAATCATTTTTTTTAAGTATTTTATAAAAAATTCTTTATTTGTACATCAGAATACCTATTGTCATTTTGTATGAAAGTAGCTCCCATGTTGAAATTAATCTACCTAAAGAAAGTAGCGTTTTCAGATCAGTAAAATCACAATATTTTTTATCAACGCAGCTGTTGGCATATTCGTCGGTCAACGTTAATTTCGCATTGTTGAATTTTCAAGCTCGTTTTAAAACTTTTGTAAATCCTAATTTTGTATTTCAAGTTCGGATTACGAAAAAAAATCTTTTTGAAATGAAATAAAATATATAAAATCTAGCTATCTACCCTTGAAACATTAGTCACAAACACTTTTGCTCATTGTCATTTATTATTCAAAAATTATTCTATACAGTCTATGTTTTTGTAAAGATTTTTGTTGATTTATACATATATATATTTGTTTTCAAAAAATGTAATATTAAGAAAAAATTCTTTACCTACGTGTTACGTATTACCGTACGTTAAAAAAGTTGTGGACAATCGAAAGAGAAAGAAGTGGTATAGAAGAGAATGAGAGGGGACGGGGAGGATCTAATTGTATGTATAAGCGGACATTCACAAGCGGGGTGAAGCGGCAAGGAGAGAAAGGCTAGCAGTAGGATAAGAATGTCGAGCGGCGCGGGCGCTGTACCGCGCGGGTTGTGAAATAAATTGTGACGCGGCCTAGCCTGGCATTGAGGAGAGAAAAGGAGAGAAAAGGAGAGAAGAGAAGAGAAGAGAAAATAAGAGGCGAGAGAGAGAGAGAGAGAGAGAGAGAGAAGAGAGAGAGAGAGAGAGACGCACAACGTTCTCCAATTTCTCACACGGCCTGATTTCACACAGAGAGTCGGCCAGGCGGTGGCAGCGGCGGCGACGACGACGACGATGATGACGATGGCAGCAACGATTAGCCATGACAGGTGAAAAGCTCACTACAATGCGTTTGCATCACATCTCTCACCATGATTCCGTTCTGCGTAGATTTTTCAAGGAGAATCATCGGGGAAAAAGGGATAACGTCGATTACAGATAACTGTAAAGATAAAAATTAAGACAAAGCAGCTTAAATAATTTGAATATGTAAATTACATTCTCTCATGCTTGCAGTATATGTATATATTTATTATAAATATAAATTGTAAAAATAAAAGATTTTTACGTGCGTTAATAAATATGCCTATATGAGAATTAGAAGAACAATTATAAAGAGAAATTGACGTTCTTTCGTGAATACAGTTTTCAGTAGGTATTCTCAATCTTGTGGTCGCTACAACCAGTCGCGTAATGCTTCTTACCTCTTGAAAATAACAATGGACATGAAAATATGCGCTGTTCGCTACGACAATGACCATTATTTTAACGTGACAACAATAGGCAAAAACGTAAGAAAATTTTTACGCGCAAGATTTGTGTTCGAGAACAAGCGTCGTGGTTACGTGTCGAATTTATGAATTCATCGTTTCGTCTGATTGACGTTGCTCGAAGGTAACCGTAAACGATAAACGACGTCGAGCAACGAGAAGAGAACTCTCGGCGAAGTGGTCTTGTAAATTGCAGGTAGCTTTTATCATGTGGTGTGTTCTGAAATGTATAAATGTATAAATGTTTTTGCCTCGCGTCAAAATTAACAGAAAGTCTCTTTTCACTATCAGTATTCTCGAGTATTAACTGACATAGATTAAATACTAAATTTGGTGTTAATAAACGAAATCTACTACGGAAATTCTTACGCTAGTTAAATTATTCGTTTTGTTGTACTCATGAAAGATGATAACACTAGTCTGCATGATTTTTGCGGTCTGGAAATGAACGGTGGTTTCTTATAGTTTCTTGTGCGCTGAATCTCCGAATCTGCAAGTAAAAGTGTCCTATCACATCAGGTTTGGAAAAAAAATACGGTTAAAGCTTCCGAAAAACGCGTTTTTGACCATTTTGAAAATACTGAATCTTCAAAAATGGTCAAAAACGCGTTTTTCGGGGTCTTTAACCGTATTTTTTTTTCGCTGAGAACGAAGCTGATGTGTGAAAGACTTTTAAAACAGCTCAAATTAGCATGAAAATATTATATCTTTTACCGCAGACACCATCAAACCTTAGGCGCGCTTTGTTCTTAAGGTTGGTGGTTGGTGTACGCTCTATTCTGGACCTCTGAAAAATCATTGCAAATAGTAAACATTTTAATAGTGGATTAAATGCATGGGATTAAAGATGCTTTTCTTATAACTAATTTATTGATTTTTTCGCATATATAACTGCGCGAACGGATCTATGAGCGTACATTTTTTATATTTCCGTCTTTTTCCTACAACTAAAGCTCGAAAGAGTACTCTCACATAATTAAATTAAAAATCAATTTAATCAACCACTCTTTCTGCCTCTATCTCATTCTAATAACAATTAAAATGTCTCCAGTGACGCCAGTTTTCCAGCGATTAGAGGCGCATTTCGTCGTACGCATATAGAATCGCACTTATTTGTACTCGGTTACAGACAAGAACATTCTATAAAACGAATTGTCCACTTACTGGGATTATATTTTAGCCACGGTGCGAAGTGACAACATACTTCGTCCACGTTATTTCAGGATGCGGAGTAATAAACGTTCGAAGGGAAAGAGGAAAGAAAGGAGATACAGCAAGAGGATGCAGGACAAGCCCTGCTCGTCCGTTATATGTACCTGATAGTATTCTCTCTCTTTCACGAATCAATTTAATAAAAGCACAGCAACAGTGGAACACACAAAGTTCAAATTGGACATTGACGACGACGGCGCAATACAAACTTCATTATTCGGCGCGATCGCGAACGAGACGAAGCCATGCATCTTGGAGGAGCAATCTTTTTCCTTTCTATATCTCTTGAATACTAGATCGATGCCGCCACCTCGCTCCCTCCGCTCACCTCTTCTTTCGCGACGTCTGTTAAAATTAACCGACGGTATTTCGAAAACGCTATCGAATTTTATTCGGCAAGCGCTACTCGTGCTATGAAATACCGTGCGAGGATGATACACCCGCTCGGTATATCCAGGTATCGACATTTTTTACTCACATGTTATAATAGCCGAATTTATTGAAATGCTTCGATGTTAAATCCGATATCTCATTAATCTTGCAAGTTTAAGGAGGTTGGAGCGTTTGATGAAATATGATAAGTCTATATGTATGTATAATACATACATAATACGAAAGTTAATTATATCAACAATATGTAGAAAGAATTTCATTGACTTTTACCGTTCCGTTTTGAAGATATTTAATTTTAAATATTACATTACAAATCTATGCAAAGCCTTATTTTGTAGATATTTTTTCTTAATTTGAGACATTTGCATATAAGACAGAAATTTAAAAAATCGTTATAATTACAAAGTAAACATTTAAGGTTGTTCTGGTAAAGTTTCGTCTAAATTGACCGTAGTTTGAGAGAAATTTATATTTTTCGATTAAAAAAAAGCAAAAATATTTGACAAATGGACGACGCCGTGTATGGTTACGTACCTATAGCAACGTGTCATCACGTATCATCAAATGAGCGTCATATAACTTTTATTTTATTATTTTAAAAAATATTTAATAACATATAAAATTAACAATGATTATGTATAATGATATTAGCGAATTTAGATAATGTTTTTATATTATTATTTTAATCGTTTTACACAATTTTAAGAATAAACTGTTTATTGACTAGCCCTAGCGCGACAACATCCTTAATTGCTTTTAATGGAACTTCATAACAGACCAGTAAACACAAAAAAACCAGAAACAAATATGTAAATGCATAGACGACAAGTAACTGGTTTAGTATTAAAATTCGGTAAATATTTATGAGTAAGAAGAAAATTAACAAATGTAAATTAGATGCGAATATTGAAAAGTTAATATTTTCTATGTACTGTAGAACTAATATACACGTAGATTTTTAAAAAATAATTAAAAAATAAATTTAAAAAAAATAAAGTTTTGTGAATAATCCTATCGCAAATATTTTTTTAAATGGCATTTTTGAAAATTCTTAATAATGCAGTCGCATTCAAGGATAAAATATGAAAATGTTTGTTGTTTTGTGTCAACTGTGTGTTATGTTTTAGGATTTATGTTAGGAAAAATGTCTTGCGATTCGTAAGATTTACAAACTCATTGTCAGCGGAAATCAAAGAAAACTGATTAAAAAGTCAATAGTTACTGTAAAAACAGTTTAGGGGAGACCGGGGCAAGTTGGTACACTTTTTACATTATATTTTTTTGTTCCTTTTTATACAACATTTTGTGCCTATTTTTATTATAATTTGAAAGTACAATCCTTCGACAACAGAAAAATATATATACTAAAAAGTTTGAAAGTGTAGAAGAAATCCATTTCATCTTCGAGGATGTCTAACGAGTCAACTTGCCCCATTAACGGGGTACAATGCACACAATATGAGGTAAATTGTTTACACCGAGAAAAATATGGTTTAATTCAATTAATGTTTATGTTGTGGTTTACCATAAATATATAGGTAAAGTTAATTTAACTTTATCTTTACTGTATTATATACTTTAGGCTATATTAAGACGATAATCGGCATAATTATTTAATTAATACTAAATATAAAATCTTTGGTTCATATTTATGTAAATAAAACTTATTAATGGCAACAATTAAAAGTAGAACAAGCTGTACACACCATGAGTTCGAACATGCCGTACCAACTAATTGTCCTAATTCCTTTCGTGTCAACTTACCCCAAAGCCAATTAAGTTCTTTCGGGTCATCTATATATATAAAGCACAATTTTAAAATATATTATTTAAAAATTCGTTAAAATGTACTGGAAGATGTATATTTTCGAACTGCGATAGCACCTAACATAAAAATTTACATTTATCAATAATATAAATAAATTTACGAGATTGTGAGAATTTACTTCCACTGTTAAAAATGTAATTCAACATCATTATTTCGAAACTGTTGCTCGTAATGAAATGCAACTTACGTCACATGTGTGAAAGATGGTTATCCACTCTTCACTTGCTTGATTCTGCAATTTGTTAGAAAACAGCTGAAATATAAGCAATGTGTCAACTCACCCCTGTAGCTAACTTGTTTTGATCTCCCCTAATTTTAAAAAGCAAATAATATCTGAAGCAATTTAAGCGTCAAGTCGCAATTTATGGATACATCGATTGAAAAGAACCAACAAATACGTCGATGATATTTATGCAACTATCAATATATCGGAATCACTATAATGTTAATAGAATTCTTTAAAGATACGCTAGATACGGGGCACATCGCGACTCCGGTGTTTCAAAATTGTAAAATAAATTCCGTGTTTTTATTAAACCGAGTCAACATTTCTTATTCCTTGAGCAAACGTGAGCAAGCACGATAATGATATAAATAACTTGGCTACGGGTGTTTCGCCTAAAAAGTGGACTTATTTTTGAGCAAAAAGTACCTACTTACTAACGGTAACAGCGTTGAACTGCGGAGTAATATACTCACTCTCTCTGGACTGCAACTAATAATTAGTTACTTAAACGTTACGCCTGTCTCGCCGCACAACTAAAACTAGTGAATCAGATACGCCGTCCAATTTATAGCGTAAATTACGATTATTAACGGCCCGCGTCTCTCGTCGCTTATATCACGTCTTCTTCGTCTCCTCGCTTTTCCGCATGCCACGTCCTTTTCATGGTCCTTTCCTAAATAACCACGTACCTATTTTCAGCGCTTTTATAGTATAGTCATTTGGTAATTTTACCTGGAAAGTTTTCCGGCAGTTTTGATATTTGGTATTTTGATAGATTTTGAGGTGCTCTTTTCGAATTTCCACTTTGCCACCTCGTATCTTTGCCGCTTGCGCCGCCATATTGGAAAAGAGGCGCCCAAAAACAGTTTTCTTACAATATCTCCTTTCCGGCTCATCTTACGATAAAAATAGTTATGTAACAAATTAAACTGGAGGAATTTTCCTATAATTTACGTCTTTTTCATTTTTTTGTAAAATAAATAGTTTCGGCGTCCGAGCGCCGCAAAGTTTACTTCAACACGTGTATTGGCGAAAAATACTCATTTCTACATGTCTGTTAAGTTAGCCCCCCCCCCCCCTACAAAAAATTGAAATGACATATGCAGAAATTAAGTGCTTTTATGTGCTAATTATGTGCTCTATTCGCGATTTTTGTGCTCGAGCGGTTTAGCGGAAAATCGCAATTGAAAGTGGGGGTGCTGGCTTAACGTAAGTTAGCACCCCCACTCATTAAAATAACATATAAAAACAAAAACTCAGTATGCTAGAATTATGTGCTTTCAAATGCATTAAACAAAATTAGCCTATCTGTAATAGTTTAAAAGATATATTCCAAAAATGATCTATGCACCATTAATATAAGAGTAAAGTGCCAGTTAAAATACAGATAGCGAATTGGTTTTCGTCTTAAAATGTTTCTCAACTTATGTGCTTTCAAAATATACACAATGAGATTTTCGTGCTTATCCCCTTCGGCCGAAAAACCGCCCTGAACACCACATACCATACATACAAGAATAAAATACCAGTTAAAATACAGATAGCGAATTGGTTTTTGTCCATGGTGTAATATTACTTACAATAGAATAACTAATATTGCTAAAAGAAAATCACTAATTATCTCGATGTATTTGACGATACCAATAAGAAAGATGCATGTGACCATTGGAAAATCTTAATTATCGATGTGGCATTAAGTATTATTATAGGATACGATATCAACACTTATCTATAAATTACGTTAATATTTAAATTAAAATGTAGATAAAATGCTTTCTCAAGGTGCAACTTTTCGTGTTTTTCATATAAAAAAAATCTTGACTATATTTTAATTTTAAAAATAATATTGAGTAATTTATTAGGCTCAGGAATCACTAATGTAAAGTAGAAAATGCGAGAGAAAATGTTACATATACATTGATTTATGGAAGAGAATGTAAAAACTTATATATTTTACTAATTATAAGAAATAAATTTCCTGTTGGAAGGAACGTGCAGAAGAAATCTTGGAGTAAAAATTCAAAAAAAAATTTTGAAGCGAATATATCAGAAAAATTCGGCCGTTATATCGCGTATACATAGATGCACGATGGTCCGAGTTTCCGGAACGTGCGGTTGTGCGCAACGCATGCACGGGAACATTGTCAATACCTATAATGACCTATATACATACGTACACACGTATATTCTTTTGAACATCTGTCGCTTATTTACAAAGAGGCAATGGATTTATGATTCGATTCGTTATGAAAAAAAAATCGCTCTTTCATATACAATGTATACAGCTACACCTCAATTGACGCAAGAGTTATTATGAGACGAAAGAGGAAGAAAAGTCGAAGAATAACGGAGCAAACAATAAGAACGTACAATCAAGTTTTATTGTAATATCAAGCTAATTCTGATGAAACTGTTCTGTTTAAATCTATTATCTATCATCTCTATTGTAAGACAATGTTTGAAGGAAAAAATTTAAAAAATTACGCAAACTTAATCTTAACTGCATAATTCTCATCTTGAATAATTAGATTATATAATGTATAAATTAGACGTATAACTTTTTGAAACTATTTTTAAAAGTATTGTAAAATTGATGTAATTAGTACGAGCGCTTATCATCGGCCATCTCTTTATTTACGTTCATTAACTTGATTAACATTCGCACCCGACCATTAATTGTTCAAATTATTATTGATCGAAGATTTATGACCAGATTTTATTTATCGCATTGGAAATTTAAAAATTAATCCCATCCTCTATTAGATGATTGTCTCACAGCAGGAACCGCGATGAGGCGGTTAGGAGTTTCATTTAATTAACCTAGTAGGGGGGGGGGAAGACAGATGTGTAGATCACGGGAGTCTATCGTATAGCCGCTGGTACTTTACGGCGAGTAGGTACTGTAGGTAAGGTAAATCCACCTGTGCGAGCGAAAACGAATACGCTTCGCAACAATGCTTCTTCTTTTTTTTTATAACGTATGTCTTGTCGGCGCGCGAGTTTTATTCTCTTTTAGGTAAACTTAAGCTCGCCTACTTAAGCTCTATATGACACGGTGCTCCTTTTTCCTTTTCTTCCCCCTTTCTTTCTCTTTTTCTATCTACCTATCTACCTTTCTCTCTTTCTATCTATCTATCTCTATAACTGTTTTTCCATTTTATCGACGAGTGTGTGTACATCTGCCGCGTTGTTGTCATAACTTCAATCATGAATTGATAAAGAGCTCCCGAAACAATGCGATTTCTCTTTGCATTTGCGACGATTGGGTAGAATTTTTTATCCGTGGGATTTTTTGACAGATATCGTATGGTTTTGTGATACGACGCGGTTAATGCTGTTATATGAACGTTTTAGCAATTAAAGTTAGTCGAGCGATATAAATTTTTATGTTGTTTATATTAATATAATACCATTAAAATATAGGCTATATTTTGGCTTACAATTAACAAAGAATGTTAAACAATTTCATATCAGTATTAAATTAGTTAGTGCTACTTACTTATTCATGATACAGTTTGCTTCATAGATTGATCAGAAAATCTCTTAACACACTTTCCATGGCGGGTTAAAGTATAATGCTTATAATATTATAACGTTGTTAGTGGTTAAAAATCATATTGTTAATAATTAAATTGTTGCGCGTTACTCAGCCACCGATAAAAATTTCTTACATGTAGATCCTTAATGTTGCCTTCTTTTTTGTTTACTTTTGTGTTTTATTTGGACCTTTTTATAACATATTATACTCGTACTTACACTCGAACATTGCAACGATTTGTTTAAACAGTGGGAAACTGAAATCATAACCTATCCGGCGCTTTTGTTGCTTTCTCGTATAAAGATTAATTGCACAATTGCTCAGAACATGTACAAGTTATTTTCCGAAAGGTCGCATTTTCATACTCGATATAGTGATATTCCATAATTAATTTGAAACGAGTTTTTTGTTCAAAAGAACTCTGATTAAACTCATATTTGTTTAAAAATTTATCGTTTTTATTACATTTTAATATTTTTTATTAATTGCACAATTGCTGAGACCATGTACAAGTTATTTTTCGAAAGGTCGTATCTTTATACTCGATATAGTGGGGGGGCTCCGTTTGCTTACAATCCCGATTGCCAACAGCTTCGTTTGCTCACAACATTTTGCCTACAGCTTCGTTTGCCGACATTCCCGATTGCCGACATGCATTATTGCGCACATTTAATAGTTAAAAATACGAACATACGTTTGCGCACATGGCTAAACACATTGCACACATGACTTTATTGCACACAAGCAGGTTGCACACATGACATTATTGCGCACATACACATTGCACACATGACTTTATTGCGCACATACACGTTATATTGCACACATATGTCGCAGGCTTATTGCAAAATCAGCCCTTTTGCAAAAAGACTAGTCTCTTTGCGAAAGGCCGGCCTTTTGCGAAGCACTGATCGTTTCCCAATAAGACTGAACGCACTTTAGGCTTTTTGGCACACATGGGCTGGTGTTAGGCTAGGCATTTTACAAAAAGTCTAAAATACGTTAGTCTTATTAAAGAAACGATCAAATGCTTTCGCAAAAGGCCGGTATTTCGCAAAAAGGCTAGCCTTTTTGCAAAAAGGCTGATTTTACGATAAGCCTGTGACATTGTGTACAATATAACGTGTATGTGCGCAATAAGTCATGTGTGCAATGTGTATGTGCGCAATAATGTCATGTGTGCAATCTGCTTGTGTGCAATAAAGTCATGTGTGCAATGTGTTTGGCCATGTGCGCAAACGTACGTTCGTATTTTTAACTATTACATGTGCGCAATAATGCTTGTAGGCAATCGGGAATGTCGGCAAACGAAGCTGTAGGCAAAATGTTGTGGGCAAACGAAGCTGTTGGCAATCGGGATTGTAGGCAAACGGGACCCCCCCCCCCCCCCTAATATCTTGATATTCCATAATTAATTTGAAACGAGTTTTGTGTTCAAAAGAACTGATTAAACTCATATTTGTTTAAAAATTTATCGTTTTTATTACATTTTTATACTTCTTATATTTCACACTTATATTTTTTACTTATAATTTTATTTGTATTAAGTTACATTATATGTATTTAATATTAATGTGATCTTTCACTAGCATTGCTACGAATGATTTTCGCCCGTCGTAACATTATAAACGTTCGTTACGTAATGATAGATGACAAAAAGTATAGTAATATACAGTACTTACGAATAATCGGTATTTTTTACGGTAATTATGCAGTTATACGGACCATTCTCCGATGACCTTGACCTTGACGTATGTTGTCAAGGTCACCCTTATAAGTGAAGTGACCTTCAAAAGGTTTTAGCCCTCGGTCATTGTTCGTTAAAAAGTTTGAAGAATACAGCAGTTATTTTGAGTATTGAAAGGTATCCGTTCGGGAGTTATTTAGGATCAAAGTTCGAAAAAGCCCATTTTTTACTCAAAATAACTCCCGAACGGGTCAACGTAACGACCTCTAGTTTGCGCCAAAATTTTTTTTATTTTATGCCCTTTCAAACGATATACTACAATATAGGGGGTTCTATTTAAAATTTTCGAGTTGGGGTCCGCCTGGAGCACCCCCTTGTGGGGACCACTTCCCCAACGCCCTTAAATGAGTTGCCCCTCGAAATGATTGAACACGTATTTCGCCATTTTTCATAATTTTGTCGTTTCCGAAATATAGGGGGTGGATACTTTTCGTTCGAACACACTCTGTATATATATCTATATATACAATGTATGAATAGATATCATAATATGATATCTATTCATATTCGGTGTACCAATATAAGATTCTGAAAGATCCAGTAAATATTTTACCGATATTCTCATATCTATACTCGAAACGTTCCTGTTTGGAAGCATTTAGGACTTGTGAGATTTTAAACCGGCCTAGCACCAAGGGAATAATAAACCTTCGATCCATGCGAAGAAAAAAGATGGTCGGACGAAGGAAGAAAAAGAAGGGAAATATCGCTCGACGTGGGTCGAAAGGTGTGCGCAGGAAAGAGTCGGAAATGAGAATAAGAAAGAGAAGAAGATACAATAAATTGGAGAGTTCAGCCATAGTAGTGAGCACATGGAAAAAGAGGAAAACAAGAGAACATTAAACACGAAAGAAGAAGAGAAAAACGAAAAACGCGTCATGAGAGTATAAAGGAGAAGGCAAAGCTAAAGGTAGGGAGATGAGAGCGGCGCGAGCAAAACAGAGTAGAAAATCAATGAAGTAGCGAGTAAAAGAGACAGACAATGATTTGGTGAACGAGAGAGGAAAGGAAAGAGGAAAGAATAACAATATGGAGAATAAGCGACGAATAAGCTAGAGAGAAAGAATAGAAAGAATGGAAGAGCAACGTGAGCGCAATGAAGAAACGGTGGCAAAATAGGAGGAATACCTAACAAGGGAACTACCACAACTGTCCGGTTCCGATTTGATTCTCCTTTAAATATGTTGTTAAACACAAAAATCAAAGATACCTATTTTTTTATAGGCGCTATAATTTATGTTTAAAGGGTGAAACACCCCTTTAAAATTTTTTTAATTTTTTAAATTATTCCTACCAATAAACATTTTTTTTCAAATTTCAAAAATTTTTATTACCAATTAAAAGCTTATGTTTTTACAAATTTAACCGTATATAATAAAGTTACGTTCCAAAATACCATTTTCAAGAATTAATTACAAACGCCTTTGTATATCATTTTAAGCTGGCAACCATATGCAATATTGCTCTAATATCTCCAAATATAAAAAGTGCAACAGCATGACTTCATATAAGAAAACTCAATGATGAAACATAAAAAGATTAAATACCAAACAAAGAAATAAGGTAATGAGCTAAAAAAATGTGCCAAAATAATTTTTTAAACACGTTTTCGATTAGATGGCAAAATTTTCATTCACGCGTGCACTCACTACCAACTTGCAACAGGTACTAAAGACACGATAGATTTCGACGTTTAAGGTAGTTTGTCCGTAAAACCCATTTTCTTAGGAATTTTATGAAATTTGCACAGCATATTAATGTAAACACATTCACACACACGTGCAACTAGAAAAAGATTGACCGTACCGAAGCTGAGATAATTGAAGTCAAAGTTTGCACTTTTTACATGTAGCATAGGACGAAAACGGCTTCCGCTATCACGTTTCTAATTATATCGATCAAACTACTCTTACGATTTTTATGAAAAACAAGAAAGCGATAGAAGAGACTTGTAAAAATATACTTACAAAAATTCAAGACCTTTGACCGTCTAGTTTCGAAGTAATTGATACGTAAGATATACAATTTCTGATTGTGGTGAAAGCCGAAGCGCCACATGTGCGCCAGATGTGCGCCACATGTACACAGCGCACACTTGCGCACGGCACGGGAGCTATTCATTCTACACGCCAACACATGCTACCGAAACCGGTTTTGGGCACATTACTGTGGTAGAGTGCATCTGTATAAATACTTGTTCTGTGTGTGAGGGACAGAACCGTCCAAAAGTATTCAGCCTGTAACCCATAGACTTATATAGATAGACCGGCCCCTGCCGTAAGAGCACGCGTCGGAAGACCTATGGTGCAGACATAGCCGTGGATCTAGTCCTCTCTCTTTCTACTGATCGCTTGGTGGGGATAGAAGTCTAGCCCGGCTATTCCCTACTAGCCCCCACTAGTCTAGACTTCTATCCCCACCAAGCGATCAGTAGAAAGAGAGAGGACCATATCCACGGCTATGTCTGCACCGTAGGTCTTCCGACGCGTGCTCTTTTACGGCAGGGGCCGGTCTATCTATATAAGTCTATACTGTAACCATAGGTAGTCGGATGTTTTCGTGTTAACTTAGAGTCTAAACTTTTGGATCGTATTGTTGCGATAGAACAACCTTAATATATTGTCGCTCTTATGAACAGCGATATTAAGCACCTAAACTAGCACTATGTGCATTTGCCCGATATATCAGGGCAAAATGAACAATTGTAGTGTTTTGTTTATATGTTGTTACACAACTAATTCAAATTTATAAAAAATTTTAAATATACCAAACTATGTTTATCCTAAAGTTTCTAGACAAGTTACATAATTTTTAAGTATCACAGAATAAAATAACAATGTTTTAAAAAAAAGTATGTCGTTTTGGGCACAATTCCCCTATATATAATATATACAGGGTGTCCTATTTTTAAAAACGCACTTCGATAATTCTTCAACGAAGCATTTTCAGCAAAAATGTTTCAGACAAAAGTTGTATGGTTTCGAGGGGGACATAAGATGGTGGCAATGATTTGACCTTGGATGGTCGTTTGAAGCTCACATGAACGTCACTTTTAATTTCTTACATGGAACGCCCTATATTGTAGTATATCATTTGAAAGGGTATAAAATAAGAAAAATTTTGGCGCTAACCAGAGGTCGATACGTTGACCTGTTAGGGAGTTATTTAGGGTCAAAAATTGACTTTTTCCAACTTTGACCTTAAATAACTCCCGAACGGGTCAACGTATCGACCTCTGGTTTGCGCCAAAATTTTTCTTACTTTATGCCCTTTCAAACGGTATACTACAATATGGGGGTTTCACTTAAAATTTTTTAGTGTCCCAAGGGCACTCCAACACAAAAATTTGATATGGAAACCCCCATATTGTAGTATATACCATTTGAAATATATATATGGGTGTTCCAGACCTCACGTATAACTCGTTAATGACAGATTCCTGAGATTATTTGGAGGCAAAAATCCTAATGCCAAAATGTCGAGGCTGCTACAGTATTTGAACGGGAAAGGTTTAAAGTTTACCAATCAGCTTGTCTAAATTTCGCGCGCTCAGGGATGTCGCATATCGAAACGGCTCTTCCACACTTCACTCAACTCGATAGAAATATTTGAAATTATTATTTCTTTTATTTTTTCGTGCACTATTCTCAAGACTGACTTCCTAAATTGTTGTACGAAAACAGGATACATGTCGAATTGCAAAGTATTCATGTAAAGCGTGCCACGGACAAATGACATTTAATTCTCATAATCGGTACAAAGTATGATGTGCTGCCTAAAATGTCGATTAGGAAAAAAGATATTATTGAGAAAAAAAATACTATAAATACTAACATGTTTGGAAATAATTTAAAAAATTGTTTTATTAATTTTTTTGAAGAAGTACGGTTTTCCAGAATATAGACAAATAAATTATAATGTAGTTTTGCGATTGCTGTATAGCGTGCGAGAAACAGACTTTTTAGAGCCCAACAGACAAATTAATGTTGTCGTTGAACGTTGCATTCGTACGATACAGAACGAAGAAGTGGTCTTCCAAACTGTGATCGATACATCGGCTGTCATTGAATGGAAACCGATCTTGAATTATTGTAGTCTTGCAATTCTACACATAGCAACTGCAATAAAGATGCGCTAAAAAAAAAACTAAAAACTTAAACTTTTAAACTTAAACTTTTAATAAAAGTTAGCGCATCTTTTTTGCAGTTGCTATGTGTAGAATTGCAAGACTACAATAATTCAAGATCGGTTTCCATTCAATGACAGCCGATGTATGGTTCACAGTTTGGAAGACCACTTCTTCGTTCTGTATCGTACGAATGCAACGTTCAACGACAACATTAATTTGTCTGTTGGGCTCTAGAAAGTCTGTTTCTCGCACGCGATACAGCAATCGCAAAACTACATTATAATTTATTTGTCTACATTCTGGAAAACGTACTTCTTCAAAAAAATTAATAAAACAATTTTTTAAATTATTTCCAAACATGTTAGTATTTATAGTATTTTTTTTCTCAATAATATCTTTTTTCCTAATCGACATTTTATGCAGCACATCATACTTTGTACCGATTATGAGAATTAAATGTCATTTGTCCGCGGCACGCTTTACATGAATACTTTACAATTCGACATGTATCCTGTTTTCGTACAACAATTTAGGAAGTCAGTCTTGAGAATAGTGCACAAAAAAATAAAAGAAATAATAATTTCAAATATTTCTATCGAGTTGAGTGAAGTGTGGAAGAGCCGTTTCGATATGCGACATCCCTGAGCGCGCAAAATTTAGACAAGCTGATTGGTTAACTTTAAACCTTTCCCGTTCAAATACTGTAGCAGCCTCGACATTTTGCACGTAATTTGAAAATTGGCGGGCATGAGGCCCTGTAGCTGTAGTTCAGAGTATCAACTATAGCTTGGGATGTTTTCCGCGCACTGCGCAAGACGCAGTAGCCGTTGAGCCTCGTTGCAGTTCGGTGTCGGGTCAGTCTGACCCATGTGTGACTTACGTGTCGGTACACTGCGTACCGAAATTCGGAAGGGCATAAGGCTCATATTGCATGAAAAGTTTACAGCAACCGAAGAAGCAAGACCAGAATTGAGCAAAAGAACGAGATGCTCCCTGTGCCCGACTAAAAAAGATAAAGAAACAAAAAATCAGTGCCCCAGTTGTTCGCGCCCCATGTGCGACCATCGGGCATATATTTGCACTGAATGCGCCGGACAACACTAAAATCATTAGTTTATAAATAAATGTGACGACTTTTTAAATTTTCTATAAAAAATAAATTTATTTGTAATTTTTCAACGAAAATTGTCGATTTTCTTTACTCAAAAAACTACCTCCGTCACCTAGCGAAATAAATACCTTTTTTAAATTGTACACTAATATACAAATTTTTTCTTCATTTAGCTCTGTTTCAAGAACATAATTGTAAATTTTTAGCAAAAAATATTAAAAATTAAAAAAGTAGTTAATTTTTTCGTAAAACTCAGTTTTTTCAAAAACACAAATTTTTCGCGAATTTTTTTAATATGTTAACAATTCCTGAGGCACTTCTTTTTTTATAGCAATCAATTTAGCAATATCGCAAGTACATTCGAGAATTTTTTCAACACGATCGGTGGATAAATGGTCAAATGGCGAACGATCACAGTTCGCTTGGGTCAAAATGACCCAGAGTGACTTCCTTGTTTGAAAAAATAGGTGTGACTACGGAGGGTTAATTTTACCGTCAAAACTACATTTAGGAATTGAATAAAAAACGAGAGAATGCTAGAGAGGGATTATACAAATATTCTGGAAAAAAATAGAGAGTTAATGTACCATCTAGTTTTGAAGATATCGCCTTGAGAAGCATGACATTTTTGGTATTATTAGATACATAAGATGTCAATATTGCGATATATATCGATATATCGCATATCTGACAGCATGTATGGTGTCTGTATACGTAATCTGTTTCGTGTGTTGGTGCACAGCGCGGACAGTTCTAGCAAAAAGATTACTCCCACCGGTGTGACAAAAATAGTTAATAAAAGAAGTTATGCAATGGTAAATAATATTCTTTGTATTATCTATTAGTACCACATCGATATTATGTTTTATACATTTTTCTACGATGACCCGATTAATTATCGATCTCTTAGACATGTATACATGAGACGAAACTTTTGGCCGAGGTTGTCGCGCTGGTACCACCTTAAGAAGATTCGCATAAATCGAAATCTTATAATTGAACGAACACAGATTTGTCCACTCTTATGATTGAACGAACACTTTTGGCCACTCTAGAAAGAAGCCAA
Organism: Leptothorax acervorum; assembly: GCA_035220615.1. Classification (NCBI taxonomy): domain Eukaryota; kingdom Metazoa; phylum Arthropoda; class Insecta; order Hymenoptera; family Formicidae; genus Leptothorax; species Leptothorax acervorum. The sequence goes on along the minus strand of JASTWQ010000231.1, from coordinate 166,472 downwards.
GTTATGCAAAGTCGGTCGAATCATCGATTTCCCGATGACGATAATGATAATTACAATTATATTACTGCCAATCAAAAACGAAAGATGAATGTTTTGCTTGTGCTCACGGAATCGCAAAAGGATTGTTTCTTCCGCCAAGGATCCCTGCGCAAGAGCGAGCGAGCGAACGCGCGAGGATAGCGTAACGACATAAAACCACCGCTTCTTCTGCTCCTTGTGGCATGCGACCGGTTTAAAGACCGTTCGCGAGCCGTTCCTCAGCTGAGAAGCGAACACAGAAGTTAAAGTGGCTACGACTTTGGATGAAAAGCTACGTCGGAATAGCGGCAAAAGGAGTCTCTTAGGGAAGAATAAAGTGGAGAGAGAGAAAGAGAGAGAGAGAGAAAAAGAGAGTAGAGAGAGAGAGAGAGAGAGAGAGAGAGAGAGAGAGAGAGAGAGAGAGAGAGAGAGAGAGAGAGAGAGAGAGAGAGAGAGAGAGAGAGAGACAGATATGCTTCATATTCGTGTCACTACACTATTTAAAAATTCTTTCGATCAATAACAAATATGACGATCGAGTTAAATGCTGATGACAAATATTGAAATGCGCTACGAAAAATACGGAAAATAGAAAATAAACAATGGGGTGGAATAGGTGAAAGAGATCAGGTAAGAGCACGCTATACATATATAAAAAAAACGATGAAAAAACGTCTTAAATAGATCTGACAAAATATAATTTATGACTTTAAATTTTTTACTTATACGTTTATATAATTCGCGTAACCATATAATAAATATAACGGAAATATTGTTGAAATTTTTATATTCAAGAGCGAATGCGAGATATACTTCTCATTAAAATCAATGCAATTTTTTTTTAAATGTTAAAGGCAATACCACAGAAAATATCGTTTATTTGGGACAAAACTACTTTTATCGTACAAAGTTCTTTTTCAAAGAATTCCTGAATGTTTTTACAATAAACTTTCCTATCTCCCGCACTGTTCAAGCTTTGCTTTAAATAAATGTATTTGTTATATTTACGACTGAGGAGATGGTAAATTCACAAATCCACAAACGCACGTTTGAAATGAAGTATTCGGAGAAGTAGTGACTAGACGCCAAAAAATATTGGAAAGTAAGTTCAGGATGCACGATAAGTGTAACGAGAAATAAAAGCGAAGGCGTGGAAGAAAATTAAAAGAGGAGAAGGGCGAAATCGCGAGGCAAGTGAGAGAGGTTTCCCCTCTCACGAAATGCAAAAATGGCCAGACTGCAATAAACTAGGTAAGAAAAGAGCGACCAGCTGTTTCCTCACATGACGTCAGACGGGCGTCTGCAGGGGGAACTGAGGCGGCTGGTGGAGAATGCTCCTAGCGCTCGCGATCATATCTCGATCCTGTTCTTTCGGTATTTCATTTCTTGGGCGGCTATATTTTTCTTTCTCCCCCCCCCCTCCCCCCTCTCTCTCTCTCTCTCTCTCTCTCTCTCTCTCTCTCTCTCTCTCTCTCTCTCTCTCTCGCGATATTAGACGTTACTATTTTCATAGTTTCCATTTTTACTTACTGCTTCATTGGTAGCTATCACACTGCGTCTTGTATCTTTCTTAGTTCAAACTCACATCAACTTCTGTCTTTTATATTTCGCTCTTGTTTACATCATGTGTATCTTTGTATTATTCATTACTTGCCTAAAGTCTTGACTATGGCATAAATAAAAATCAATCAATCTATCTATCTATCTCTCTCTCTCTCTCTCTCTCTCTCGTCATGCACATTTGTTCGTGCTTACGGACAAATTTGTGTGCACACGGTGTGTTGTGATGTGTAATACGAGTGAACCTTTCTACAGCCTTCGACGTTTTCTCTCTCCGGATCATGACCTTCTGCATTTTCAAACGACCGATGAGTTCTGATTCTTTTGAGACGAATAACTCGATTCTATATAATCTATATAGATTCGACTATTATACACAAGATTTTCAGACACAATTTCTCCTACAATTTTCTATATTTGCAAATTGTTGAGAAATTTAAAATTGATTTTTCTTTATTTGATATTCAAAATTTGATTGATTTAATCTTTTCCATAGCTCGTATGCATTCCATTATGAATATTTTGCATTTTAAATGTGCACATAGTCTACATTTGAATGTAGGTATTTAAAAACATAATTAAACAATATATTATAAGAAAAAAATTAATATGCAATCTGCATTATACATATATACTATATGCAATCATATTAGAATATATTCGATTAACCAATTGAGCAAAATAAGTGCAATTTTGCGAATAAATGGATAGACCAATAATAATCATACATTTGAACTTCTCGAATTATATTGATAAAGAGAATATACATATAAAGTTCATGATTGTGATTTTTGATACTATTTGGTTTTAATTTATCGTTAAAAATATACATTTTTTAAAGATGGTATGTTCTTACTACGTACTACGTAGTGACTTTCGTATAGATCCTATTATTTATCGCGCAAACGATCGAACATAAATTATCCATCACTAACACCTAAAGAGAGCAACAATCAAAGGCTCATGTTAGAACATTTGTCGCAACTCGCAATTGCTTGTTCGCTCTTTGATCTTTCGGCGATAGAATGAACCCTATTAGCCGTCTCGTGTATCAATTAAATTTGCATCCCATCGCGGGCCCGCGAAGAAAGGAAGAATAGCGAGTAGGTAATAATCCGGATTTCTGGCTTACCCAATCGTTACTTAATCCTTGAATATTCATCCATTCGCGGTACGGTGTGCGTTTCCATTGTTTTCTAAACAGATTGTCCGATATCGTGACTGGCTCGATGTATCACGGACACGCTTTGCTTCTCGGTCGATTCTCCCTGAGCGCGCGCGCGCGCGTGTGTGTGTGTGTGTGTGTGTGTGTGGCTGTGGGTGTGTGGGTGTGTGTGGATGTCAACGTATATCGACGTATATGGACGTACGTATGTGTGCGTCCATGATACGCATGCGTGTATAGCTATCGAAAAGGCCGACTCACTGTGTCTTTCCACGCGTTTTCTCTGAGGATTAAGCCCCTTGCACAATGCTAGGCAACAGGCAATAGGAACAGGGAACAGAAATCAGAAACCTTGTATTTATGCAAAATAGACGATGACACAGGCAATAGACACAGAATTTCCGTCACGTTGGAAATTCTGTGCTTATTGCCTGTTGCCAACCAATCATATCGTTCGAATTTTTTAGGTTTGTATTGACGAATTTGAGGTTATTTCCTGTTCCTATTGCCTGTTGCCTAGCATTGTGCAAGGGCCTTTAAGGCCCAGTTCCACAAATGTCGGTTAACTTTTAAACTTAGGTTAACTCACTCTCCGTCTCTTTCTAAGGAGTAGGTTAGAAAGAGACGGAGAGTGAGTTAACCTAAGTTTAAAAGTTAACCGATGTTTATGAAACTGGACCTAACAATAAGAATTATATACATGCACACGTGCACATAAGCATTACATCCGCACGCGCGCGCGCATATATACCACCATCTTTCCTCGCCTAATCGGACCAGTAACCCCGCGAATATCGTCTCGTGTTGCGTTATATGTGCACTTACTCTCTTCCGACAACTTTGACGCATCTTACTTTCTCAAGAGTGACCCGTTTATTCTCGCGTTTTTGTCGTTGTCGCTGGATCACAAGCAGATTGAACTATCTAATTAAACGGACATGATTCGAGGAGATTCTGTTCCCGATATTGATAAGACATCAATTTTCGCCTGACGTGGAAGTAACGCGATTAATTTTTTCATCGATTGAATATATATTTTGATTAGTAATTGTAATATACTCACGCACATACACACATTTTATACAATTCTCTATTATTTGCACTTTTTCTTTATCTAATCAATATAAAATTTTATTTTTGCAATTTTATTCGGAGGTAATAAGAGAATAAATTATCGTTATACATGCGTTGTTATGCCGCCGATAAGTTCTCCAAGGAAACGTATATGGCACGCCGTGCCGTGCATCAAAGCTGCGCCTTCGAAGAAGGTCACAGATTGGTCGATGATGATTAATCACGAACATTATCTTATCGTGAGTTGAATGCTTTTATCATTCGCACGTCATCGCTGGCTTCTCTGTACGATAAGCTTGCGCGACAAATAAATCACATTATTATCACGTTAAATATTTTAATCAATGTAATACTCGCTTAATATTAATACTCTTTAGTGACTTATATTCTATAAAATCACTTGTTATAGTTCAATAAGTACGAATATCTAGTATTTATTTTCTCACTAATATTTAGAATTGTCCCAAATCCAATCCAATGGCGCTGCAGCTCAAGTTCAAGCCATGGCCTCCTGAAGTTTGGTCTTAAAGACATTTCGATTCGTCGCACATCTCTTCCAGTTCCTCTCATTTAACAGCGTCCTTGCGTCCCTGTCCACACCATCCTCCCATCTTATCCTCGGCCTCCCCCTTGGGCGGCCTCCATATAATCTTGACGTTAGGATCTTCTTTGGCATTCTCGTGTTCTCCATCCTTTGCACGTGCCCGGCCCATCGAAGTCGCATGATGCTTATATGCTTAGATAGTCTTGGGGTTCCGTATAATTCGTACAATTCATGATTGTATCTTATCCTCCATACACCATCCTCGCGTGTATCGGACCGTAGATTCTACGTAGGATTTTTCGTTCGAAAGCGTCCAAGCTATCCGCCATATTCTGTGTAATTGCCCATGCTTCACATCCATATGTAACAACGCTGCGTATTAATGTTTTATATAGCATAACCTTCGTATTTCTATGCACGTTTCTGGATGTCATCGCAGGTAGCAATGCATAGTATGCACTATTTGCTGCCTTGATCCTCGATTTCACCTCTTTAATTTTGTCGTTGTCATTAGCTAACATCGATCCTAGGTATTTGAACTCGCTGACCTCCTCAAAATTATATTCTTCAAAGGGAATTTTTTGTCCGACTTCTTTCGTTCTTCTAGATGTCACTAGTATTTTTGTTTTATCCTCATTAATACGTAGTCCAATTCCTTTTGTTGCTTCCTCCAGCTCTTTGAGGGTTTCTTTAATTCCTGTCATTGATCTTGCGAGGCAGTCAATATCATCTGCATATCCCGTTACTTGTTTGGATTTATAGCTCAGGTTTCCGTTAACATCCACTCCAACTCTTCGTATTATTCCCTCTAAGGCTAGGTTAAACAGCATCGGGGCCAGTGCATCTCCTTGTCTCAGTCCCCATTTTACCTCGAATTCCGTTCCAAGATCCCCTTGGATTTTAATTGCACTCCTTGATTTGTCTAGGGCTGCTTTTGTTAATCTAACTAATTTCGTCGGGATTCCCAGATCTAGCATTGTGGATAGTAAACTTTCTCTTTCTACGCTGTCATATGCTTGTTTAAAATCAATAAACAATTGATAAACGTCGATACCATGTTCTCAGCATTTCCTTAATGTTTGTCGAACCGTGAAGAGTTGGTCTACTGTCGATCTGTTCTATCGGAAACCTGCTTGGTATTCTCCAATGATTTTCTTCGCATATGGTTCCATCCGTCTTTTAATGGCTGAGGTAAAGATCTTGTAAGCTATGTTTAGTAGGGTGATTCCACGGAAGGTGTTACAGTTAAACTTATCTCCTTTCTTATGAATCGGGCATATGATTCCCTCTTCCCACTCTGTCGGAATGATATGATTTCCTCTTCCCATATCTGTTGTATGATCTTATGTAAAGCTTTAACCATCGCTTCGCCCCCGTTTTTTATCAATTCTACGGGGATATTGTCCTTCCCTGGGGCTATTGTTTTTCAGCGATTTATTAATTTCGCTTATTTCTTCCATCGATGGGGGTGTGTCTTCATCGTTCCAGGAAATATCATCCATGCGTGGGTCTGACTGTCGTTCTTCTCCTCCCTGCGTATTTCCTCTATTTAATAGTTGTTGGAAAAATTCTCTCCATCTGTTATTTACCTCTTCCTTTCCGATAATCATGGTCCCATTTGAAGCTCTGCACATGTTGGCGGTCGGTTTAAATCCTTTTCGGAAGATATTTAGTTCTCTATATGCTTTCCTTGTGTCCTGTCTTTGAAAATTTTCCTGCATTCGCTTAATATATTCATTGTTGGAATTGCGCTTTTTCCTTCTGCATATCTCTTTAGCTTCGCTTCTTGCGCTCCTATACTCTGTTTCTCTTCCTCTCGTTGGGCGGGACAGCCAGTGCATTTTGAGTGTATTTCTTTTTTCTATTGCCACTCTGCATTCCTCATCATACCACTCATTCTTCCCTGATCTTTCCTGATACCCTAGCACTTCTTCCGCTATCTTCTTTATGGCGTTTCGTACACTCTTCCAGTTGTTTTCCACTGTTTGTTCTTCGCTTATAGCATTGTTTAGCTCTTCGGCTAGTTTGGCTTGGTATGTCTCACATTTGTTAACATTTCTCAGTTCCTCGGTTTTTTCGTTTTTGTACTTAGAATTCGACACCGGTATCTTATTCCCACCAGAAAGTGATCTGATTCTATGTTTGATTTTCTATAGGTTCTTGTAATATACTAGAGATACCTTTTCTCTCTATTAGCACGTGATCTATCTGATTGTGTGTTATCCCATCTGGTAATCTCCATGTTTGTTTATGTATGTTTTTTCTGGGGAAGTATGTTGACGCGACCACCATGTTTTTACTCGCAGCAAAATCAATTACTCGCGTACCATTATTGTTTGATTCCGTATGCAGACTCTCCTTGCCTATAATGGGTCTATATACCGGTTCTCTTCCAATTTTTGCATTTAAGTTTTTCGCTTATTTCGCTTATTTGACGGTATGGTGTACACTCTTTCTAGGATGTTATAGAAAAGGTCCTTAGTAAAGTCTTCCTTGTCTTCTGTTTCTGCGTGAGCGTTGATCAGGCTCAAATTAAAAAATCTGGTTTTGATTCTAATAAGGCAGATTCTGTCGTTTACCGGTCTGAATTCCAAGATTTCGTCGTGAAGGTTTTTGTGTATGGCGAAACCTACTCCCAAGGAGTGACTCTGGCCGCCACTGCAGAAAAAGTAGTCTCCCACTCTGATGCAACTATTTCCTTTCCATCTTGTTTCTTGCATCGCCAAGATCTGTATTTTACCTTCGTTCATTACTTCCACAAGATTCTTCATAGCTGCTGTCTCCCATAGACTTCTTACGTTCCATGTTCCCATCTTCAATTCCATATTGCGTTTGCCTAGTTGTTGCCGATGTGACCGTCCTGTCCGAGGCCTCTCTTCTGGTTGCTTAACATCTGGATTTCACGGAGCAGGTTGTTAGTCTAGCGCTCAACCCTCAACCTGGAGGACCAGGGACTCTTCTGTAGGGGTTACCATACCTTAGTCGAGTTGTGCCGGTTTTAGGGCGCCGGCAACTCGCCCTTCGCCCTCTCCTATTAGCGTTACCCAGGGAGCACCACTCGGAGGTAGAAGTAGGAAGTACTTGCTAGAGTTGTAGGCGAGTACTTTACATGCCAAGTGTGCTTTCAGTGATTTATTGCTACGCATCTCTCGGCAAGATGCGCAACCACTGAGCACCCCTTTGCCATTTGCCCCCCCCCCCCCCCCCTTTAGAATTGTTCACTTAATTTTATTTTTTTCTTTAAACAAAATATTGCTCAAAATATTGTACAAGTATCTAATAAAACGCTAGAGTTTGACGGATAAAGATAAACAAGTTTTATTTCAACGAGAAACATAGTCTCTATAATAACAGTTTTAGCATATTTAAGGAAAAGAAACGATTATTTTATAATTATAAACTAAATTTTCCACAGAAATACGTAGGGATTTTTCGATTTGTTGAAAACTCCTCTTGTTATAAACAATTTTTCACATTGTTTTCTGAAAATGAAACCTTTTTTTCGAATGCTTGCCATTTCTATGAAAAACAATATTTTAAAAATCTACGTACTTCTCTAGCTGTTATCATGCAGATTATGAAAAATTTTGGTTTTTTGTTCCAAGTCAAAATTTGCGGCACTTATGCTGCAATTAGCCCCGGAACACCTCCCCGTTCCCGCAAAAAACGCTTACGCTTATAAGGCTCCAGCATCGCCATTTTGTAGGAAAAAAATTAAACAAAAATAGTTTTATATACTTTAAGACATTACAATAAAGTCCTTTAAATAGATTTTTTATTTACTTTTTCTTTTAACAACAAAAAATTTTTAAATTTGGTCTATTTTTCGGGCCTCTGGAGTGATGTTACCCCTTAACTTTAAAGTTAAACTTTGGAAGACCGAAAGATAACAAAAAATTAAAAGATTATTAATATACTTGAATAGCTTTCGCGTATGTTTCGCGCTTTGGTTCCAATCATCAAGTCCTATCGAGAAACAAGACATAGTCTGCGAAACACATTGCAGCGCTATGCATAAACGCAAATGCAGGCGTATCATGACGGAATAGATTTTGTTAAAAACCAGAACGTCCTTTCTTATCTATATTTTATACTTTCAAGTTCGTCGATGGCATCATAAGTCTTCAGACATTGAAAACAATATGCTCGGATGATTAATTCTCCTTTGAATATCTCTAAGCGAGATGATACCGTGGGGATGGGAGGGAGGGAGGGAGGGAGAAGAGAGAGAGAAGAGGATATGGAAGGAAAGTAAGAAAAGGAGTAAGCGAGAAACAAATAGGTATATTGAAGAGCGTAGGAAGAACGAGGACAGGACGGACGGTGGGTGACTTGCCTGTTTGTCTTGTAATACACTGTTAGTCATACGCATATACTTGCCTACTTAGGAAATTGAAGGCTGAGTATAGCGACGAGACCTTATGTTATCGGTGGAATTGACGCCGTCCGTCGTGAACGCATCGGAGCAGCCAGAGGATCGGCGCTGTATAATAGGTATCGGAAGTCCGATACGATTTTCTACCCGAGAATAACGGCATTTCATGGCGAAACGACCTACTCTACCCACCGCTTTCGGATTGCTGCTTCAGGAATCTCTCGTAATCCTTTACGTGGGAGTAACGCTCATTGCAAAATCCATGCGAGAACATTGTATATAATTAAAAATAAATAACGCGAGTGAACACTGTTAAATTCGTAGTGTCAAATTTAAAACAAGTTCCTTGAGTTAAGTGAAAGAAACTAATATTTCATTGTTTTTAACTACCACGTGTGTCGAAATTACACAACGTGTAGTTACTTTAACCCATTATTTAGTTAAATTAACGACATATTGAGTAGGAGCAGTTGCGACCTACGGAATAGTTAAAAATGACTCAAACATTAAGTCGCCACTGCTCCTACTCAATATGTCGTTAATTTAACTAAATAATGGGCTGAAATAACTACACATTGTGTAATTTCGACACACGTGGTAGTTAAAAACAATGAAATATTAGTTTCTTTCACCTCAAGGAACTTGGTTTAAATTTCACACTACGAATTTAACAGTGAAGACTTACGTCAGAATTATAGTAAGATTTTAATTTTTATAAAATAACAAATAATTCTTTTTTTCTCTCTTTCTCATTAATTGCAAACAGAAATACTGAAGAATCTTTTAGATAATTAAAAAAATTTTAAAATCTTTATAATTTTACAAAATCCAGAGAAATCCTGTAAATTCAAAACTAATCTTTCACTTAATAAATAGTCGTTATTTAAATCATATCTCTATTTTTATATATCTTAACGATTTTATTAAATAAATCAGATATAAAAAATATATCTAGTAAATTAGATGTGTAATAAACAATATACATATACATGAATAATACGAGATATACGTGGATGTGTAATATCGGCTGCTCAGTACTGAGTACGTGCTATTTAAACAGCTGCATCGAGGAATCCCACATATGACCTATAATTAAATGCGCTATTTTTCGCCATGCTAGAATTGCTACACTCTCTCGATACATTCTCGAAGACTCGCGACGAAATTATCGATGATATCTGCCAAAGAAACATATATTTTTTTATCAGTGTGTGATATCAGTTGTAAATATTACAATAGTTGATCATAGATCAGAAATAATATAGATAATTATCGGAACATGTAATTTATCTATCAACATCCTTAGAATCCATATATTTATGTGTGACCTCAATGTTTATTTGCAATTCAATTAATAAACGACGTTTATCTACAATTGGTGAAAGAACGTTTATTTGGACAGTTAAAAGAAACATTTTGAAGATACGAAGGCAATGCATATAATCGCGTCATTACATCGGTATTCTTTGGAATTCTTTGGCATTTATTATAAATAAATTACACTAGAGACAATGCATCTTGCTTGGACGTCGATCAAATTCAACAACAGATAATCGCGACGTTCAAACACATTGTTTCTATTGCATGGTATACATACGACATAATAAAGCGAGGTCACCAGCGCGCGTTGAGAAACCATTCAATAAATTTTAGCCTCACAAGGCATCCTGCGAAGAATCATGGACATTGCGGAAGCTAGCGAAGATAACACCGGGTCAGATTCTGTAAACACTGTTATCAGCATATAAGCTAAGTACTACCGAGCCTGCATTATAATCGCGCGCGATAGGTTGCGAGATTCATGTTTACATCTTGCGGTTATGCTCGTGATCGCCAGATCGTAATTACGATTTTTGCCCTACTGTGAGAGTAAACAATGGTGAGATGCAATATGCCTCCTTCTATGCCGGTAAACCTTTTTCTTTTTTGCTTTTTTTCGTAAAAAAAAATTTATACGCTCTATCTTGCACGATGGATGGGAATTGGAGTAGAAATAAATCGATAATGCGAAGCGCTTTAACATTAGCATGCCTTCTGTATCGTTAACTATCAATAGTTAATGAAATTGTTTCAATAGGAACTTGTTTGTGCGTATGTGAATGTGTATGCACACTAAAACGATATTATAGGTTTACAATAAAACAGTTTTCTAAAAAATTTTTCCTGCACGTATAAAAGAGTTATGCTGATGGCAGAAAACAAAACGTAGGCTCTTACGTCTATCGTAAACATGAACGTAAAGCAAGGCAGAGAAAACCGTATATGTAACTACGTAAGTCGTGACACGATAGCTTTTCACGATTTACGTAGTTACGTATACGGTTTTGTCTGCCTTGCTTTACGTTCACGTTTACGATAGACGTAAGAATCTACGTTTTGTTTTCTGCCATCAGCCTTATTCTATTGCGTAAAAAGCGACTTCTATGACGGTTTTTTTGTTTCTTTTTCTTTAGACATAAATAGGCTACAGGAGAACATTGTCAGAGTCTATTTTATTTTCTTTGCAATTAATTAAACAATTATAAAATATAATATAATACACGCAATCACTTATACTTGCAATTCTGCTATTAATTTTCTTTAAATTAGAATTTTGTAATAAATAAGTTTGCATAATAGATTATATCCATAATTTTTATAACGGAAATTGCATATTTTCTAAGTCGGATCGTGAAGAATCAATGAAAGCAACGTATCAATACCATAATTGATTCTCATTGTCCACAAGCGTGTATAGAACGCCGGATTTTACTCGGTGTAATATCGTTTGTAGTTTGCATTGAACGAAAGCTTCTTTGCGTTGATATATCGAATAGCGCTCAAGAGAAAGAGAAGCGTTCGAAGATGATCAAAGTCACTTAAAAATAGCCCGCGTAGCTGCTGAAAATAAAGACGAGTATATACCGCTCTCGTTCGACACACACACACACACACACAACAAACGATCGCACATGACCACATGAGACGCACGCGATGGGTTTTACGCATCTCTCGCTTATGTCCCCCCTTTATCTCTTCTCCCCTCTCCTGTCTCCTTCTCCCAAGCTCGATGCAATGCGAATGCGTTACAATCTCTTAGCGACGACCGTCTCACCTTAGACTCTTTGAAAGTACTCTACTAGGGCAGCTTTAGAAAATGCTGAATATCATGAGGCAGATTTTTGGAAGGTTTCAATAATAATAGGCCATCCTCATTGTCATGTGGAGATATGAGAATATTAATCGACAAAATAAGTAATTAAGTAAATTTAAAAATTTAAATTATCTTTTACAAAGAAAAGAAGAGGAGAAATTTCTCAACATAATAAATATTAACAAAAGAAAAAAATTCTAAAATCATAATAATTACAAATATTAATCGGACACACCATGCCATTGTTGTAAATTTAAATTTTAAACTATTTCTTTTTTATAAACAAAGCATACATAATATCTATGTATATGTATTATTCTCCAGCACATAACAAATATTAAAAATAAAAAAAGTCAAGAATCTAATTAAGAAATGTTAATTAAAGACAAAGACAAAATATTGCGAAACTTTGTCTTTGTTTTTATTAATTGAATATTATGTGTTTTTTTATATTTTTTACACGATAGGTAATATTTCACGTAACTAGCAAATCAATATATTTGGCGTCGCAGCTTTCACAATATAAATCGTTGCATTAATTATCAACTACTCCGTTTACATATTGGTACCTGTGTCCAATTGCAAAGTATGCAAAAAAGCAAGGAACAGTGCGAGTCGATTGCATAAGAGCTTTAATGATAGATACGATCTATCATTTCGCTTCAAAACAATGATCGTTCGATTGGCTAACTGTACAATTATGCTTTTGTAACAACGCGTTAAAGATTAACTTTCACTCCTTTCCGTTCACGTTAAAAGCGAACCAAGTCTTGAGTTAACCCTTTTGCCACAATATTATCCAATCGCAAAACATTGTCATCGTATTCTAAATTATTTTCTTTTATTAATGTGTCTTTCAGTACATATATAATTATCATATGGAGCAATTTATTTAGATTAAAATAGATTATATAATATAGTATACATATATGTATATTTTTCTCTATACAGAAATAAAAACGAAAAAATAGATTACTATATTTCGTAAAAAGTCAACATAAGGATATTAAGTAGGCGAATATTAAGTAGGCGATGTAGCTAACTATAAGTAAGAATTAAGCAAATACATAATGACAAAGTGGATACATAATTCAAGTGATTAATGTACTCTCTCTTGTGTAAGAAATCAAATTAGCAATCAGTTGTTGTATGTACTTTGTAGTATATTATGAAATTTGTTGCAATTTGTGTAAAGCTTTATATTATGTAGATATGTATCATTTGAATACGTGCATTTTATAATATTATCCACATCGTGTTTTCCTTATATTTCATAATATTTCAAATACATTATAAACTGTAATTGTGAAAATAATATTTTATTTAAAAACTTTTTACCTCCCGTCACTTCGATGCCCGCGTCATGTTTAATCGTTCGATTACCTTTCTCTGAATTCGTATACAAACTACATAAAGAGCAAGACCAAGTATATCGAACATCGCATCGATGTTTTCATATCAATTGCGTCAATGCTTATGTAAAGAATACCAGAAAAGACATTGTTTCACATTATAATTAAATAATATTTAATTCTGTCACACCTCTCTCTCTAATAACGAAGTTTGCAACAAAATGTAACAAATAAATAGACTATAAATAAAAGTATATATTTTTAAGCAATATATTATATTTATTTTTATATTCTCTCTCTCTCTCTCTCTCTCTCTCTCTCTCTCTCTCTCTCTCTCATGCTCACCGGCCGACATTCTTCGTGGATTAGAGTTAATTTCTAGGGATGCGAACGCTATTTTTAATTATGCTGAGTCTAATGGCCTTAAGGGGATCCTGCAGTCGTATGAATTACCGACATTATCGTTTTTTAATGGATCTTTTAATTTGCTTTATAGAATTGCAAAAATCTTTTACAGAATTAAAGTACGCACAAAAATCTATGCTAGACAACCGCAATTTTATATCAAAAACACCAAAAAATTAAAAATATTACTTATTTGGGCACATACAGCTGTCACCTGACGACAATATTTGCTTAAAACAAAAATTCTGCAGTTTATACATACATAATGTTTATCATCTAGCATTGGGTAAACATGTAGGAATAATATCGTGCAAGTAGAAGTTAAGATTCAATGCGTACAAAAAAAGATCCATTGAAAAATTATTTTAGTAATGCAAATACGGATGCAGAATGACAAGAAGAGCAGTGTTGCGTGCAACAGTAGTTGCCGGATCTTGTCAGAGATGGCGCTGCTGCAATCTGACAAGGACAGATATATCGTATAGGTATCCGTTAGACAAGGACAGGTATAGCACGGTAACACAGAAAACATAGTAAACGATCGAAATTATCGATTATTTTTAGTTCCGTGCTAGATCGTGGCGCTGTCACGTTGGAGTTCGCCTGTCACTGCAGGATCCCCTTAAACTGAATCCTGCCAAATCAAAGGCGATTATTTATGTTAGTCAAGCATATGTTAGGCATATTGATTTTTGTCTTCTACCGCCTATTACTGTAAACCAAGTACCTCTTCCTTTTGTAAGTGAAGTGAGGAATTTGGGCGTTATGTTCACGTCTTCTCTCTCTTGGAGGAAACATATTTTACATGTCTCGCAGCAAGTCCATTATGCGCCATATAAACTAAAATTTATTAGAAACTCTCTTTCCACTGAATTAAGAATCAAATTAGTTACAGCATTGATTATACCTCATATTGACTATTGCTGTCTTGTCTATCATGGCTTGAGCAATGAGTTGAATACTAAATTGCAAAGACTTGTAAATTGCTGTATTCGGTTTATTTATGATATCAGACGTGATGAACATATTACGCCATACAGACGTCGACTGGGCTGGCTCTCTGTTGAAAATAGAAGGCTTTATTTTCTTTGTTGTCAGATGTATCGTATCCTTTTCTTACAATCTCTTTCTTACCTTAGTGAGCTTCTCACTCTTCCTGACCCATCGCTAAGGAGTTCTGACCGTCTTGGTGCCTCATCACAAACTTTTCATATTCCGACTTGTAGAACTGCCACGTATATGCACTCCTTTCGTCTTTCCTCAATTCGTTTTTGGCATACTCTTCCTACTAGTATAACATCTGCATCTTGTATTGCATCTTTTAAAAACCTTCTTCACTTATTTTTGCTTGCTTCTGAATCTGGCTAATGCTTTTGGCCTTCTCGTGTCAACTATATTGTGCAATGAAATCATTGTCTAGTCGAGTATCTAGTTCTTCTCCTTACACATATAATTATCTTGGTTAGTTGCGTTGCGTAATCTTAATTTAGTTCTTAAGCTTTACATTCTTAGCTTTATATTTCGCCTCTTATTAGTTCTTGCTTTGCGTATCGGGATATTTCCTGCTACTTATTTTTAATACTATATCTTGCTACTATTGTATTATATTGTTTTTATTTGCTTTTATTGTACCTTTGCCCTTTAGCTTATGCTTGGGCATAAATAAACCTAATCAATCAATCAATCAATCAATCAATCTCTCTCTCTCTCTCTCTCTCTCTCTCTCTCTCTCTCTCTCTCTCTCTCTCTCACTGTCTGGCTCGCTCGCACTAACCAATCAATATTGGAGTTTTTCGCTCATAAGGATAGAGCGACTCATCTAAGGTAGTTCTGTCGTTTTTCACTCTTCTTAGGAATCTTATAAAATTTGCACAGCATATTAATGTAAACACGCTCTACACACATGTGCAACTAGAAAAAGATTAACCGTACCGAAGCTGAGATAATTGAAGTCAAAGTTAGCACTTTTTACATGTATCATAGGACGAAAACGGCTTCTGATATCACGTTTCTAATTATATCAATCAAACTACTCTTACGTTTTTTATGAAAAACAAGAAGACGATAGAAGAGACTTGTAAAAATATACTTACAAAAATTCAAGACCTTTGACCGTCTAGTTTCGAAGTAATTGCAATTTCTGATTGTAGCGAAAGCCGAAGGGCCACATGTGCGCCACATGTATGTACATACACAGCACACACTTACGCGCGGCACGGAAGCTATTCATTCTACACGCCAACACATGCTACCGAAACCGGTTTTTTCGTGTTGACTTAGAGTATAGACTTTTGGATCGTATTGTCGCGACAGAACTACCTTAATGTTCGGCATTCACCTTTTAATTTATTGATAGTTAATTGTTTCTTGTAATTATTGTAATAATGTATATATTGTATATAGTATCTATAAATGTATATTGACAATATTAAGTATCATTTCTTATTTCTACAAATTATAAATCACGCTATCATAAAGAAGTGTTATTAAACTCTTCTTTTTGTTTGCGTTAAAAGAATATTAAACAATTTTTGACCGAGTACTGTGATTTTTATTTGATAGCTTAACACACATATTATCTCGTAACACATATTTTCTAACTGCTAATATCTCATTAATACTATTTTACAATGTCTTTTCTTAAGTATTTTTTCGCACGTTAAGGCCGTCGAGCATAAGTCGGACGTGCAAATATCGCGCTCCATCACTTGGTCACGATATAGGCTGGGTTTCGATATTCACTGCCAGCGAGACTGCCAGTACTGAAAATCTATAGTTTACGTTACGTACACTATAGATTTTTAGTACTGGCAGTGAATATCGAAACCCAGCCATAATAATCGACTGGCTCGGTTCATACAGTTTAGGCTTATCGCGCGCGCAGTTCACGTAGGACCACTCCGTGTCGTTAGTGTCGTTACCGAAACGCACACAAACGTACGCCGCGATCTTTGATTTTCGTCGTGTTATCGACACAATTTTTATGACACATCTTGCTGAATATCACGAAGCTTACACCCACTAAACAAAAGAATAAACGCTAAAACTTTGAACGCGGCACAAACAATAATTTAGAGATAACAGATAACTTTATCTTAACAATTATTTATTTATTTCATATATATAAACCTAATACGTAGCCTTTATAAATCTTAACATGGAACAGAATTATGCGTCTGGAGAATTTTAATATAACAATGTTTATACGGAGATTTCCAACTATTTAGTAGTGAATTAACAAAGAGCACAATGAATGAGTTCCCCGAATGATTTGAGACTGCATAATCACCTATTTCATAACTATAAAAACTAATTTAGCTGTAATTCAATAGTAGATTTGCAGTCATAAAGTAGCTTTTCAGTCGGTGGGTGTCGGGTTTAACGAACGGACAACGAAATACAATCTGATTGTGAGTTTAGCTCGATCGACGCATAAACAGCGATTTAGTTTGTTGCACTTTCTTCGCGTGAAAATAAATAATGCAGTAATTGATCGTTTATTGAAAGCGCTTGTCGAAAATATCTGCACGTAAAAATAAAACGACCAGAATTGCCATTGCCATTACTAAATTCACCGTATTTGCTTGGTTTCCTTCGAGGTATACGCTAGGAAATTATAGCGCAGATAACACACGCATCAGTGACTGTTGTGTGACACGAAAGATATATGTATACCAGCTGGTAATTCTTGCATAATTCTTATGTAAGTCACTGCCGAAGGTGATGGTATATAGTGTATATACGACATAACCGCGAGTGTGGAATACATAATTGTATACGAGCATTGAA
Source organism: Leptothorax acervorum (assembly GCA_035220615.1). Classification (NCBI taxonomy): domain Eukaryota; kingdom Metazoa; phylum Arthropoda; class Insecta; order Hymenoptera; family Formicidae; genus Leptothorax; species Leptothorax acervorum. The sequence goes on along the minus strand of JASTWQ010000231.1, from coordinate 149,057 downwards.
ATTAATACGTATTACGCGTTGTCATGAATTCTTATACACGTGGATAGTAGTCATATACGTGGACAACGATGGTTCAGAAAGAGGCCGAGTGCCGTACCTTTTGCGAAGAATTCTAAAGAAAATTGATGGAAAGGGACGAGATAGTCCAGGAAAAAGACGAAGAAACGAGCCAAATTAGAGAAGAGCGGAGGAATGGTTAAGAAGAGTCCTGGCTCCCCTACTTGCAAGTCACTGTTTTCATTAGAGATCTTATTCGTATACGTTAGCAGTTTCGCGCATCAGCAAAATGCTCGAACGAGACCTCTAAATAAGGTCCGCGATGGGAAAATCGACCTCGAGCTGTCATGGAGCGGAAGGTAACCCTTTTATGATCAAACATTAATTTTAGAGAGTTTAATAAATAATGGGGTTAAATGCAACGAGGACATTTCTCTAACGACACTCCTAGTATCACGAAGAGCCAAGCTATTTGTAAAACCAAAACAGAGATTAATAAAATTTAAGCATTCGAGCTTTATTAATTTTTCTTTTGTTTTTACTTATCTATACAGATGTAATAAAAAATTAAATTTGTATCTAATATTTTACGCTAATAAAACATTGTTAAAAATGAAATTTGTTATACATATGTACGTTACCTAATTGTACTGTATACGTAAAAACTCACATGTTGTTTATATAGGATTGAAAGGATACTTGGTACATATTTGGCGATTTAAGTCTATTCCCGCAAGAATGATATTCGTACGAACTGACAATAATGAGTGCAAAGAATTGCACGCAATTTCTGTCGAGAGCAAACATCAAAGCAACCTGGTCCGAATTGATTAATTCTCGCGAAGCGATAATTAACAGCCTGGAATTTCGACGATGTTTTACGTCGAACGAACGGACATAAAATCTAGCTAAAGCACCTATGGCAATTTGGAAGGTTGTGTTGCCGCTCTATACTATCTAGTCCCTGACCTAACTTATTGGAAAACGCGAATCGCAAATCGCAAAGTTATCAGAGCGTGCGCCCGGCTGTTTTGCGACCGTTTACTTATACGTTTTGATTTTATAGTAGGTAACAATTATAAGCGCCGCTCATTGAACCGTTTTTACGATGACTGTAGTAAATCGAATTCCATGAAAGAGAGAGAGAGAGAGACTCTTTCGCCGCATTTAACTGTGTTGCGGATTTTGCTTTTGAAATGCGTTGGAATCTCTAAAAGGCAGCTTTGGATATATAATCCGTTTATTTAAGCCGCATATTTTGCAAAAGCACAATGAATTTAGACTTTGAGATTCGCACGGTTGACGCTTGAATACCGGGGATGCGTTTTCAAAATAAATGGCTCGAGTATCACGAATTACATGAATATTTTGGCAAAAATGCTTTATGCGACGATCGAGCGCGACAAAATCATTGGCGACATATTGATTTTAAGTATAAAGTTACTTATAATATTTATAATACTGGAACAGTGTCTTTATTAATTAGTCTTTTATACATATCTACTAGATCAAAATGCTACTGCGTCAGATTTATATGTCGCGCTTTTTAAATAAATCTGTCGCGATATACATATGTAATCAGTTAAATCAGTATCGCAATTACACACTTATGTAATTCGCTTGTTAAATAAAATTAATTGTCAAAACTATCAAAATTCTTGCCTAATAATCGACCGTTATTACACAGTAATTACCATGTTTGTTACCGTGTATCACCAAAGCAACTTGCTTCACTATTTTGTCATATCTGCAGGAGAAATACGCGAGATATTAAAGCTGGCGATAATCATGGCACTATCTTGTACAAGCGTTCGGATAAGCAGATAATACGAAAACGTTTTGCACAATTTACGATATGTTTTGTAACAGTTTTGTAACTTTTTTAACGTCCGCGCGACACGTTACCTACTCATGTCAGTAAAGTATTGTGGTATTAGAGAAGTTGTTGCTTGTTAATAAACGACAATCTGATATCGATAATGCAAATAAGCTATTGTGCGAAATAACGGATTATAAATCATAATTATAAATATAAATCATTAAAACAAAAAATCTTGAATTTTATCATGTTATATAGATTTTAACTAGGCATAAATTTTACAGTCTTCTCTCTGTAAAGAAATTATGAAGATGCATAAAAGCTTTAAAATAACCGAATTATACATAGGTACATACACATATCAAATCTTTCATAGATTTTTGTTTCTATATATTTTTGTATGTACATGAATGTGTTTTAATATATCGTAAGATTCGTAAGGTCTTACATTTCCATATTTAAATAGATAATATTAAATAAAAATGTACAGTGAAATAATTGATATGCACAAGGTAGTCCCGATAACGTAATTTAGACAATACAGATTCAGCAGCGTAACTTTACATTTAATATTCTTAATATAATACTTTCTATTTTTAAAATAAGCTTTCTATTTTTAAGATATGATTTGATGTTATCATTACGTGTTGAATATAATTATACCAAGTAGCCGAATAACAAATATATGACAGAATTTAACATTTTGTTCAGATGTGCATCTTTATTCGAGTATGTATGGAACAAAACTATTCTGGGTAGATTACGTCATCATACAAATCATACAAATGCCACGGCAGATATCATGGTCAATGAGACTGATCTCCTTGATCGCTTGTATATAGTATAATGTATATACACAATACACATGTCTAAAAGGCATCTATCTATTACAATATGTATATGTACACACGGCGCACGTATACAGAGAGAGGGAGAGGGGGAAGGGGAGGAAGGGAAAAAGGGAGAGAGAGAAAGAGGGAGGGAGAGGGGAGAGAGAGAGGGAAGGGGAGAGAAAGAGAGAATACATATACGTATACAAAACGGAATGTACTTTATGGCATTTTAAATTAGTATTTTTATGTCATTACACGTCATATTCAAATAACGCAGCATGAAATATTTACGGTTTTAGAATACATATATATATGTATATACATGTATATATACATATAATATTGCATATGAAATATTTTATGAAAGTACACGCGATGCTACTACCGCCTAACGTAAATATATTACGATTCATTGTGTAAATAAATATTGAGCGCGGTAGAACAAAGGTATACTCGATAGCAACTGTAGATGCAGATAATGTAAGCCCGATAGTGCATCAACCCGTCAAGCCATCCATACTAATCGATCTCGTTGGTATTATATGTATACCTACATGCACGTGTTTACATAACCGACTAGTTTCCATACATATGTCTATAGCACAATAAATACAGCTTTGATAACTTTGGAAAAAGTACTATTAATGCGAAACTGAATCGTTGCTGCATAACTACATTATGTAAATTGGCAGAAGAGTTATTTATTTACTTAATTATTCAGCAAAAATTATTTATATCTAGAATATATATAATAATAAGAAAAAGGTAAATTGGAAGAGCATGGCGCAGAATTTGTTCAAAACTATACAGTTATACACAATATATAAAATATAAAATATAATCTATATAAAAACGAAGAGTAATAGTCGAATAACATGTGATATAAAACATTTATCGACACATTTATACGAGATATATTATTTCATTAAAGTGAAAAAGTTATTTCTAATTCTAGTCAAACGAAGAATCTTGATTTACTATTAACAGAAATATGTAACAATCTCATTAAAACGTGACGTCAGGTCAGGACTAATAGATAATAAGTGCTGTTTTCGACTCGCGTGTAGAGGATTAAAAATCTCTTTTCTTTTCGGGGATAGAAAAGGCAATAAGCACACCTTTCACCTGCCGCCGCGAGACAATCTGATAATTATTGTATAATCGGATTACTTTGGTATTGTGTGTAAAACACACACATGCTCGTTATCGTATGACGATGACATCGTGACAGTTTAAATAAGAAAAATTTTGGCGTAAACCAGAGGTCGATACGTTGATTCGATCGCGAGTTATTTAGTCAAAGTTGGAAAAAGTCAATATTTAACCCTAAATAACTCCCAAACAAGTCAACGTATCGACCTCTGGTTTGCGCCAAAATTTTCCTTATTTTATGCCCTTTCAAACGATATACTACAATATAGGGAGTTCTATTTAAGAAATTGAAGGTGACGTTCACGTGAGCTTCAAACGACCATCCAAGGTCAAATCATTGCCACCATCTTATGTTCTCCTTTAGACCATACAACTTTTGTCTGAAACATTTTTTCGTATCTTTCATATTTTTCGAGATATTTGCCTGCGTTGATTAAAATGACTCACCCTGTATATTCTACGATGATACAAGGCTAGATAATACCTACTTTGAAAATATTACCTAACGGGTTTCGCTAGATAAATGATTATCTCAATTAGGTGATAATATTTCCTCTAGTTCAAACTGTATCATTTCGCATAATCGCTTTGTCCTAACGTGCCGAGATCGTTCGTCTTTCTCGCGAATGAATTTCTACGAGTGTCATACATTAGTAACAAAATTGTTATAAGATGAGAAAGGTAAAAGTCCATCCTAATTTTTCTCTTTCCCTTTTGTATGCTTTTTCTTATTCAGGATCGATTTTCTTTCTCGACAGGAATAGTGAAACTTTGTTTCAACTGTCTCTCATATGACGCGCGGGCGTCTCCGAGACGGTGTTTTCCAATAATAATAAGATGGACAGTAATGGTAAGTCTCTTGAAAATCTTATACCTATATGGTGTTACTTCGCATGTGTATAACGCGATATGTAAGATAATCGAGGGAGGAAATATACGTGGAATATGACCAAGTGCGGCAGGTGCGCCAGTTTACAAGAGAAAAATAGGCGGGCAGCGTAATGGTGATATCTACGAAACGAGACGCCATTTTATCGATTTGCTTGGAGATGCTGTGCAATACTCGCCTTCCCGAGTTCGTTTCGTACGTTTCCATCGGCAGAGATCGGATTTCTAGGGATCGAACCTCACGCCGAATGACGAGGATTGTCACCATGGGTCGAAATGTTAGTTTGCCAAGTTTTATTAAGGTGCGCCTACATCTATCGTAAATGATTATCGTAAGCTCCTTACGACCACTTACGACGATCGCAATGCTCGTTGTGACAGTTATCGTAACGGTTACGTTGCAGATTCAGGATCTATTCGGAGACTTTTAGGTCGCGAGCTAACAGCCGCGATTACAGAAAGCACGAAAAAAGAGAGATAAAAATAAAATTTTAATATGTATAGTTATATGTATGTATTGAGTTGCGTAAACTTTGTATGTATTGAGTTAACGTAAACTTTGTAAATTTTAATAATTATGATCACGAGGAAAAAAACTGGAGAAACATCTCAACTTGTTTTGCTGTTTTCTTCAATTCATATTTATTTACGTCTATTTTGTGATTTTTGTCTTGTGACATTGTGAAATCCAAATTCATCACGCTCGTTATACAATTGTGTAATTTGTTTTAATCAAATCACGAATAAAATCAGTTTAGTTGTTTGTACAAATATGCATATCTGTATGTTTCGACTATCTTATCGACAGTGATGGCACGTACATAGATGTCAGATAAGATAGAATTATCCAATTCTCCTACATTTTTAAACGAATTTTATTAAAAGAAACGTAAAAAATCTGTACGAAAAAGAAATTAAAAATAGCCTTAAAGAGTATAGTGAGATATGAGTGTATATGTTGAAACTTAATATATGCATTAATGAAAACTGATTGATTGTCATTGGCTAAATAAAACCTCTCTCTCTCTCTCTCAGATGCAAGATTCTCTGCTTTTGTGGAAGACCAGCGGCGTACAAACAGTGAACTAAATGATAAACTGAATCAGTTGAACTGCATTGCGGGAAGTGTTGATCGGAACAGTCAGCGTATTGCTGAGTTAGAGCAGCAGTGTGCTGCTCTCACGAAGGAGGTATGCGATTTGAAAAGTGATCGGAGTGGTTCTCATTTTATTTCGCAGACTCAGTCTCATTGTGAGAATAAACTCATCATATCGGGTGTGCCTGCTGCAATGTCCATTACACCTTCGGCATGTGTTCGCAATGTGTTCTCGACCCTTGATGTCCCTGAACTATCGTGTCACATTCTGGATGTCAGACCCGTTGTTCGTAAGCCTCTACCGGTGGCAGCTCGTGACCGGACCTTACCGGTCTCTTCTACAAACTCTTATATTGTCACCTTAGCCTTTGGTGCGGTTCGCGATATTGTTATTTCTAAAAAGCGAACACGACATACGCTTAAACAGAGAGAGGTTTGTGATAACGATTCTGATCGGAATGTGCATGTGAATGAGTTTCTCCCTAAAGATAAATATGATTTGCTGCAACAGACTAAGCGCGTTGTCAGAGGAAAGTCTTATGGATATATCTGGGTGAAAGAAGGTCGTATTCGTGTCAGACACTCAGACGGCAAGCCTGTTATTCATATCAATTCTAGAGCTGATCTTGATAAGCTTGTTTGACATGCGCGTTCCGACCAGTTATTGTCTGACCGACTATCGTCTTCTGTTACACATTGTAAATCTGTCTCGTCTACTCAATTTTGCGTAGCTCAGTTTAATGATAATTCCCTTCGGGGACTAATACTAATTAGAATACATTTTGCTTCTAACTTATTTCATGTCATTTTGGTATCTGAAACATGGCTACATTCCGATGTTTCTGACGCTCTGGTGGCTTTAGATGGCTATTTTTTAATCCGTAATGATCGAGTGGGTAGACGAGGCGGAGGAGTTGCCTGCTTTGTTCACGATTCATTGAAGGTCAAAGTTATTGCTGCTTCTTCGGGAGTTGACATCAACTCTCCAGAATATCTCATTATTGAAATCCGCTTACCTAATAACGAGTCAGTATTATTTGCGTCAGTTTACAGAAGACCTAAGGGTCTCCTCTTACACGAATTCGTTGAAACACTCACGAGTGTTTCGCATCTTTATAAAAATATAATCATTGGCGGAGACTTTAACTGTGACCTTCTTTCGACTAATTTTGAAGCTAATTATCTACGTGAACTTATGTCAGGTATATCAATGCATATTATACACTCTGACGCTACGCATCATACAGCTACTGCCGACTCGTGGCTGGATGTTTTTGCGGTGGACGACAGTGAAAAGGTCCTGACGTTTGCTAAATCTGATTGCCCGTTTATAGCTGGTCATGATCTCATCGAATTGTCACTTTCGCTTGGTACGAACTTAGCGATTGAGCGTAATATCTTAAGGCGTAGTTATAGAGCCATTGATGGTGATGAGTTTCGAGATCATCTTCAATCCATCATAGAGAGTACTGAATTCCTTGCAATCACTGATGGTGGTTCTGTTGGACTTGATGACTGGACCAGTGTTTCTGGAGTTGATATGCTCTGTGCGGCTCTATCTGATTCTTTACTTGGAACGCTGGATGTGTTTGCCCCTGAGCGTGTATTTGTTATCAAGAAGCCCCCTGCGCGGTGGCTCACGGTCGAACTTAAAACCCGGTTTCGTATTCGTAATCAGCTATATAAGCAGGCAAAACGTTCTAATAGTTTACTTGGTTATGCCACCTACAGACTTTTTCGTAACCGGCTTAATATTGATATCAAGCGTGCCAAGAGCGAGTTTCAATTCAATTCTCTCAATAATCTCACTGATCCTGCTAAACTATGGAGAGAACTAGCTCGTTTGGGTCTTGTAAAATCATCCTTGGTTTCTCCTCTACGTTTTTTTACACCTGATCAATTAAATTCATTTTATGTTTTAGTTTCTAATGCTCAGTTGCCTTGCTTATATGCTGACTTTATTTCCGCCATTGCTCTCGTTACTTGTCCTTCTTGGCGTCCAGAATTTGTTTTCTCTGCCATAACACCGTGCATGGTTTTTAAGCTTATTTCTGTGGGACCGCTTCATTCTTATGCGTTGGGTTCTGATGGAATTCCGCTTTATATTTTGCGCATTGCTTGGCCTATGATTTCATCGTATCTTACTGCTTTACTTAACCGCTCATTAGAAACTTCTTCATTTCCGTCTCAGTGGAAGCGTGTGCTTATCCGCCCTCTTTCAAAGATTCGTATTCCATCATCCCCGTCTGATACGAGACCGATAGCCAATCTGCCTGAACTATCTAAAATTCTTGAAAGGATTGTTGCCTCACAGATCACTGACTACTTAATTGAGCATGATCTCTTAAATCCAAGACAGTCTGGGTATCGACCGTGTCATAACACTCAGTCAGCACTACTATGTATTTGTGACGATATCAAAGAGGGGATTGACAACAGACTTGTCACAATCATGATCCTCTTTGATTTCAGTAAGGCATTCGATACTGTTCCACATCTTCGTCTACTCATTAAGCTTAAGAAGATTGGTTTCTCTGACACTGTTCTTACATGGATTTTTTCATATCTAACATATCAATCTCGTTCTCAGGCTGTGGTTGATGATACTGGTAAACTTTCTGATTGGCTATCTACGTCTTCTGGCGTCCCTCGGGGCTCTGTGCTTGGCCCACTTTTATTCTCTCTTTTCATTAACGACATTGGTGGTGTCTTGTTGCATGCTTTTCACATGTTTGCTGATGACATTCAGATTTATTTATCATGCTCACCGGCTGACATTCATCGTGGATTAGAGTTAATTTCTAGGGACGCGAACGCTATTTTTAATTACGCAGAGTCTAACGGTCTTAAATTGAATCCTGCCAAATCAAAGGTGCTTATTTTTGATAGTCAAGCTTATGTTAAGCTCATTGATTTTAGTCTTCTACCGCCTATTACTGTGAACCAAGTACCTCTTCCTTTTGTGAGTGAAGTGAGGAATTTGGGTGTTGTTTTCACGTCTACTCTTTCTTGGAGGAAACACATTTTGCATGTCTCGCAAAAAGTCCATTACGCGCTGCATAAACTAAAATTTAACAGGAACTCTCTTTCCACCGAACTAAGAATTAAATTAGTTATGACATTGATTATGCCACATATTGACTATTGTTGTCTTGTCTATCATGGCTTGAGCAATGAGTTAAATACCAAATTGCAGAGACTTGTAAATTGCTGTATTCGTTTTATCTTTGATTTTAGACGTGATGAACATATTACACCATATAGACGTCGACTGGGTTGGCTCTCGGTTGAAAATAGAAGGCTATATTTTCTTGGTTGTCAGATGTATCGTATCCTTTTCTTACAGTCGCCATCTTACCTGAGTGAGCTTTTCACTCTTCCTGACCCATCGCTAAGGAGATCCGACCGTCTTGTTGCTCCATCACAAATTTTTCATATTCCGACTTGTAGAACTACTATGTATATGCACTCCTTTCGCCTTTCCTCAATACGTTTTTGGCATACTCTTCCTACCAACATAATATCAGCATCTTCTATCGCATCTTTTAAAAACCTTCTCTACCTATTTTTACTTTCATCTGAATCTGTTTGAGTTTCTGGGTCTCCTTGTGTGGGTTGGTGCAGTATGATCATCGTCTAGTCGGATAATTGTCATTGCGTTATATAAATAATTTATCTAAGTTTAGGCTGCGTTGCGCATAATTAGTTCTTAAGCTTTACACTAAGTTATTATTTTGTTTTGCTTTTCTTTTTTTCTTTAGTTTGTAAATATTAGTTTTAAGTATTACTTTGGATGCAATATAATTGCTCTTGGCTCTTTCTTATACAGCTTTATTGTAGCTACTATTATGTTGCATTCTATGTATCTTGGCTATTTTGTATCTTTTGCCCTTTAACTGATGGTTGGGCATATTAATAAAATCAAATCAAATCTCTCTCTCTCTCTCTCTCTCTCTCTCTCTCTGTCTCTCTCTTCCTTAAGTGGCTACTTAAGTAAGAAGGGAGAAAGTGTAATGGAGAGTTTTGAGGAAGTAACAAATGATGAATTAGCGAAGATAGTCAGAAAGTGAAAACGTAAAAGTGGGACGGATGAGGGTATTAGTACGATAGTTTTACAATGGGCATATGAAACAATGAATGGAATATTTGTGGAGGTTTGCAATATGTCTCTAGCCAAGGGGGTCTTTCCGTCGGAGTGGAAATGTTCTACTGTTGTACCGATACCTAAAGTAACAGGATCAAATAATGCGAAAAATTTTCGACCGATTAATATGTTGCCAATGTATGAGACGGTATTAGAAACCGTAGTAAAATCGCGATTAGATCAATTCTGTGAGGAGCACAATATTATTACCGATTGCCAATCGGGCTTCAGAAATAGCTATTCGTGTGAAACTGCATTACAAAGTGTAATATCTAAATGGAAATTAGCAATAAGTAAAGGTAATAAGATTGAAGTTTTTTTTCTGGATTATCGTAGAGCTTTCAAGACAACAGATAAAAAGATATTAATTGCTAAATTGGAATTTCTTGGTTTTAAAGAAACTGGTATCTCTTGGTTACAAGATTATGTGAATAATAGAGTACAAAAGGTAAAATATAAGAATGTAATGTCTGAAGCAAGAAAAGTAAAAAATGGAGTACCCCAGAAATCAGTCCTTGGGCCTCTATTGTTGATATTATATATCAATGATATTGTGAATTGAATGATTCTTGGATGCAAAATTAGAATGTTTGCAGATGATACTATTGTATTTTGAAAACTTAAGAATAGATACTATAGAATATGTTATTAATAAGCAACTGGAGAAAATATATGTTTAGTTATGTGCAAATAAATTTAAATTGAACGGGGAAAAGAGCAAGTTCATGTTGCTAAGAAGCGGTAGATGTGATGAAAATACGGAGTGTGATATAAGAATTGCGAACGAAAGATTGGAGCAAGTAAATAAATATAAATATTTAGATGTAATGGTAGATGAGGTATTGACATTTGAGAAGCATGTACAATATGTTATTAAAAAGATGAGTGCTAAGACACAATTTATTAGGAGGGTGGGTCTTACATATCATTATATGTAAGAAGCGTATTATATAAGGCAATTGTGGCACCACATATGGAATATTGCTCAACAGTATTTATAGGTTTGAGTAGAGTACAATTAGTAAAGTTGCAAGTATGTCAAAATAGGGCAATTAAGACAGTACTTAAATGTTCGATATATACCTCATGCGATGAAATGAGGAGGGTCTTAGGAATTATGAGTGTAAAAAAAAGAATTAAGTATAATGTATGAATATCTATATATATAAAAACAAATGTCCTGACTGACTGACTCATCAACGCTCAGCCCAAACCCCTGAACCTAGAAACATGAAATTCGGGGAGTATATTTCTTTCATGACGTAAGCACCCACTAAGAAGGGATTTTTAGAAATTCGACCTTTAAGGGGGTGAAAAGGGATAAAATGTGTTTTCAGAGATTTGTTAATATTAAGCAAATTTAAAGTACGACCGTATATAAGATAATAATCAATAATTAAAGGAAACGCCATAATCGGTCGGGACTGGATATTGGTTGTCCAATAAAATTATTCGTGAATTTTTAAGTACAAATCATCACTCTAGTAAACCACGCGCTGTTACTTACGGACTTAAACGTAGCCACAACTAAAGCTAGAAAGAGTACCTATTCTCACACAATTAAATTGAAAATTAATTTAATTGTCCACTAACACTCGTTAGTATATTCGAAAAAGGACGCGATATGTATAGAAGGATATAGGGTAATAAAGAAAATGTTGCGAAAAATAACACCCCAACCAGGATTCGAACCTGGACCTCCCTGCTTTCCGGGCGGGCGTCTCACCTATTCGACCACTGAGGCATGTGGTGATATTTATCGCAACAAACTATTTAACAGAGGAAGAACGTCTTTTTCCGGCGACGTATATAACAATAAGCAAATTTAAAGTACGACCGTATATAAGATAATAATCAATAATTAAAGGAAACGCCATAATCGGTCGGGACTGGATATTGGTTGTCCAATAAAATTATTCGTGAATTTTTAAGTACAAATCATCACTCTAGTAAACCACGCGCCGTTACTTACGGACTTAAACGTAGCCACAACTAAAGCTAGAAAGAGTACCTATTCTCATACAATTAAATTGAAAATTAATTTAATTGTCCACTAACACTCGTTAGTATATTCGAAAAAGGACGGGATATGTATAGAAGGATATAGGGTAATAAAGAAAATGTTGCGAAAAATAACACCCCAGCCAGGATTCGAACCTGGACCTCCCTGCTTTCCGGGCGGGCGTCTCACCTATTCGACCACTGAGGCATGTGGTGATATTTATCGCAACAAACTATTTAACAACCAATATCCAGTCCCGACCGATTATGGCGTTTCTTTTAATTATTGTTTGTTAATATTTCTTAGGCCCAATGAGATATTGACTTGGTTTTTGCTTACAAAGTTTATCCATACAAATGCTTAAAAACATAAATCAGGATTTTGCCCTAATCAACCTCTAAAGAGGCAAATTCAGATTCAGGGGTAAATTATAGAACCCTTCGTATCTCCTGTAAATTAATTCCTATGTGTTTTTCTTTCGGTTATTATACTCAGCCCAACAATTACTTAAAAAAAATAATAACTTTTGCTTCCTTATTCCACAATAAATTTATTAACAAAAATAATTTTAAGTAATAATTTAATAATATGACTAGCTTAATACCCGTGCTTCGCTACGGTTGTTCTGATTGAAATTTCCTTTAATACAATTTATAAAAAAAAAAATGCTATCCTACACAGAGGTATTATAATTTTATTGGTTTTAAGTAACAAACATCTATAAATTTCAAATTCTATGCACAAATCTCTACAAATGTCATGTAAGGTAAAAAAACAAATCAATAAAGAAAAAGGTTAAAACTAAGGATTGAATTCCAAATAATGGAATTTCCAAATATTTGTCTTCTTGAAGTCTAAAAATATAATGTGAGGTATTAAATTAAAGGGAATTTCAATCTGAACAACCGTAGCAAAGCACGGGTATTAAGCTAGTTTGTGTATAAACTAGCGAATGGATTGTTACCGAGTGGATTGTGTAATAAAATTGAGAGGGTAGGAGAGCGACATAAGTACAAAACGAGGCAAATAAACCAATTACAAGTACAATTTAGAAAAACGCGAACAGGACAGAAAGATTTGTTTTATGATGGTACAAGGATATATAATGAGTTGCCTGAGGAAATAAGAAACATTGACAATAATGTAAGCGAATTTAAGAGAAGACTGAAAAGAAAATTGATTTAAGTGAATTGTATTGTATGTATTGTATGATAGCTAAAAGCTAATAAATGTATTCATTCATTCATTCATTCCCTCTCTCTCTCTCTCTCTCCCTTTCTTGAAAAATTATTCGATAATCCTATTAAATCTAATTATTTTCAGACAATTTGTAGTAACGTTTTATTTCTTGTTTTACTTTTCTCTAATTATTGTAATATTTCTATAATTCTTGCAAATGGTTTTTTTTTAAAGAAAAAATTAATTAGAGAAAACTAAATTCTCTTTCCGTTGATCATTGAAATTCAGTTACTGATGCAAATTTTACCATGTAAATAAGAAATATGTTTTTGGCGAAGAGAATATGTTGCCCTCAAAGATATTTTTGAAATATTTCTAAAGCGAGAAATGTATTGAGAAAATTATTAAGTAATACGCAGGAGAGAAGCACGATTATTTTTGGTCGTTAAAGTACGAATCAGAAGGATAAGCGTAGTGTCCTCGAAAGTCCTTCTGAGGTTAGAAGAAGTTTACGCCCGCGGCAAGGCGACAATGTCGAAATCCGGGTTCCATTGAGAACCTTCGGGGTCGCCCCTCGTGAACGCGTGCGCGAAGGGCCGGAAGGGCGGAGGGGGCTCATGATGGGAAGGGTCGTCGCCCGAAGGGCCGACGGGAACAGGCGCCAATCGGAACGCAACGGCTGCTGTTCGTCAAGTCCTCTATATATAAACGGGCTTTTCAATATTTACGAATAACCACAGCCGATTAACCACGCGAAAGCATCAGCAAGAGGAGCGGAGAACGAGGGCGAAGGGGGTCGTATTAGTCCTTTCGTTATCTACACTTTATTTACACTTAAAAAAGAAATTGGGATTTTTCATGAATTATCACTGTATAACTATAGATGCGTATTTCTTTCATGCTTGTAATATAATAAGCCAATTCAAATAATTCTTTTAGAATACAAATCTTCATTGAAATTAAGAAACAAATTGAAATTTTTTATGAATTCTTTGCAACCAGTTTTCTTTGAGTTTTTAAAATTATTTTTCATAAACTTAAGCTTACACGTTAGTCTGTCCCTTCTAACGTGAAATATACATATGTATATGTTTTGATTTATTATTTCTATAATAATTATTTGTATATAAAATTTGTATAAACAATTTTCTTCTCCGGTAAACTGTATTCATACGTAAAATATTGGTTGGCACTATTTTGCCTCTCGCCCTCCCCTCAATCGTAAAGCGGCCACGCCGCGCCGTGCCGCGCGGTGAGTGCCAGTAAAGTGCAACGGAGCTGCAACGTGCTATATTCTATATACCTATACCACGCGGCGAACGTATCGGCTGGCGATCGCTCACCATACACTCGCACACGATGAATAATTTTTTATACGCGCCGGACACAAACATTATGCTCCCCGGAGTAACTTCGGTTCCGGGATAATCGCCATTGCGGCAATGCTCGTAAATGTTCCGCGTCGTTTGCAACCGTTAAATGCACATGTACTCGATATGTACTTCGGCATTTGTTTACGAGAATTGTTTTCATCTACCTATTATACAGAGCGTCTCAGAAAAACCTTTTAACGACAATTTCTTGAAATTCAAATTTGCCTCTGATCTCGTTTATAAGAAAATATTTCCAAAAAGGATTTTAAACACGGAGAGATTGCTTTGTATTGTATTGTGAATAGAATTTTGGAGGAAGTGGAAAAGAATATGTTTTAGATATACGATAATAAATTCAATAGACATTCTTCTTTTTTTTCCATTTTATCAATTAGGTAACTGGTAAGGCAATAATTATTCCAGTATTCGACAGTGTATGCATATTTTTGTTTCTCGTAATTATAAACGCGCGTAGGCGCATAAAAACTTTATTGTATGAAAAAGCTCGCTTTTCAAGCTTGAATTTTATAACCATATTTTTGGTTACTTGGTTAAATAAATGGTTCTAATAAATTGAAAGTGGAGTGAATAAAAAAAAAGTTAAGCGCAGAGAGCATCAAACACGTCTTACGCGGTGTTCCAGAAAGGGCCGTGTCAGAGAAGGTCTGACACGACACGCTCCTTAAACTATTTTCTAACAAAAAATACGACGAAATATTTTGCTGTGTTGCAAGGGAGGAAAGGTCGGAAATTACGAACCGTAGATACGTACACATCTGTGCAGCAGTAGCGGAGTAGCCCAGTAGAAAGTAGAAAATTTCTGCGTTTCGTGTTTCCTACGCCCGCGCCGCTTCCGTCTACATTGTATTCCAAGGAACTTTGCACTTTCGCGAGGAGGCGGTGTAGTTTAATTGGCGCGCGGATAAAATTCTGGGATACTAGTATAGCATTGAAAGGAGTGCGTCAAGTCGCGTTAAAATGCTTCACGGACGAACAGACGATAAATAGAAGTTTAGCACGCGATGCGAGAATGACTGCGACTCGTCGCGACTAGTAGATAGTAAGTCTGTCGCGAATCGTGTGAATATATTTCAAACAATGTATTACAATATAGGGGGTTCCATTTGAAATTTTTAAGTTGGAGTCTCCCTGGGACACTGAAAAATTTTAAGTAAAACCCCCCATATTGTAATATATCATTTGAAAGGGCATAAAATAAGAAAAATTTTGGGACAAACCAGAGGTCGATACGTTGATTCGTTCGGCAGTTATTTAGGGTCAAAGTTCAAAAAAGCTAATTTTTTACTCTAAATAACTCCCGAACGGGTCAACGTATCGACGTCTGGTTTGCGCCAAAATTTTTTTTATTTTATGCCCTTTCAAAGGATATATCACAATATGGGAGGTTTTATTTAAGAAATTGAAGGTGACGTTCACGTGAGCTTCAAACGACTATCCAAGATCAAATCATTGCCACCATCTTATGTCCCCCTTGAAACCATACGACTTTTGTCTGAAATATTTTTCTCTAAAATGCATAGTTTCCCTACAAAATGCCTGATACGAGCGCTCTGATACACCCTGTATATGTATGTATTACGTATAGAGAAAACGTCGCGTCCGCTAAATTACAAGCGCGTATGATAGGTTCGTTCGTTCGACGTCGCTTGATTTTTTTGCCAGGAACAGGATTGCGAACCACTAGCGAGAACAACTGAGGCTCTCCTTCATCAAAAGGAAAACCAATTTTCGACAAGCGTCAGTGCCGATATTCGATGTATAGTGACCGGAATATTCGTTATTTTCTTTTAGCGAAGAGAAGAAAGAGAGAGAAAGAAATAGATGATCGATTGACAGGAATTAAAATATCGAACATCTCGAACAAAGAATTGCAGCTGAACGATTTTGATAGTTGTATGAGAGAAAGAGAATAAAATCCGAAGAGAAAAATTGAAACTATGCGAACTAGGATGTAATCGATAGCATAAATGATAGCGCACATGCAGCTTTCGAAAATTGAATTTGGATAAAATACCGTTGATTATCGATAATAATTCGATAGTATGTCTTCATACAGAATCCAACTGTGTGCAGACTATTCGATGATAACATTATACAATATTTAACGCGCTTGTAGAGATATAACTGAATTTACTAGATGTTGTGATGTGATGACTGATGTGCACTATACATACATGTAGGTAGGTAGTAGATATAGTAGTGTCTAAATAAACTTAATATATAAAAGAGAATAGATATATTGTAAAAATAATCAATAATTATTGTACTATAGTTATACTATAGGTATATTGTATTATATAGCTCTCTGAAATTATTCAATATCAGAATACATCTTTCTTACAATGGAAATGAGGTAAAATAAAGATCAAATTCGCGATACCTTTTTATACCTTTCTTTGATGAGCAAAGTGCGAAAACTCTATCATTCATAACGAAAGCAAAAGCCACTTTTTGACGAGCCAACGTTATGCCGAACAATGTGCGGGTGCGTGATAGGAAGAATACTCGCTTCTTTTGGCACTCGCTCGTGGAGAGCGAAGGAGGGATGATCGGTAGAAATTAAAATATCGAGCGTCTCGAGAGTGGAGAACAGAGCGAGTGCAGTTTGAAAGCCGAATCGGAGCGAGGGCGGCAAGAAATGAGGAAAAAGAAGAGAGAAAGAGAGGTGGAAAAAGATGGTAGAGTTGTGACTCGCGTCGTATTCATTATGCACTATGCACTATGCTCTCTCTCTCTCTCTCTCTCTCTCTCTCTCTCTCTCTCTCTCTCTCTCTCTCTCTCTCTCTCTCTCCCCCCCCCCCCTCTCCTCCATTTTTTCCTTCTCACCCTTCTTTATTTATTTATTTAGCTCTTGCTCTCTTTCGCTCTCGTTGCTCTCGTCCCATAGAATCAGCAGGGAAAGAGAAATGAAAAGAGACCAGTGAAAGAGATGGAAAGAGAGAACTGGCTTTTGTTTCTGACTCGTCTACCGTTCTTCACCACACACAACGATCGTCACGTAGTCACCTCTCGTCTCTGTTACACGCGCACTCACAGGTGCGAACGAGTATATGTAGTGATTATGCGCGCGTGCGCGTGCGCGTATGCGTGTTGTCAGTTGTGTGTATGTTGCGCACCGGCAATCTGTGGACATTGGACACCCGGTTTCGCCGGAACGAGGAGAAAGGTGGTCCGATCGATTTTCATCGAGTCTCAAAATTCTGTATGCATATAACAAGCGAAGAGCTAATACTTTATCACACATATTTCCTTCTACCTTACCATCTCACCGTGATGTCTAGTAAATTCAGATTTATTTATTCAGTTGACGAAAGCAACCGCGTTTGATCGGTCACCATCAAGAGTTGTAATAAAACCACCAATTTTTTGCCAGCATTTGGAATAGGTATGTACATACTAGTCACTGACTCAAAATAAGTCCTGCCTCGAGTTTCAGCACAATGAACTTTCTCAATCATATTCTCTCTCGGATCAGAATTAATAAATTTAATTAATATGAAACTAATTCGATCTTAAGAGTCACTTTCTTTATATTTGCTCTACGCATAATAAAATTAATTGTAATTCCTTATTTATTTTGAAATCACAAATATTAAATGTTGTCAGAGCAGAGAGAGCAAAGTTTTATTTTCGTAATAGTAATATTTATTTTATAACATTGCTAGAGAACTGCTTTTGCCAATAAACGAGCGATAAACGAGAATCTCAAAACACGTGCTAATCGTTTATATTCAAAATTTCACAAAGCAGTTTCGAGTTTCTTGTTAGTATCGGCTAGATTGCTAGACAACGCAGTTTGTAACACGTGTGTGTGTGTTTTGCCTCTTGATATTTTTTAATTTTGGCCAGGTCATCAACTGATCGTGTCCATTCAATAAAACAAAACTTCCGATACGATACGTATATATAGGAACAAAAAAGAAAAGTGAATGTGAGATAGATAGATAGATAGATAGATATTTATTATGCGCTCCAGGATAAATCCTCTTAAGGGGTCGTCTCACTTTGAACGCTCGAAAAATTCGCTATTTTTATGAATTTTTTTTGGCAATACTAATGCAGATAATTGAATGAATGTTTTTTGTACTTATTACGCATGCTTTAAACAACAAAACATATTTTTTGTAGAATTTTTAGTCAAGTTTATTTAATTGAAAATACAAAAATGCAAACAAGTAAAAAAAAAAGGTTGGTCCACTGCGGGCATTGTAACTGCTTGTAGAATCATCTGAAACAAAAAAACAAAAAAGATTCTTGATTAGTATGAGTGTCGCTATAGTATGAACCTCCAGAAATAATTTATGTTTGAAAATAAAAAAATGGTGGAGGTTTAAAGAAAAAACATGCATAAAAGCCAATTTTTCGTCATGTTTTTTGACTTTTAAAATATGATAATTTCAATATTTTGACTTGATCGTGGTTCATACTAGAGGTATTAGTGTTTTCAATAAGCCATACAAATTTCAGACCGATTCGTCAAGTAGTTTTTTTTTTTATCGTGCCCGCAGTTCACGAAAAACGTGTTTTGAGATAAACGCGTTTAAAGTTTTTGTTACGGAAAAACAGTGAAAAAAATGTACTTACAATTAATTTGCAATCCCTGCTCCATACATCAATCCTTCAGCTTCTTCAAACAGTTCAGATTGTATCGATTTGGTCGGTTGAACCTCTTTGTCCAAAGCAGGGGGGGTGATGAAACGAATCTAGAGTTCCAGCTGCTTCGTTTTCTAGTCGATACGCCAGGTCGATTAAGCATTTTTATCCAGGTTGATGGCTAAAGTTAATGGTTTTTTATGTTTTTTGGGCCATTTTGTTTGTCGTGAAAAAAGGAACAAATTTTCTCTTGCTCATTTTTTTATAGGATGTATAGTTTGATCGCTAGGGCAATTTAAACAAATAAATTGTTAATAACTTTTTATTGCATCGACTTACAAAAAAACTATTTACAGATTCTTGTTCTACGACCCAAAAAACATAAAAAAACATTAACGTTAGCCATCAACCTGGATAAAAATGCTCAATCGACCTGGCGTATGGACTATTTCGCTCCGAACTCAGGTAGAAAAAGGCTCGTAGAATCTCAAATACTTCTAGGATCTTTACGAAAATTTCACACAAGTTTCTCAAGGGTATATACTATCGAAATATGTAAAAAAAAAAATTGATTTTTCAAACCGGTCAAAAGGAGACGACCCCTTAAGCGCAAAAGCCATAACATACAATACAAAAATTGACTAGAAATTTAATTACATGTGTGTGCGTGCTATACACGCGCGTTCGCAAGCATCAATGGTTTAGACTAGAGTCATTGCTTAATAAGTAATTATATAATTCGTGCTTGAAAATATTCAACGACTGAATTACGCAGATCAGGCGGAAGACCGTTCCAAAGTTTAGCCGCACTATAACTAAAAGACCGTCGATAAAACTCTGTACGACACAGAGGCAGAGAGAGAGAGAGAGAGAGAGAGAGAGAGAGAGAGAGAATCAAGCAATGCGCGATTCAGATTTTAGTTCAAGAAACAACTTTGCGAGTGGCTTCGTTGAAATAATTTTCAATATATTACTTTAGTGCGTGGTGCGGTGGTATTCACTAATAGCAGAGCCACATTTTATGGTGCAGAATTTGTATAATTAAACACGTTGGACTTTCAAAAGTCTGACACTCACGTCTTTGTTTCCGCATGAAATTAGTCACTTTTGAAATCATGTTATTATACTAAAGATCTATTTGTATATATATATTAAATAAACAATACAAGTGAACAGAAAAACAAGTACTAATTTTTAAATTAAATGTTTGTAATTAAAACTGTAACAAATGTAAGAAAAATTGCATGCTTTGTTTTGTTATAGGTTTTATTTTGCTTGTTTGGCATTAAGAGATTTTTAATCTGGATTAATATAGTATGTGTAATACGAAGGCTTATAAGCGTACATTTTATATCCTTATCGTTATCATAAATATAATGTTAAATAATATTCATTGGCATTTCGTACAAGATATAATTTATAGTTTATACGGAAGACCACTCTATCGTCGAGTACATTTATATTTTGCAGTAAGCCCCCCCCCCCCCCCCTCCCCCTTTGACATTATTCTTAGTACCCTCGACATCCATGGTATTGCCTATGGAGAAGACGATTCTCACAACTAAAGTCTAGAATAGGCAGAGTCCTATCGTGAGACGGTACTCCTCTTCGTCCCCGAGAAGAATATTCTACATCTACCTCGATCTTTCGACGATAGTCAACCATTCTCTCCGTGTATATGTAGGTATGTATCTCTATGGATACGGTATATGTTTATGTTTGCATCGAAGATGGAAGGACGACGAGATGAGAGGTGGCACGGAGTGCAGAGAGGAGACGGCCAGGGGGAGGAGACGGTCAGAAAATATACGGGGGCAGAGAAAAACGCACTAGTTTAGCTGCGATATGGAGAGTGGCCTTCCCTTCGAAGCGCTTTACACGCCGGATATCTCGTAATCGAGCAGACACGAGTCACCGGACGAACGAAACTACTGAGAGAGAAAGAGAGAAAGAGAGAGTGGTGGGGAGGGAGGGAGGAGAGACTGTCCATTCCACTCGGAGAATTATCCCTATTTCTGGCGTATTTCGGGGTCGATCTTACACAGTATCCAGGGACAGACTCCGTGCGGCTTGTTTATTCGGTAATGGAACGAGTGCTTCGCATTGATCTATATTCTATATACGCGATAATTAATCTCGCTCTAAATTTCTTTTTGCGAATCAGTCCTTTAAGCCTGCATGTTGCAAATATCGTAGCAATGCCATATGATTTTCACAAATTTAAATTCGACAAATTGAATTGGTACTGGGAAATTAATTAAGTCTGTTATTTCGATGAAGCGAGATGTGACATTGAAAATATTTTTATCTATATGGTATAAAGTAAAATTTCAAAAATCACTCTGTTAGCGGATTTGATTTATATATTTAATAAGCACACAAACTTTTTTATCTTCTGCGCTAAATGTAGATTTTAATGTTGTATATATCATATTTTTAACAGAACTTATTTAATTCAAAATTGTATATAATATATTTATTTAATTTTAAAAATATATATGGGAAAGCTTTCTTTACTTATGCATTATATAATGCAACAATTTATATTGATATTAAAATGAAGGTATATCATGAACACTTTTTAATGAAACTAAATCTTATAACGAACATATTTGTTTTATATCTCCACAGTAGGATTAAAAATGCGACTATTCTCAGTCTAAGTATCTAAACTTTTTTACTTGTACATCGAAGAGCGATTGCTCCGCTCGTCACAAATAGATCGGAAATATGAATTTTAGATTGGGCCTTTTCTACGAGATTTATAGTTGTAGATGACATTGCGCGTTGCTCGCGCGAAAAGCTTAGTATCGATAATAATTTATGAAGTCGTGTGCAACTTGTATTGATCAGACACTTATTTCCATAATTCCTTTCGAGGAGTGTCATGGTTTTAACGGCAGAAACTCGATTTGTACATAGAGAGAATTTTCTCTTAAAATTTACCCTGAAAATATGGTAATCGTGGGACAACATGGTATTTCGAAGATTTTTATGCTTATACGTAAACGTTTATACTAAAATACATAGTAAAATTAATTAAATATATTTTATATTTTATTGTAGTAGATATTAATATTTTTTATTGTGGTAGATAGAAATTGCATAAAAATCTTCGAAATACCATGTTGTCTCACGATTACCATGATTTTCAGGGTAAATTTTAAGAGAAAATTCTCCCTGATTGTGTGTTAAATTTTTCCTGATTTTTTTTAGTTGCTCTGTCGCGGATAAATTATTGATATTAGCATATTAGTGGGTTTTTTTGCTTATATATAATGATTATTTTCTCGCGTGGCGAGAAAAGTTGATTCGAAAAACTTTAAATAGCTCTTCCTTGGTTGAAGTAGCACATACCTACTCCAATTTGACGAGAAATTCTCCTCAAAAAGCTTCTCGTGAAGAGAAAGTTACTATATGCTTTATAATCGCGGCAACTTATACGATCTTCTTCTAAGAATAATAAAGAAAAACGGCGCGCGCGGCTCTAAAGTCCGTGCTTTGACTACATTTCCGTGGGATCCGGCGGGATTGCCGAAGGGTTAAAAGGGTTAAGCAGTCGAGACTGTGCGAGTTAGGGAGGGTCGAGCGCGGCCTTGTCCGGGGCAAATTCACGGAGCTGGACGACAAAGTTCGCCGAACTTCTAGTTACTCGATGTCGGTGTTCAAATATGTGATTGGCGTAAATAATTTATGCCTCTCTATCCCTGCTTATACATATAATGCCGCGACTATATATGCACGTCGTGTACATGAATCATCGTGCACAGTGGAGGGGTACTGCATAATCTGATTTTGGAAACAATTTTGAGTAAGAATTTACAAAAGTATACTTATGGTTACCTATATTGTTGTTGGAATTTGATAAAAAAGAAAGAATAGTGCACTATATTCTGATTAAAATTCTGATAAAAATAAGTGATATTGTATAATAATGATAATAATTGTTATTGGAGCATCAATCGAATAGTTTGTCAATTATTCGCGTGGCACTTAAGGACGGCGGCGCATATAGGTACCGTAGCTATTGCACAGTACAGGAGAAAGGAAGTTTACCGTAGAAAACAACTTGAAAGTTGTGGCCGCGGCGCAACCTTCACTTCATAACAAAATGTATATGTACCTCGATATCTCGCGTTACCGAAGAAGTTCGGCGAAATCCTTTTCAAAAGCATTTCGAGATGGGTTCGATCTTTGCGAGTGCCGTGATGCCACTGAGAGAGTATACAACGATATACATATAGGCTTGTTGCTTTTCAAGCGGTTTGTTCTCTCTCTCTCTCTCTCTCTCTCTCTCTGCCGCCCGGTGCAGAGGCAGGAACATCTCGCTTTGGGTCAATAACTCGCGTGACTCTCTGTTACAACACAGGCGAGTGATAAAGTTTCGATACCTTCTCGTCAATTTTCGTAAATCCAGATTTACGAGTCCTCTTTCTTCGGGGAAACATCGAATATTATCTCGTCAATTAGAGATACTGCAGATAATTTCATACGCGAGAGCTGAGAGTTCGTAATAATTGATGCGATTAGGAGAAAGTAGGGTAAAAGTCTATGACTCCCATGTGGCAGGTGGAATACGCAAAGGAGACAAGAGTCACATTATTAAGCATTTGAATAGAAAATAGTTTTATGTAAGATATAGTTCTCTCTAATTATATAATTATAATATCCGTAATTATAATAATGCATTTAACATAAGTTTTCTGTTTTTTTCACTTTCTATTTTTCTATATCTATATGCTGCCAAATGACTGAAATGTCAAGAGGCCTGAGACCCTCTTTTTTATATACACATATATGTTTTTACATATAAAAGCACTGTTAATGACAACCAACTTTCGATCATTTTAGAAAAAAATTTATTAGAAGCAAAGTTTGGTTTGTGTAAAATAAGTATGATTCACTTATATATTATTTAATAAAAAGACTGCGACAATTATTAATATATTGTTATATTTGTTAATACGTACGTATTATATATGTACCAGAAAACAATTTCGTTCACGCGCGCGCTATTAGTGACATCGCTCTCGAGAGCGTTCTCGTTCTCATTGTCAGCTCAATTATGTCTCTTTGGAGGCCCATGATTTGGGCTAACGGACAGTATCGCGAATACTTTCGGAATTGCAAAATTAGTAACCTGATTTTTTGCATACTATATATCTCTTTTTTCCTTTGTCGCGAGGCGATATCGTGGTTATTCAATTTCGCGGCAACAAGATACGCGAACGCGACCAAGAAGAAACAGAGTACCGCTACGCTACGACACGAAAGTTCCGAGTCGTTTTCCCCCTTCGCTCGCGCGGTTCACTCTTTTTCCTCAATGTTCGCCCCGCGCCAGGGGCCCTATCCCCACGATGGTATCCGCCGTTTGTGCCACCGCTCCTCCTGCAATACCTATAGCTTCCACTTCCTCGACCGTCCTTCGCGAGTACATTGCAATTTTTCTCGGTTAGCAAGAGGCGGCTAACTCGCGCGGCTCCGAGGCCGCCATCCGAATCATAAACGCTGAGAAAATCTCAACTTACGTTTCGCTCTCTTTTCTTAAACTTTTCTGCCACGACTCGGTTCTTTCTCGTGCATCGACTCTCGCCGGTTTATTTATTATATAAATCGTTGTGTATAATCGATACAGCAATATTCGAATCGAATGTTAAATTCACAGTTAATAAATAATAATGCAAATTGTTCGCAAACGAATGTAAAAATTCGACGTATGTATTGTCTCGTTGTCTCGAACGGATCTTGTCTAATCTCGTCCTAGGAAACCTTGCTCCGGATTGTGCAAGATTGCGTTTCATGGAAATGTTTCATTTGTAGAGACAAAACGTGTCTGCATAATTCGGTACACGAGTTTCTAACAGCAGTTAGCGCAGCAATTCGCAAACGCGTTTACATAGAAGCTATTTTAGATACTAAGCAAAATTTTAAAAGTATATAGGAATGTCATTATCGAACATAAATGCGAAAGTCAAAATTACTTTAATGTCTATAACAAATGATTCGACTATACGTGTTAAATTACTTTAATGTCTATAACAAATGATTCGATGATAAGTGTTAATATATCGATATAGAGATAATAAATAAATGCCTTTATATTCTTGTTACCAAATCTTGTGGAATATTAAGATTTTATAGCTGCGTTTCTTTCAAATATTCAACAGAAAATTCAAAGACTATTGAGCATAACTTTCTACAAAATTTATTATTTCAATATGATTCATCCGAGTTCTTTTTTTTATGTTTTTACATCCTGCAGTAAAGAACATTCGACATTGAACATCCTAAAATAGTTGTTTCGAAAAAACTCTGTGAGGTTAGAAACGTTTTCTACCTGCAACTAAAAAAAGTTTTTTATCGTTTTTGTCTTCGTTCTGCACGCTGTAGAGTTAAGCGCTTTAAAGCCATTGAAGGGAGAGAAGCAATTAGAGAGAAGCGTATATTTCAGAAGAACGAGCAAGGAAGTACCAAACGTGTACGAGACTACTAGCGGAGGCTGAAAGGTGGGACAAACTTGCCTTGGGGAGAGAGGAAGGTAGAGAAGAAAGGGAATAATGCGCGTTGCAAGCGTTGCAAAGTGGAAACTCACTCGGTAGTCTCGGTACTCGTTTGCACATAGCGGTATTCGCCGCGCCCGTAGGATTGACTACATATACACGTATGATGTTCGTTTTAAGTACAATTGTGTAAAATATCGAAATACGCGCGATGTCAAAGTATCGACGAGAGATCATAACGTCTCGACATTAATCCTAAGTACCTATCTAAAAAATTAAATTATCCTAATAATCAAAACACTCGGAAGAATTAAGATAGAGAAATCCGATCTCAAACGTTTACACGCGTTCTTTTCACAATTATTTCTAGAATGATTATTCATAAATCACTTTCAACTAATCGAATATAAGATAAGTACTTGACGTATAAGATTTGCAAAGTACTCTGTATTAGAATCTGTATTAGATGAATCTACTTTGTTTCGCGAGTACTCATCGAGGATATAAGATATAAGTGAATATGTTTTACTTAATTTTCGACTTTGGTTAAGTATATCCTATTTCAGCTTACATCTTTTCGCCTCTCTTCCTGCGGGGCAAATCAAAGAGGTAAAAGATTTTTGTATTCTTAAGACCGATTCCAAGTTTCTTATCTAGACGAAGCGGAGAAATACAAGCGCGGGACATCTCGTCGCTAAAGTACTCTCAGCCCTCTCGTTGTATCTGTTCCCTCGGCTCTCGTTGGATCTCTCATTAAATTATACTAGACCAACGAGTATAACGGGCAGATTCAGATAACATTATTCAAATTCGCATTTCAATAGATGCGATTAACTTTGTAATATAGTCGTATTATATTAAAAAATATACTCCGATATATTTATTTATATTTTAATATCGAGAATGTTTACACGATACGATAGAATATCATAGTTTCATTACATTTGTACATACATAAAATGTCCTTAGATTCCTTGTACGATTTGGAGTTAAGAAGCATTTCTTTATTGAAGTAAAATGAATGTCGTAATATAGGATCGTAAAAGATTCCGCGTTATTTAATTTTTAAGTCGTTTAAATTTTCATTATTACAGAATTATAGTTAAAGAAAAATTTGTGTTTTATTCATGTAATTTACATCGAGCAAAAATTATCGGCTAACTTTCTTTTATTTTTCATGTTGTTATACCTGGGTGAGCCGAGTGATTCACACATAGTTATCGTTTATATGTTGTATATCGGCTGTACATACCGTCGTTTTAATTCTTTCATACAAGAACTTCATCTATACTTAAGCAAAAGTTGGAACTTGGCAAACATGATCAAAATTAGATCATTAAACTATAAATTTCACACATACACACACACACACAAATATTTGTGATATTAACTTTTCAGATGTAAATGTAAATATAGATATAGATGTAAGTAAAGCAGTTTGCGAAAAGTTCAATCTTATAATCTTTCTATTATATATTAACACTAGAACTACCAAGAGGGTCGAAATGACTTGTTTGACATTTTTTAAAATAATTATTATTAATTTTTAAAACATTACAATTTCTGAATTTCTCTCTGACTTATTGAAATCAGATAATTAATTTTATAATTTTTTCTCCTTTTTCTCTTTTTTTTTCATTTTGATATTTTCGATAGAAATAGGTATAAGTTAATCTTCGGTATGTATGTCTTAGGTCCGAATTAATAGTCGTTTCTCAGTTGTCAAGATCAGTCTGTCTTTGTCTCTCGTATACCATTTTACCATACGCGAGACAAAGACCTTGACAACTAAAAAACGTCTATTAATTCGGACCTTAGAATACTACACTTACTATCGAAAATCATATTACACGTATACATAGGAGAAAGTGGGGCAGGTTGAGACACGGGGCACGTTGAGACATTGCTGTTTGGAGAGGAAGGGGATTTTTTAGGTGGGCTGCACTATCATTACTGCATGCCTTGTTTATCTAGGAGGTAATATAACTTTAGTTTTTGCAGTCAGATTGCATTGTTTTGTTGTGAGCAAAAGATAAGTGTTTTTGAGTATTAAGAGTAAATTCTAGTTTGTTAAGATAAACTGAATTAATTAATTTATTATGATTGTAGAAATTTTAGATTTATTAGTGGATGATAGCCTACATAGTTGTGTTTAATTTCCACAGTTTGTGTTTTTGCACAGTAATCAATTTAGTTCGGGTTAGCTTTGTTAGCTTTCAAAACTGCTGTTGGGGCACCTTGATACAAATAACTATGAAGCAGGTTGAGACACAAAACTTTTTGGAGCAAGATGAGACATCTTTAAAAATAACTGTATTTTAAAAGGTTGTTTCTTGTTTTAGATTTTTTGTTTATTAAAGATAAGTCAGACAATGGAAAAAACCTCAAGTAAAAGGTTTTTCTTTGTTCTTTAAAATTTTTTGTTTTAATTTTTTTTACGTTCTAATATTGTTCCTTACCTATATATTCACAAATAAATAAATTATTTGTGTTATGATTTATTTGTGAATATATAGGTATTAATAAATAAAAAAATGCTAGTGGGGCAGGTTGACATTTTTCAAAAATTGATTTTTTTTATTTATTTAGAAAGTAAAGCACGCTAAACCAATAAACTTATTAAAATTTCAAAATTTAAGTAAATCTGTGCTGGAAGTCACTTTGAAAAGAATTTTAGCATAAATATTTACAAAAATACAGCGAGTTGAATTTAGGTGTCTCAACGTGCCCCATTTTCCCCTACGTATATTAGAAATCACCTTAAAAATACCATTTGTTTCAATTTCGAAGTAATAAGCGATCGCATCTAAACACATTTTTAAGAATCAACAAAAAGTTACAACTAGATAGCATGTTTTATTTAATTTTAAGCGGATTTTTATTTGAGAATAATTTGATGATTAGTAACATTGATATTTAATGTTGAATACTAATAAATGTTAATGGAGGAGTAATATTTCCTTTATTGGTATCAAAAATCAAGTCGATTTCACATTGATTCTACGACTCCCTGTAATTGAAAAGTAACAGCTCTAGAAACTCTGAAATATATAATATAATACAATATGAAACGAATCGCTTAATGTTTTACAGCACGAACGAGTTTCAAATAAATTGTACCGTATATAGCGGTTTAATAATAAGCGTACTGAAATTAATTTGGGTTGTTGTTTGTAATCCATGTGATGATCGATATACCCATGCGCACTAACGATTTGGAGAATAAGATAATTATTAGAAGTGATACACCTACATAACAAATCATCTATAATCAAGTAGAATATTTCGTACAAGATGATGCGAATACGTTTATACTAAACGGGGACGCAAATCACTGTAACGAAGCAAGGTCAATAGAAAGCTAGCGCATTTACACTGCAAATCCAAGTGTGTTATTTTAGCTGAAGCTCTTCTTACATATTTCTTGCCGTTTTAAACATGTCGTTTAACACGATTGAACATATTAACTTTTAATTTAATATATACGACCAAAGAGATTTTTTATGATGGACTGACTACGATTTAATTTTATGTATGCAGTGATGACGATTAAGATTAACACTGAAGAGGGTCCGAAATGTGGACCGAAACGTTTGTGTAATGTACTTCGTATTTATTAAAATATTATATTATTTATTTTTCGCTAAGAAATCGGCGTTGTGCTCTCATTTGCCCCATGTTTAAGCTGATTTAATATATATGATTAAGCGTGTTAAATAACGTAATCTAACACATGAAAAAACATGTAAAAAGAGCTTCAGTCAAATGTGTCATTTTTAGACGTTAAAAATAACACACTTGGATTTCCAGTGTAGGTACCTATAGCGTCTGCTAAGTGTGACTTCGCAAGAAAACATAACACGTAGATACAGGAAAAATTGTATTATTGTATAGATATTATTTTTTCCATGTATTAATAATTGTTACAATTAATACTATAAATAAGTAGTATATTGAGAAAAATACTTTTTGGGAAGATTTTTAAATTTGGAAATCGCAGCTCTCTCTCCCTCCCTCCCTCTCTCTCTCCCTCTCTCTCTCCCTCTCTCTCTCTCTCTCTCTCTCTCTCTCAATCAATCAATCAATCAATCTCTCAAATCTTCAAGAGCGTACGCTAGCTTCTCCACCTAATGCTCATGACGATATTAAGCACGCTCTTGTAATACACGTATGCGATAGCGCGACATGTAATTTACAACGTATCCCGTTGCGAGTGCATTTTCAGTTTTAATCAAAAGAGCAACGCGCGCAGCGATAATACGACAACGGCGACGACGACATTTCCCGCGCACCAAAAAGTTCAACAGTAGGCGGCACAGGTGTTAGTTAACAAAGTACACCCCCGCGATTTTTTACGCCCACGTATGTACGCGTGTCGCGTCATGTGGGTGTCTTGGTCGATCCGTGGGTGTAACCTTTACTCAAACGCAATACGTATCGCGTAACATAGTTCGCCGTCTTGCCCATTAAGCGAAACGCCAAACCACCCCCGCGCTACTCGACGCTTTATTTTAACCCGACCCTTCTCATCCACCCTTGGTCGCGAAATACACCTCTGGCCTATCCACCCAGTCCATCGCCCGAAACTCTTTTCATTTCTTAATATAATAATTACATGATATAATAGATTTATATATTATGATTTTGAATAATATTAATTATTATTGACCTGTATCTATATTAGTTTTATATTTTATATTATAATATGGCAGAATTTCTCGAATTTATCTTAAAAAAAATCGGAGAGATGAAATTTCGTTCGGCATTAAATAAAGGAAAACTGTAATCTAAATTTTGACGATGCAAATAGAATTTTTTTACTATAGGATACAGACAATTTTTGTTGAAAAATTAAATATTTGTTTCGTACATAAAAAATATATTACCACATTTGAGATTAACCATTTAATAAACTTACTAATACTATCATTCATTTAGTGACAATGTAGGGAAAATATTATACATTTATTTATTTCCCTATTTGCTAGTGACAAAGATATTTTCTCTAAATTTCTTTGGTGTTAAGATTTAACATGTTTAATATTTTGCGGAAAAGTAAGCTGTTGGGCGAAAATACTTAATACCGTTAATGAATAATTTCGAGTCAGCTGGCAAAGATGATACTCGTGAATGTATCAAAGATAAGCTCGTGCAATATGTAAGGTAGCTACGAAGGAATCGATAGATAATTTTCATGAAAATGTGCGGAACCTCTTTGAGCCTCCAAAACAAGCGGAATACACTTTGAATGCTCGCCACTCCGGAGCAACAATCGGATACTGGAACTCACTGGAACTCTGAATCGCTGGAGCGTCGACCGTGCGGTGCTGTGGTGGGCGAAATAGATATGCTTCCTCACCTCTCCCCTCCCTCCCCCCCTCTCTCTTTCTCTCTCTCTCTCTCTCTTTCTCTCTTTCTTTCTCTCCCTCCCTCCCTCCCTCTCTTCCTCCCCCTACTCCCCCTATTAATCTTCAGAATTCTTTTCAAAAGTCAATAAAAGAATCCTCGAGTGCGCTTCCAATTTTATGCGCTGTTTTTCTCCATTTCACGGCCGATATTTAAAGTATTATTCTGTAAGCAATTTGTCGTATATATTTCTAAAATATATATTTGATACTTACAATTAGATACTTTCAATTATCATGGCAATAAAATATTCTCAGAGTAAATATTCTTATAATTGTAACTTACAATCTTATGAATTTCGGAAAGCAAAGCTTTCAAATCTGATTTCAATAATTTTAATTTATCAAAAATTGGATCAGTTAAGGTTTAGAAAAAAACTGTAGTCTAACAGTCTAGCTGTTGATCACAAGCCAATGCGATCCGTGACAAAATGGAAATAATAAAATTTACTATCGTTTTATTACGTTAATCGTAGTATTAAATGCTTTTGCATTTCCTGAAAAATAAAGACAGCAATGGTCTTTGAAGTGAGCCAATCAGTTTCTTGAACACGAACATTATACTTACAATTAGTAGCTTTCCATTTACATCAAAATTCAGTTAATTCTCACTTGTGACGTCATAACTCAGTTGAATGCACGTTCATTTTGATGCTGATGGCAAGTGAGATTCAACTGAATTTTTATTCACAATCGAGACCGTGTCCTTAGACTCACGAGATTATGAACTCGTATTGTTATGCGATAGCTTTGTCACCATATAATAAGCAAGTAAATTCCTTTTACTCACTGAACAACTGACGTCTCATCTGAGTATTCTGAGTTTAAAGTAGGGGAGACCCGGGCGAGACCGTCAGTTTTTTTTCGGTGCCGATTTTTAACAACAAAATAAATAATTTTAGTTAAATGTGGTATACGATTGTAAAGAGTGAACCTTTAGCTACAAAATTTATATGGAAAATTTTTTTCTACGTCGCTTTGTTTAACCGGTATAGAGCAAAAACGACAACGGTGGAAAAATTGAGATCTCAAAAATGGCAGGGTGGATACATTTTGGGTGGAGTTCCGAAAACGGGTCCCCTCCGATTTTGATGAAACTTTGTGAAAAGCTTCGTCTTGGGTTACAATGAAAGCCCTTAAAAGGAATTTTGGCGACTCAAATTAGAAAGCCATTTTTTTAAGTAAAAAGTTTTTTAAATTAAAGTTTTAAATAAAATAGTGAAAAGAACGGTAAGCGTTATATTAATGATGGTTTCTGGTAGTATTTTTTACGCTGAACAAAAAATTATATA
This sequence comes from Leptothorax acervorum, assembly GCA_035220615.1. Taxonomy (NCBI): domain Eukaryota; kingdom Metazoa; phylum Arthropoda; class Insecta; order Hymenoptera; family Formicidae; genus Leptothorax; species Leptothorax acervorum. Next base: position 116,763 of record JASTWQ010000231.1, on the reverse strand, counting down.
GGTCTTATAGAGCTAACTGCTCTAGTTTTCGAGATACACAGTGTTAAAGTTAAAAAGGTATTTATGCATAAAAGCGACTCCCTCTCCGATTTGGTTTATTTTTTAATATGTTGTTGGGGATGTCTTTCCGAGTCATTTCATATATATATATAAGGGTCGGACTCAAATAGTTTCGGAGATACAGGCTGAGAAAGGATAAAAATAATAAATACGAAAATAAACGTTTAAGGGAGGACACCACGGTAACTTCCCATTTTCGACTGCCTTCTTTTTTTTAGAAAAGAATAAAATATATGGTCAAAAAAAGTTATAAGTTTTATCATACATATATTAAAGTATGTAAAAAAAATTTTTATTTCTACAAAATGGCGGTGCATGAGTCGCTATAGCACTAGCAAACCCTCTCCGCGGCACGCAGCAGAACTCAAACAATTTTTATCCGATCGACTTGAAATTTTAACTGTAGCTTCTCAGATGAATTTAACAGTCAAGTACGAGCGCATTTTTCGATTAATTAAAATTTGTAAAAAATATATCACTTTTTATACGAAAAATTATGGTCGAAAATTATAACTTTCTATTCAAACTCGCCTCTATTTTTTTGTTTTATATATTTTTTAATTTCCCGCCGTACTTGACTGTTAAATTCATCTGAGAAGCTACAGTTAAAATTTCAAGTCAATCGGATGAAAATTGTTTAAGTTCTGCTGCGTGCCGCGGAGAGGGTTTGCTGAAAACCGCTAGTGCTATAGCGATTCATGCACCGCCATTTTGTATCTTTTTTAAAAATAAAATTTTTTTTTACATACTTTAATATATGTGTGATAAAGCTCATAACTTCTTTTGACCATATATTTTATTCTTTCCTAAAAAAAAAAATACCAAAGAAGGCAGTCAAAAATGGGCAGTTACCGTGGTGTCCTCCCTTAATGATGATTTATTCAACACTATCATTAGGAATCTGAAAGATTTCAGCCATTGCATCAAAGAATGCGGTAATCCGAGCGTAAACAGACCAATAGAGTCACTTTGAAAACATAAACAAACAGGCTATACTACACAGGGACTTCCACGCAAAACAAGATCCACTACTATTCACCGTACATATAAATATGTACTTTTTATATACCAACTGTTCTCTGCTTTAACAAATATGTGCTTTCTAAGTTGAAGCACATACAAAGCACACTTGGTTGAAATCTTTCAGATTCCTAATGATAGTGTTGAATAAATCATCATTAAACGTTTATTTTTGTATTTATTATTTTTATCCTTTCTCAGCCTGTATCTTCGAAACTATTTGAGTCCGACCCTTATATATATATATATGAAATGACTCGGGAAGACATCCCCAACAACATACTAAAATATCAAGCAAATCGGAGAGGGAGTCGCTTTTATGCATAAATACCTTTTTAACTTTAACACTGTATATCTCGAAAACTAGAGCAGTTAGCTCTATAAGACCTATATAATTTTTTGTTCAGCGTAAAAAATACTACCAGAAACCATCATTAATATAACGCTTGCCGTTCTTTTCACTATTTTATTTAAAATTTTAATTTAAAAAACTTTTTACTTAAAAAAATGGCTTTCTAATTGGAGTCGCCAAAATTCCTTTTAAGGGCTTTCATTGTAACCCAAGACGAAGCTTTTCACAAAGTTTCATCGAAATCGGAGGGGACCCGTTTTCGGAACTTTATCCTACATTTTATTAATTATTTGGTAATAGAAAAATGTAAACATTTATTAATTAAAGTGTTAAAAAATTTCATTATTTTATGTTTTTGTGTGTGTGTACGGATTCTATAACTCAAGAACTAATCAACCAAATATTAAAGAAAAATATATGAAATAGGGGTAGAAAAGACTGAAAAATATAATAAAATTATAAAATTTGCCAATATTATAAAAGTCCACCCCGGGTGCTTACTGACGAATTAGCCCTCAACACAAGTTTCAGGTTTGATCGCCCACGAAATATTATACATGAACGATAATGAAAAAACTACACTGGATTCGTGTTCAGCATGCATTACTCTTTATAATCACGTACCTGGAGATTTGGAGAGCAAATATTATTGCAGATATTACAAAATTTCCACGCGCAGAAAATTTCACTTTCACCTTCCGAAAACACGTTTGCCCTCGTAAAAATCATAACACGGCAGGTAACCTGCCGAAACTCCGTTGGTCACATGGGTACCATAAGACGCGTTTACAATGTTAATAGCGAGTTCGCACAATATACAGATTCCGAGATATTTGATTTGACGGTTTCACCCTCTGGACGGTTTCGCCCTGGTCTCCCCTACTCACATAACTGATTGTGAGTGACTCAGCTCACTTGAGTGTAAATGGAAAGCGCCTATTATCGCGGAAAGATTTCTATCAGTGCGATCTGTCGAGCCTATGCGATGCGATGCGATGGATTCGAAGGTCTGGTTAATATTACAAGAAAACGATGGCGTGTCTTATTCCATTCTAGGCCTCTTTTAGTCGACTACTATCGCGTAATCCGTACCACGCATTCGTCGCACAATGTTGAAAAGGATAAGTCCACAGAGAGAAACGATTCAATCTTGCAACAGCCATTAATGAAGATATAATGTAAAAATTTTAATAAAAATTAATTTATCGAAATAAGAATTATTTTCTTTCAAATTGTTCACTCGTTGTAATGTGCTTCGAGAAAAAATCACGTTATATTCCTCGCGTACCGAAGGACGCGTACGGTTTTAAAAGCCGATGGGAGATGGGAGGAAGAGGAGAAAGAGGACGAGGGGAAGGAAGGAGAAGGAGGAAAAGGAGAGACGTGTGTCTGTATACATATACGTATGCAGGAAGGTACAGGTAGTACGTATGTACGTAGGTAGTAGCAGAGGAGACCGTAGCCGAGCGTATAGATATAGGTAGATGCCCCGTACGCGCGCGGGTAGGACGACCGACGCGATGAGACGGGACGGGACGAGACGGGAGGGAAGGGAAGGGAAGGGAAGGGAAGGGAAGGGAAGGGAAGGAAAGGGAAGGGAATGGAAGGAGGACGCGAAGGTGGTGGCTGGAGGGGTCAGAACGGAGGGGAAAACGACTCGGAACTCGGAACTCTTGTCGTAGCGATACGACGCTCGGTCGGGTATCTTCGCGTCGTGAGCCACACGTTCGGCCGGTGTCGGCTCGCATACGCTCGGCTCGCGTGGGCTCGCGGCTCCTCGGGTCCGTACGTACAGCCGTCTGCCGTACTCCGCTGACTCCGCTCCGCTCACAGCTGTACGCTCAGTGCTCTGTACTCCGTTTAGTCCAGTTTAGTCGTGCTCGGGTCTCGGTTGCGTGCGGGTGTTTCGTGAACCGACCTGAGCGAAATCCACGTTTGGCGTGCGCATACCTATAACCTATAACGAACCTCAGACACAGACAGTCTCTCGCGCGAATACATTGAGTTTTCGATTAACCGTATACATTCAAATACATCTGTACATATGAGTGCGCGTGCGCGCGCGCGGAGGCCCGGGGCGTACGTGTGTCCGAGTGGTTCACGTGTAGCGGTAGTGCTGGAGCGCTAGCTGGTTAACGGTAGCGCATCTGACGTCGCGTCGCGTCATGCCGATATACAGTATACATACATCGTAATATCGTATACCTAGTAATATATAATAAAGATTTTCTATATTGATATACATATACATGTGTGCGTGTATAACGAGCGAATAGTGTAAAGTGTAAACTAAAGTGCTCCAAATTAATTCTGTTAGCTGTAACGTGCGTGGCTAATCCGCAAAAAGGAACGACGGAAAAGGAGAATAGACATACAGGGGAGAGAAGCGCGAGATCAGAGGAGTCGCGTGCGCGAGCAGGAAGGAAGAACAAAGAACGACAACGTGCCACTGGCAGGCCGTGGTCGTGGTGGAACTGGAAGCGCGGACGCGGGGGCCTACGTGCGCAAGGACCGCGTCCCCTCCCCCCCTCCCCCTCTCTCTCTTCGACTCGATTACTTTATCTCTCGCTGACGTTCGCTGGTTCGCTCGCTCGCTCTCACCGCGCTGCGACTTACGTGCGAACGACGACAACAACGGCAACGGGAGCGACTCGTTTCGGTGCTTGAGGTAAAGTGATTTTCAATGACGTCACGATGAGAGCGATGTCAAGTTGAGCAACCTCCGTTCACACACGTCCGCCACCGAGCGTTGCCCCTCCCTCCCCTTGCTCTCCATTACTCCCGTTCATTCGCACGCCAGAGGGGACATCCTCGCTAACGATCAACCGCGAGATATTACGGGTTTTATTGTATTATAAACGCGGTGTTTCGCCGTGAACAAAATAGAGGGATAATTTTCAAGCTTTCTTATTCTATTAACATCACACACACACGCACACGCACACATACACAATCATAGTGGGTCTCGCAGTGCGAAGCAATTGTCTAACCAGTAACCATGTCTAACATCTAATGGCTCTGGCACATAGGACGCGGTAACGCGGCAACGCGGTGACAAATCACCGTCTTGCCTTTCCGTAATATTTCCGAAAGTAGTACGGAAAGGCAGACGGTGATTGGTCACCGCGTTACCGCTTTGCCGCGTTACCTCGTCCTGTGTGCCAGAGCCATAACATACCGACGACGATACCGTGATACCGATACTGATATCGATATACCGATATATTGATACTGGTAAGGAGATGACGCGCGGTATTCGTCTCGATGCGCGTCGCGCGACGTCGAGAGTGATTTCCGTCAGGGTCGGGAGCAACCGAGCAGCCTAGCAGCTATAGCCGAGGAGGCAAGCTGCCACCTGATCGCTCGCGAAAGCATCAACCAGCATCGACGCGATCGGAACGGTGAATTCTGCCTCGGACAGCGGAGAACACCAGCACCCAGTTCTTTTGCCGACGAGAGACGGGAGACGGTGATGATATCGTCGATATCGCGAACGGAGATCCCCTTGAGATCCTCTCTTCTCCTTACGAGAAGAGATCGGCCTCACGCGAGTTTATGTCGCGGGGATCAAAATTGAAAAACTTGGATAAATCCAGATTTCGATAATGCGATAGACATACCAAAGTCGACTCTAATACATTTGTTCTCGACGGTTAAATTAAAAATTAACATCTTCATTTGCGAAAATTGATATTAAGCAATGCGCGAAGCGTTTGAAGCGTCTAGTCTAATGGATCGCACCCAAAATCACACACACAGGAATTAGGTAACACATCGAGATGCTTAATCCATTATTTGCTCAAAATTTGACTTGCCGTTGTTATAAATATAAATAGTATAAATGTCTCGCTATATCCACGTTGACCACGTTACGATCTCCACGATCTCTTCCCGTTCCCGCTACGTTACGACGCGAAACAATACCAAACGCGTACGGGCGATACGTATCGGTCTCTCGACGATAGGTTTGCATCGCAATCCGCAATCTGACGAGATCGGCTGTGCATATTCGCCGATGAACAACGTGTAACGTGTAATCCCGGAAATAATATCTACCCAAGTTTTCGTATCGAGAGAACGATGGCTGACGATAGTGCATGCTATGCTTTCGCACGGTGTGTCGGCTGTGCCCAACAACTGCAAATATCTATATGAGTATATCGTTATAAATATCGACAATCATGCGAATAAACGGAACGATAATAGATGGTTGTGTATTTTCAGCCAATGATCCTTCGATGCTTTAACTTTCAAGTTTAAAGAAAGTACATTAAGTGTGTAAAAAAAAAACGATAGATAGTTCTTTTCACCTAATGATCTTGCCATTTTTCATGACATTTTTGCTCGATAAACGCGATCGTTAGAAACTATCTAATCTACTGTTGAAGATATTCAGTGTTGTTGAAACATTACCTACCCACCGCCCAGTGTCCACCCTTCGCCTTGCTGATAAAGAGAAATTGATTCTATCAACTAACTTGTTTTAATTTCGCAATACAGCAAGGCAAAGTTAGCTTCACGACGACGAGTAATTTAGTGGAATTTAACTCGGCGAGATTCGTAGAGAGAGAGAGAGGATATCAGCTTCGCTTTTGCTTCACCTTTGACCCGCCGAGCGCGAAATGCTGGACAAGATATCGCCTCAATATTTAAACGCTGCGGCGACGAAATACGCGGTTTTTGCGTGGCAACGAGCGCAACTCGAATAAGGGCGCGGCTGGTCAGGTTCTTTGACAGTCAGTCGAGAGATTTCGATCCGCGCAGGTATTTATTTTGTTGCACGGTGTATACGTAGAAACCCCCCCCCCCCCCCTCTCTCTCTCTCTCTCTCTTTCTCTTTCTCGGTGCTAGTATTATCATGTAGTGTTGTACTTATACTACTGTAGTATTATCTGATTGTGAGCTTAATTTAAAATATGAAATTTCTTCCTTAAAAAAATGCTGTTCTCTAAAAAATGAGACGAGTTTTATCGGCGGTATCGGATATCGCCAGTTGAAATAGCATTTTCCGCGCCCCTCTGCACGCACGTAACACACGGCGCGGGCGCGGCGCGGCGTAGGTATATCTAAATAGTCTGGCAACCTTCACGATTTATCACACCCAATGGGTCTATGCTGCTTAGGGGATGCCATTAAGTGAATTGCACAGCCCGCTATCGATTTCCGAGCTATATCGCTGCCTTATGCCCATAACCCGCAAACCACACGATCTTTCGTAAAGCCATGCGAAACGCGAATCAGAAGATTCCAAACGCAAACGCGCGCGGCGCACGGGATGTTTCCTTCTCGGCGCGTGAGATATTTTCACATACTCGTCGAATGTTTTGTAAATCTTGGAAAAACTGAGAGAGAAAGAAGGAGAGAGAAAAGATACATCTTTTTGAAACGTGCAGTGTCGCGCTGGTATTGATTGCACGAATAGTCGCTATCTTAGTAGGTATCTGTCGCTAGTGCTGGCAAGAGAGAACAATGAAGATAATTTATCATCATATTCCTCTATGGTCAAGTTGCATTTTCAGCATCATGCAATGTAGGAAAACTCAATGCGGCTACGCGGCCAGGCAATTTAGCTCTACGAAACAAATAGTTTTAGTTATTTAATACATACTTGTGTAAAATTTCTGAAATATTTCTTGTCCTTTCGTTCCTTTGTCTGTTCCATTGAATATTGGATGGTCCAAAAATGTTTTCTTTTCAAAATGACTTCTTAACTTACGAGGAATTTCTGTAAATTGCAGAATTAATTTTCATTACGTGCATCAATGAGTGCTTAGAATCGATGATATGATGAATTTCCGCCCAAGAGTCTCCGAGAGCGACTCTCCGATAGCGAGACCCATCACTCCCGTCAGTGCATTAGATACTACCGATCTTATCGCGGGACATGCGACGCACGCGTCGATTCCTCGGCGCGGGCAACTACAGAGTAAGTAAGTACAGCCGCGTCAAGGTATCTAGTTATTACCGTGTTTGCTGTTCAAGTTAACTCTCTGCCATTCGGTACACTTGTGGCGGAGCTGCCGACTGAACTTACTCGCGTGAAATGTTTGATAGCGGATAACGATGGTCGAGCATTACAAAAACATAAACACGTCCAAATTTTTAATCCGGGAGTGATCGTGTCCTGGATTTGTTAATTTGTAATTTAGCGTTTTATCATATAATGATTGCGCCTCGCAATCGTTATACTTTGTCTCCGATAACACAGTACAATATCTTTTGATGAATTGAAAAAGGCATACAAATTATCTTGGTTTTGTCATCATATTTCTACAAACTTTCCACAGTACACAACGATATAAGAAAGTAGGATTTTTTAGGGAATTGCTAACTCGTGTTGCTTTGAGATTTGAATCTTATTGTTGTTTAAGCAAAGTTACAGATATTCTTTACATTTGTAGAAAAAAAAACTGGGTCGTTCGAGAATACCGCATTCTTTTCTCAGTGCTACGCGGCGTTATGTCCGCTTACATCCAAGGACAATACGAATGTAATCACGTCTCGATATCTCTCGTTCGCAACCATTAATTCGACATTGGCTAATTCGTACTTTGAAAAGTTATTGAAATTATTTTTGATAGAATTATCTTTATTAAATATAAATTTTACATTTATACTTTTTACTAAATTATTTAACAATTATAGGAAATAAAAAAGAAATAGAATATATAATAAATATAACAGAGAAGATTCAGCCACTGAGCGAAAAGATTACTAGATGAGAATTAAAGAATAGTTGAGAAGAATAGTTCATGTATCAAGGAATTCTTTTTGTATATTGCAAAATATATCTTTTTTTCTACCAACGAATATTAACGTGGCGCGAGTATTTTCTCCAACTTGTATTGCTACATCAGTTATGCGGCAAAACATGTATATTCTAATTTTGACGTCATTATTAAAGACTCGAATCACTATTTATACTTATAAATCGTATTGCAATTGATGCCGAGAGAGGAGGTAATGCATCTCGTTATCGATTCCCGATACTCATAATGTAATCGATATCGATGATATTAACTCTCAAGATACAAAAAATGCTTTGTACACGAATGTCGTAAACTCTTAATTTTTCATTGAAAATCAGGGGCATGTTTTCTTTCGAATAAATTCCTTACTTGGATATCTTACTTTGAATAATGTAAATATATTAATTTTTATAATAATAATTTTATAACAATTTTTATGATGTAAATAAAGATATTTTTACAAGAGAGAGAGTGAGAAGAAAACGCGTGAGAGTGAGAATATATCATACAATCAGCTTTTTATACGACCCTTTGTTCGATACGGGTGCGATAACGTTTCCTGTTATCGATAAGCGCAAGAAATTGTCACAGATAAAAGCCGTGATATATATCAATCATTGAGTTCCAAACTTTTCTGTCGACGATTGTTATACCTTGATAGTGAATTTCCATCCATTACATTTCAGAGAATTTATCTCGAGATATAAAACAACAATGTTAACGTTTCACGATGCAATGCATCCAGTCACTTCCGATATTTTTTCCGATGGAAATTTATTACTTCGTCCAATACAATCGTTGATGGTAAACGCTATAAAAAATAACGCACATCACACGTTTCGTATTTCAACGTTCTCGATTTATATATAGCTGTATATTAATTACATGGTCCGATGAGATGCTTGCTGGTCTCTCTCTCTCTCTCTCTCTCTCTCTCTCTCTCTCTCTCTCTCTCTCTCTCTCTCTCTCTCTCTCTCTCTCTCTGTCTCTGGCACGAATAATGCAGGAATCTCCGAGGTAAAAAACTTTTTTTCGATATCGTAAAACAGGGTCAGGTTGCACCGGAGGAAGTAACTATGCGCTACATTACAAAAACTTTTTTAGGATCGTTTAATTTACAAAGTAATACAACTTTCCGTAATCAAACTTTATGTTACAATGCACACGTGATTGTTCGATTACTCTCTTCCGATGTTAAATGATGGAATAAATTTTTTTCAAGCAAAATTACACGACTGTGACCATAGCCATTCTATAGCTTACTTCGTTGCACGCGTATTACAACGGAATGGACACCCGCGCCGCGTGTAGACACGATATCCGGTGCTCAAGCTCGCGCGTGAGATATCGGCTTTATACGCATCGGCGAACGCGCATGTTGGCCTCCCTTTTAAAATCCTACCTCGCAGTTATTTGCGTACTCGCATAATATACTTAACTTACGGAACTGGGACTCCGTCGACTATGCACCGGCAACTTGGGATAATTCGAGGTTCGAGCGTGTTTCACCGATATTCATTCGCAGCCGGAATTCGGATTCGAAAATGGCATCCGGCATCGATCGTCGGCCGGTGTACACTATCGCCCGAAAGTTGAGGCAACTTTGTCAGGGCGTAGCCATCTTGAAGCGAGATTATGCTAAGTACTTTGCTACTACGATCTTTGCGGCCACACTTGAACATTTCGAATAATATAAAGAAACATCAAGAAATAAGAAAGTGGCAAACGCCCTACGAATAAGTTAAACACAATTTTTAAAAAGCAGTGGAATAAATAATCAGATAAGTACTACCGCGACTAACGCTTTGAATATCCAAAAGTCGCGCGAGTAACCCTTCATTAAGTTAACTTTAAAATATATATTTTATTGCTTCGTAAGCTTCGACGATTACGCTTTTAGTTATTATGTAATTATTATTTGACACGAAAATATTTTATGCAGTTTTAAAATCGATAGAGCTTTGCGTGCGCGTGACTCAATATTTAATATTATACTAATTGTACTTTTTTGTGAATGGGAAAATGGCAAAATGCACGGAGCGCCACGCGTTTAAATTAAAAAAGCGTGTGCGTGGTCCCTGATTAATAATAATAATAATCTACTCGAGAATCTACTTCATTTACGGGAAAACCCTCTAATATACAGTGTGTTAACAGAACAGAAACTGATACAAAAGATTCAGTAGGTAAAAAATAAAAATTGTACATTATACAAATAAGGAAAATAGACAGCTTGCTACATAAGCAAATAGGCAAAAATCAGATAAAAAAATAACATGAGATCGTTTTATGGAGCCGAGGAGAGTAGACGACAAAGTTTAATTTTAAATGCCGCTATAGAGCCGTTAAAAAAATCAAGCGAATTTGAATAGCTGTTTGCTGTAATTATTAATCTGGAAACTCAGGCATTTACTCCGTACAAAGTTCGATGATGCTCTATATGAAAGATGGAGCACTGCCTCAGGTCTCTAGAAGGAACATTTAGATTAATAAAACTTAATAAGTCAATAAGACGGTTTATAAGCTTGAAGATAAAAGAGAGATCAAGCATCATCCTTCTATTCTCTAAAGAGAGCAAGTTTAATTTAGCTAATATGGGGCTATAGTCATGGCAGGTGATAGCCATGGGGCAGCCTGACCTATAAGCAGCCAAACGTAAAAATTTATGCTGGACTCTTTCAATTAAGGTACGCTGGCAATTAATGCGAAACATATGCATCCGTTCTCGTTTGCGAAGTACCGGGCACAATTCTCGGATAAGGAACATACCGGCGCGCAGCGAGGGGCACTGCTCGCCGCTCGCGTTGCTTCGCGCGAACGTTGATAAGGCTCTACTTACTCTCTTCTTCCCTCGATACGGCCGCGGCCGAGGAAATCAAGACCCGTTAGAAATTGTTCGCCGCGCTTGCATGTCTTGTAAGGACGACGACGCGACGACGACGTCGAGCGCAGCCGCCGCACGTGTATACAAAGTATTCCGCTCCTCTTTATCATCTTTTCTTTCCAAATATATTCTTCAATCGTTTGGGACTTGTCGATAATACGTTGTCGATTAGTCTCAATAGGACGATTTATCGTGTCAATCGTTATCTACATATCTTTATCATTTTAAGTCTCAAATTAAAACAGACAACGTCAATTGGAGAATATATACATAAGTCAATCCGTTTATTTGTGCACCCATAAAGTGCTCACGTTTTACTCCTAATTGTAAGCGAAAGAGTAAACTAACTCTTTATCTTTGTTACCGAAAAATTTTTATTAGTTACCCAGATATTTTCATTAAGAATACATAACCCGAGAAAAAATGATTAGATATAATCACATATGATTATATAAAACTGACATTAGATATAATTAGATATAAAAAATGGCCCGATATAATTGTATATAATTGTACATGATTATATATAACCACATATAATTATATATAACCATATATAATTATATATAATAAAATTAGGCTTTTTTGAGTTTTATTTATTAAAAGTGTGCCACTTTATTATAAGAGTAAAGAGTAGACTCCAAAATACAACTAATACAAAAGTTATGCCGTGATTTATATCACTTGGCGCGAGACACTCTGTCGTGTCTTGACACCGTATTTATACCATTGTCGGTCAAATTTTAAATACGAGAATTTTAAATACAGATCTTAACGGATGCCATCTATCGGATAATCCGAAATTAAAAATGTAATATGTGTTTATATATGATTATATATAATCATATATAATCTACGAAGATATAAATGCTTCTTATGTTGTATATAATACTATATCTAGTTATATGTAGGGTGCACTACTCACATATCATTATATCTGGCTCCACATACATTTATATACAATTAGATATAGTGCTATATCTGGTTGTATATAGGACCAGATTAGTCACATTAATATATCTGGCTATATATGACTGCATATACAGTTGTATATAATACTATATCTAGTTATATATAGGGTACACTACTAACATCTCATTATATCTGGCTTCACATACATTTATATACAATTAGATATGGTGCTATATCTGGTTGTATATAGGACCAGATTAGTCACATTAATATATCTGGCTATATATAACTGCATATATAGTTGTATATAATACTATATCTAGTTATATGTAGGGTACACTACTCACATATCATTATATCTGGCTTCACATACATTTATATACAATTAGATATGATGCTATATCTGGTTGTATGTGGGACCACTGATTGCACATGTAACCATGTATAATTAGATATGACCCCATGTAAAAACATATAATTTATATATATACCAGATATAATTATATATGATTATATCTAATCATTTTTTCTCGGGAAATCCCAAATTACTCGGCAAATATGTCATTAAGCGCTAAACAGTATGACAGTAATGGCAGCTGTACTTGTAAGACGATACAAGCGTCTACGTATGTAGGTACATACACGTACAAGGGCCTCTTGCAGTCACGCAGTTTTTGTGTCGTCGAGCGTCGAGTCACCCGAACCGAACCCGAGCCTCCGGCTGGTAAACGCTATGAAAGAAGGACGGCGGCAGTGCGGCAGTGTGAAAGTAAAGAAAGTGGGCCGCTCGAGCCTCGAAGTAGTCTTCAACCTAGAAGCGTCGCGGTTATCTTCCTTCCGCCTTCAGCGTCGCTCGCCGAAACAATTCGGAAACCTTCACTAAACGATGATTTTATGTTGTTTGTACCACCGTTATAACTTATAACCCTTGTTTGTTTTTTATCTCGCATAACATAATTTATCGCGTGACATCATTCTCTAATTAATCTTATTGCATTTTTATATTACATCACTCTTAATTGTTATGCCATTAACGCAAGTTTTATGAATCAGAATTTGAATGGATCGTGTATATCGAAGGAACGAATTGAGATTTTATAATCTATTTAGGTATAACTCTATTGTAGATACAAGCAAGAAGTCTTGAAACGAAAGAATAAAAGATAGAAAAAATTATAATGTCTTACAATTAGTTATCTTTTTTAATGTTTTATTCTGTGTTTGCAATTAATTTGTAATTAATTTGATATTTTAGTCCGTCAAAACTGTCTTCAAGTGATGACAAAGCTTTCGCGTATAATTAAAACCGTTTAAATCACCCTCATGCGCAACGCATTGTAGGTATACGTCGAGGGGTCAAAGTATAAAAGACACGCATATGGCGGCTAATCCTCCGATTCCGTTCGTACGATAAAAACGAAGGGCTACACCGTTTACTCGATCGTTTGCTTGGCGGAGCACTTCGCGAGAGGAAAAGACGATCGATCACTGGATTAGGAATTATTTATAGGCTGGCGCGCGCGCCGCGCGGTAGCCTGCATCGCCGCCGCGCCGCGCTGTGGCCGTGGCGATGCGACGGAATTTCGCATAGCTTCACTGATCGCGCGTGTCACTTTTGCCGAGAGCGACTGGTAGCATACCGATATTCGTGTAATGCCAGAATGCAAATTAATTGCCGGCCATCACAACTTCTAGAAAGTTTTGTCGTCGAGGCGATTCTTATGAATTTGGAACATGGCCAATATTAATGTTGCGTGCGCTTCGTAAACTAGCCGAACTCGAAAATCACGCATATTCGATATAATGAAGACACGATTTTGTATACCGATAACCGAGTTCCCAAAAATTGTTCTTATTTGTTGTAATTACAAGAATAGACATAAAAGCGGAAGAAACCGAAGAAAATTATTTTCACAAATAAAACGACTATTGCCACGCCAGACGACCACTCAATCGCAATTTTCACTCGTATATCTTCTTTGTCCAACACCAATCAAAGTAAACATATCTATGTTTTAATTTTACTGCAAATATATTTCCAGGAATGTGTGTTGCGTGAAGACTCTTGCAAAACATCACCAAATGCGTGATAGTAGGTTCATCGGTTATACACTACTCAACAAAATTAAAGGATCACTTAAAATTAGCGCTAAAAATGACCAAATTCAAAGTTACGTATCTTTGTGAAAAGTGATCGCAAAGCGATGTTTAAAAAAGCGTTTTAAAGCTTAAACCCTCAGCTTTCGAATGCTTCAAAGCTCGTTTCGATAATGCTAATACCGGCGGCACAATACAGTTTTTTAGAAAAAAGACCTTAAAATGCACTACTCACTTCAAATCGTCATAACTCAGTAAAGAAAATTGTAGCGTAATGATTAAAAAAGCATTTTAAAGAGGAAATGTTAAATTTTACGATACAATCAATAAAATTTGCAGAATAAATTTTGTCCTCCCCGTACACTCCATCAAAGTTGAAGTTTATTCTTCAATTCTGCAAGGTCCTTTTTAAATTAGTGCCATTTTTTAGTAAAATCTTCGCAGAGAAACGCTTATAAAGCTTAAATCCTCAGCTTTTGAATGCTTCAAAGCTCGTTTCTCTGCGAAGATTTTACTACAAACAGCGCTAATTTAAAATGGACTTTGCAAAATTGAAAAATAAACTTTAACTTTGATGGCGTGTACGGGGAGAACAAAATTTATTCTGCAAATTTTATTGATTGTATCGTAAAATTTAACATTTTCTCTTTAAAATGCTTTTTTAATCATTATGCTACGTTTTTTTTCACTGAGTTATGACGATTTGAAGTGAGTAGTGCATTTTAAGGTCTTTTTTCTAAAACGCTGTATTGTGCCGCCGGTATTAGCATTATCGAAACAAGCCTCGAAGCGTTCGAAAGCTGAGGGTTCAAGCTTTAAAACGCTTTTTTAAACATCGCTTTGCAATCATTTTTCACAAAGATACGTAACTTTGAATTTGGTCCTTTTTAGAGTTGATTTTATAAGTAATCCTTTAATTTTGTTGAGTAGTGTAGTTTGTACTAGCATCGAAATGGAGAAGCGCGTTCTATTTAAACTTTAACGAAACTTGCGAGACGCATTTTTATTCCGGAATCGAATGAATTTTTATGAGCCCGTTGACTTGTGATCGATATACGTACACTCGATCGCAGATAGCGCATTTTAATGAGTGAACAACGAACAGAGCGAATAATCTCTCTCCCTCTCTCTCTCTCTCTCTCTCTCTCTCTCTCTCTCTCTCTCTCTCTCTCTCTCTCTCTCACTCATTCACTCATACATACGCACAGCACACACACACGCACAAGCCGAATTGTCAGCATTAGATTATCTGGCACGAATCCATCGAACTTGACTTACCAAACTTTAGCCTTTCATTCGTATAAAAAATCGAAAAAGCATGAATTCTTTATTTTCTTGAACGATTCTACGAAAAATGTGTACGATGAAACGATGGAATGGAACTATAATGCATAAAGTATTAATAACAGTGATCATTCTTACATCGTGATGACATCATCATGTTCGCGATTGACACTGTACTTGGAAGCTGTTTGCTCGTTCTCCATCAACATCTTTTGTATGTATGTCGGTTTCGTGTACGGACACTACACTACGGACACCGGCAGGAATGGTGTCTCGCGGCGCGCGCGCGCGCGGCGGCGGCTAGGTGTATGTACTGTATGTACATAAACGCTGCGTGCGCGCGCACCGCGAGACACCATTCCTGCCGGTCTTTGTACGTCGTCAATACTATTGACGTCGAATTTTCATTACCCTTTAATGATTAACTTAAGTAATCTCGAAATAACAACATCTCTTCACAATGTTATATGCATATAGCATTGTCTATGAATATTTGATAATCAAAAACAGGTTTTTGTTTAAGAGCTATAATTGAAGTTAATAGGATATATTTCTACGTTGTAAGTTGTAATTCTTTGCTATCAAATAAAGACTATTGAGATATACATTGTCAACAAATTACCGTTAATCGAAATATATATCGTCGGAAGACAAGATTTTATTCACTATACACGCGATATTGTAAATAATGTAAATATTGTACGGTGACGTCAAAACTATTTGAACGCGAAATGTTTCCGTTTTTTCGCGACCAGATCGATTTCGTAAAACTTGCTCGCGAGCGCGCTTATGAGCTCTTATATTTTGCATAACTTCTTAAATTATTTTTTAGATTATTATACTGCGGGGAAACTTACATGCCGCGAAAGAAGAGAGAACAAAGTTACACTTGCATACAGTTACATGTCGGCCGGCATCAGTTGCGTAGCAACTGATTAAAAACCACATTCGTCCTTTGAGAACTGTATAACGAACGAGACAATACAACGGATGATCAGTGGCGTTTCCGCTAATAGGTAGCTCGACACAAGAGTACCCGCGCCAGGAGACTCCATCGAGATCGATAAAAGGGTGTTCCGTAATTTGTTTTATCGTACAGTACAGTATCTCCGTTAACTCTCATTTGTTGCACATGTACATTTGAGAGATGCATTTTTTGTGCATAATTTGGTAAAATTAAATTGCACATAACTTATAAGATAAACCCGAAAAAAATTATAATTAACAAAATTATGCTTAGCATTTCCTGTAAAGATTCCGATCATTTATAAGTTTGAAAAAAATATGATAGTAAATATGAAGGCTTCGACTCGCATACGTAGCGGATATTATAACAAGTGGGGCTCGTGTAACAATATTTGCCGAGCAGCGCGAATTTACTGACACAGACGTGACTTCTTCCGACACTCTAAAAACAGTCGGTGTAACAGCCAGTGGTGCTCGATTTCACTGGTGCGACTAACAATAAGACCGTAGAGTTCGATACGACACACACTTACGTTATTGGAAATTCCGAAACATTCGATAATATATCTGCAATCGTACATTTATCTACTCTAAAGGTATCTGTGTGTGAAATCTCGCACGCAGCAAACATTATTGGCTAACTATAATCCTGCATCCATCTTTTGTCGATAAACTATTATATATGTATATCTGCAGTAATTTAGCTCAACTATTCGCAATCAAAATCCGCAAACTGTTTCGAACAATGAACGAAATGTCCGGCGTAAGTTACGCGACGCAGAATGGTACTTCGCATACCGGGTGTTTCCCTTGTCAAGGCATTTACGTTGTGTAGTTGTGTGTCCTTATGCAAAATCGTGGCCTTTATCTCACGGATATAGGCTCTCCATGCGTCAGTCGCGTGACACGAAACTGCTGCACGTATCGAAGGATTTGTGCTCGCATATATGACGTATGCGATATCTCGGACGTACGACCGAGAAATATGCACATATATCTTGCGCACGGTGGCGAATGCTGTTGCTGATAAGATTAAGATAATGGTAGTCTTGGCTATGAACGTTTTAAAGTGATAATTCGATTTGTAAAAGACACTCGTGCGCGTTTTTTAAGTCTTAAAAATTAAAAACACAATTGATATTATCTCAACGAACTAACGAAAAGACTTTTGGATTTTAGCCAATTCTTTTAATATATAGCCTTATAAAATTGATATTTTCTTAAATATTGCAACACGTATACATTGATAAGAATTATGCTGCTCTTATACTATGTGTATAACTAATCTTTATCGAAAAAAATAATTTTTTACTAATGCGCAACCGCATGCGCGACATTTGCAAAGCCATATCCATCGTGAAACGGCGCTATAATAGTCAATATCTAACCGCAGAAAAGACATCTTTATATTTAATCGAAAGTCGGAAAAAACTTTCGCACCAATCTCGATTACGAAGGTGCACACGATACACAATAATCGCGTTCACGCACACGCATACATACCCACATCTTAAGCCCCTTGCACAATGCTAGGCAACAGGCAATAGGAACAGGGAACAGAAATCAGAAACCTTGTATTTATGCAGAATAGACGATGACACAGGCAATAGACACAGAATTTCCGTCACGTTGGAAATTCTGTGCCTATTGCCTGTTGCCAACCAATCATATCGTTCGAATTTTTTAGGTTTGTATTGACGAATTTGAGGTTACTTCCTGTTCCTATTTCCTGTTGCCTAGCATTGTGCAAGGGCCTTTAGGCTTGCGCTTGTTGTGTAGCGCGCACGTGTGCATATTTAACGCGCGATAGCCGTTAATCACCGTCGCCGTCTCGACTTCCCAAAGGCGATTAACCTGCCGATTAGCGGTAGGTACATAGAGCATTTGCACACTTTGAATCATCTCTTCGAGTCAGTTAGCGTAATGCGTAATCAAGGAAAACATAATGTTTTCAACTCGAATGAAGATATTTGGAGTAATTACTATAAAAGTAAAAATTTATATTTTATTGACATTTACGATATAACGACGTGTGTGTGCGCGCGCGCGATTATTATGCATTAACTGATGGCATAGCAAGTAATGAACACGTTGTTACGTTTTTATATCTATCTCGGAGTGCTACCTTGGAGTCGCCATATATTCGTGCGTAATGAGTACCTAATGACGCGTAGTTATTGCGCGGCCTTTGTAGTGCGCGATATGTGTTTGAAAAACATGCGGATATACTGAGACGTAATTATCAAGCTCATTTCGTCAGTCCCGAGTGTCAAGAAATACGAGAAGGTAGTAACCTTGTGCACTTAAATCTCGCTGTATGAAAATTGTGTTTCGCGAGGCGCATGCCTTTAAATTATTCGAATTGAATTTTCTCGTAAGTAAAGTCAAGAAAAGTATACTCAGAACACCGCACACCAAGTGTTTACCTCGAACTTATGATGTTAGCGCAAATAGAATGATGCATCGTAGAAACGTACAATTTGGCGCCAAACGAAAACATGTCATGTCAGCGCGAGCGTATGGAGAATTCGCGCGAGTTAACTTAGTACGGAACATACACACGCGTATTTCTATTTTCCGTCAAAGATGCTATTCTCAGAAAAATATCGAATAGCATCTTTCGACGAATCTGCAGTGATAGATAGATGTTCATATTAGAGAGACATGGAGAGCATGTAATGATAATTCGCTAAAGTTGCTACATATCTATATTGATTAAACCAATATGCCCCTAATTACACATGCCTTATAAAATTTACGATTAAAAGATTCTACTTCAAGAGGCACGCCAATCAAGAGACACGGTAATGTCTCACACCAAGTGTACGCACCAGTAGGTACGAGAAATCGTTGCATATTGAAAAAATTTGTTGTACAAAACTGTTTTAATATATCCCAATCAAAAATATAAGATAATTGTGCATTGTAGCACAAATGATGCTGATTTCCGTAAAAAGAATGCGAAAGATGAATAATAGGTATTGTTTAATGTCTCATAATTTTTAAAATTTCAAGAAAGTGTTCATATTAGAAAATTGCGCCAACCAAAACGAGGAAATATAATAAGTAAACGTTTTAAAGGTTAAATATTTTTAAATAAATTATTAATTAGCTAAAGACTTAATTAAAACTAACGAGTAATAAGGAAAAGCAGGCTATGAGAGTCAAACGCGGTTATTTATGCGTGAGTTTACGTTACGTAATATTCAATTAATAATTTAATACAAACTGTAAATCGTACGTTTCATTGTCAGCTCTACTTTGAGCCTTCTTCAGCGATCCGGTGATAAATAAATGAGAAATCATCTCAAACTCTTCAAAGAGTATAAAGTGAGTATTTTAAAAATTGAATTTACAAAGACAGTGTAAATTTTAAGAGAAAAAAACCAGAAAAATTCTGCTAATATTCATAGTCTGCAAAATATTCAGACTAGAAATGAAAATTGAGACTAACCGGCAAAGAGACATGAAATCTACTCATATAGCATGACTAGATCAAGTATGGCCAAAATAAATAAATAAATACGATGAGTGTGAACGATATGTGTGCGTATCACGTTCCGGTCTAAATTAAAAACTGTTATGTATGAGAGCTGGGAAGGGTGTGCACACTTGACTCTCCAGGTTAGATATAAGTATAGCTTACTTTATTTAATGCGGTTTACAAAAGTTAAGTTGCTTCGCTCTTGTATCGGGTCCGCTCAGGACCAACGCCATGCCCGCTCTGCGTGAGCGGAAGAAGAAGGTGACAAGAACATCGGTCGCTCCGCGGTTTACTTCACCGAATGCGCGCAACTAAATACGCGCGTAATATAAATCTATCCATAACACCCCTCTTTCTTAACGAAAAGAAAATGAAAGTACTAATTCACACAAAATAAAAAAGAAACTTTATCTTTAGCGTATTACGTAATTTCCGTATCTGTTGGTAGGTGCCCTAGTTTTTTGTGATCTGCGTATTTCCGGTGGGTTAACAGGTCTATGACTTACGTACCTATTTTTATCGCTATTAATAATGCGTGATGGAGTCTGTTCTCCAATCAGTCGTATCTGATTTATATGACGTCTCCAAATTCGGCCATCATCCAAAAGTATCATATAATGTAATTTTCCTACGCGTTTCTTAATTTTTCCGAAAAACCATTTATCTCCTGACAGGTAATTTCGGCAGCTCTCTCTCCCTCTTGAAACTCCTGTGCTGTTTGTTGTAAGACGTATGTATTGTCTCATTATTATTTGTAGGTTTCATTATATCTAACGCACATCTTATTTTTCTGTTAAACATTAATTCGGCGGGTGAAATTCCTGTTGTACAGTGCGGTGTAATACGGTATTGCATAAGTATACGTTGTAACGCTACTTCTAATCCTATCTTATGTGTATTAAGATTTAAAAGAGATTTTTTAATGGTTTGTACGAAGCGTTCCGCCTGTCCATTTGTGGCTGGATTGTAAGGTGCTGTTACCTTATGTTTTATGCCATTTAGTTGTAAGAAATTTTGAAACTCTGCTGATACAAAAGTACGTCCAATATCCGATATTATTTGTACTGGACGTCCAAACCTTGAAAAAATCTCTCGACATTTCTTTATTGTAGTGTCCGCTGTAATATTATTTACAATGTGTACTTCCGGCTATTTGGAAAATGCGTCTACTAATATTAGAAAATTATGATTCATGAATGGCCCCGCAAAATCAATATGTACTCGCTCGAAAGGAAAAGTCGCAGGTTCCCAAATATGTTTGATTTTTGGTGGATTATTCCTATTTGCATTACATTCGGCGCAATTTTTAGTAATTCGTTCGATGTCGCTATCTATACCCGACCACCATCATAGCTACGTGTTAACATCTTCATTTTAACGATACCAAAATGTACACTATGTAATACACTTAATATTTTCTTTTGTAATACTTTAGGTATTACTATTCGATGTCCGCGTAAAATAACTCCTTGTTGTAAACTGTATTTTACTTCGTTATTGCGTGATCTGTACTCTTTATCTATTCTTCTACCGCTTTGTAATGCTTCCGCTATTTGCTGTAAATATGTATCTTTCCTTGTAGCTGAAACTAATTCTTCGAATGTAACCGGTAAGGATTGAATAGTATCAATTTGATATGCATCGACGACACCGTATTCGCATCGCTCTACTTTTGGAATCGGTAATTGTGACAGACCATCTGCATTACTATGTAATTTTGTATTTTTGTATTTAATCGTGTTGTTAAAACCACGTAAAAATAATGCATAGTGCTGCATGCGCATTGCACTGTATACTGGTAGGCTTTTTGATGGTGCAAAAATATCTACTGACGGACGGTGATCAGTGTAAAGTGTAAACTTATTCCCGTACAAGTATTAATACAATTTTTTTATTCCGAAAATTATACTGTAGGCTTTCTTATCAATTTGAGCATATTTTTTCTGTGTATCAGTTAAAGTGCCCGAAGCGTATTGTATCGCTCTTTCTGTTCCGTCTGGATATATATGGAAAAGAACTGCCCCTACTCCATAAGGACTGGCGTCTGTAGTTAAAACTAATGGTAACTTAGGATCATTATAAGCTAAAACTTTATTACTTTGAAAAGCTTTCTTTGCATTACGAAAAGCAATATCGCATTCCGGCGTCCAACAAAATTTAGTGTTTTTATGTAGTAATTTGTTCAATGGTTATAGGATTGAACTAAGATTTTTAATAAATCAACTGTAATAAGTTACAAATCCATATAAATGCCCTAACTTCTGATGGCTCTTTAGGAACTGGCATAAGTTCTATCGCTTCTATTTTCTTTTTATCTTTATGTATTCCATGACGATCTATAATGTATCCGCAGTATTCAATCTTATCTGTAAAAAACTCGCTTTTCTGTAAATTAATTTTAATATTGTATTCGTGTAATCTCCGAAATACTAATTCTAGTCTGTGTAAATGTTCTGCCTCGTCTTTATCTGAAACTCTAATATCATCAAGAAAAACTGAAACTCCTTCTATACCTTGTAAGATATTTTCAATTTCACGTTGCTAGATAGCTGGCGCAGAAGCTGCTCCGTACATTAGTCTCGTAGGTCTGAATAATCCTCGATGTGTATTTAGTGTCAATATGTGTTGGTCTTCTTCCGTTACTTGTAGTTGTAAATAAGCTTGTTGTAAATCTATTTTCGAAAAAATAGTTCCACCAGCCGTTGACGCAAACAGCTCATCAACTGTGGGTAATGGATGGTCGTCCACTATAGCTCTGTGAAGTTGGCACCCCAAAATGCGAATTTTTATAAAATTCAAGTGGCATTCGTTTGTCCACGATTTGTCCACATTTGTCCACCCAAAATTTTTGTTTGTCCACCCTTCAAAAATAAGATAATTAAATTAAAAAAATTGACATCAGCACCCCTATAAACATTTTTTATTAATTTTCAAGCGGGATACGATTGTCCACGTTTGTCCACCCAAAATTTTCGTTTGTCCACCCTTCAAAAAGAAGATATAGCCAAATTAAAAAAATTGACATCGCACTCCTATGAACATTTTTCATTAATTTTCAAGCGGAATATGATTGTCCACGATTTATACACGTTTGTCCATCCAAAATTTTTGTCTGTCCACCCTTTAAATGTCAACATATGATTTATGTCAAAAGAGAGTAAATACATGCAAATGTAATTTTAAGCTCTGTTTATTTTTTAATAATTTTTATATATGTGTAGTTTCAAAAAACAATGCTCAATAATTACCTAAATAACATGTTGTGCTCGTATGTAATCAATAAGAAGTTAATAAGCTGGATCAGAGAGTATATGCGTTATTGTGTAATTGAATCTTATTAAAAGAAATGCAATCGGAAATGCTTAAGTAGATATTAAAAAATTTGCCAAATTTTTTATTTGCTTAAGTTGAAGAAAATTCAATCGGAAGTGCTCAGGGCAGTCATTGTCTATTTTTTTTATGTTTATTTGTTAATAACTCCATTCTAATGGATGGACAAATGAGAATAAGGAATGGACAAACAAAAATCATAATTAGACAAACAATTCCAATATGTAATTTGCAGTGAAGGTTGTATATAAAGACAATTGCTTCTTTATAAATTTCTTTATAACACATTTGCAGGGTGGACAAACGAAAAATTAGGGTGGACAAACATGGACCGTGGACAATCGTATCCCGCTTGAAAATTAATAAAAAATGTTCATGGGGGTGCTGATGTCAATTTTCTTTAATTTGATCTTTTTTTTAAAGGGTGGACGGACAAAAATTTTTGATGGACAAACGTGTACAAATTGTGGACAGTCATATCCCGCTTGAAAATTAATGAAAAATGTTCATAGGAGTGCAATGTCAATTTTTTTAATTTGGCCATATCTTCTTTTTGATGAGTGGACAAACGAAAATTTTGGGTGAACAAACGTGGACAAATCGTGGACAATCGTATTCCGCTTGAAAATTAATAAAAAATGTTTATAGGGGTGCTGATGTCAATTTTTTTAATTTAATCATCTTTTTTTTGAAGGGTGGACAAACGAAAATTTTGGGTGGACAAACATGGACAAATCGTGGACAATCGTATCCCGCTTGAAAATTAATAAAAAATGTTTATAGGGGTGCTGATGTCAATTTTTTTAATTTGGCCATAACTTTTTATTGAAGGGTGGACAAACAAAAATTTTGGGTGGACAAATGTGGACAAATCGTGGACAAACAAATGCCACTTGAATTTTATAAAAATTCGCATTTCGGGGTGCCAACTTCACAGAGCTGTCCACTATTAAATTAGGGTTTACAGTAATGCTGTAATCGCCACAAAGTCTAACTTTGCCATCTTTTTTTAAAACTGGCACGATAGGTGTAGCCCATTCCGAAGTGTTAACTTTGACTAAAATCCCTGCGGCTTCTAGATTTTCAATCTCTTTTGTCTACTAATTAACGTAATTTGAAAGGTATGGTACGGTGTTTTAGAAAAACTGGCTGCGCATCTTTCTCTAAAGTTAATCGCGCTTTTTTATCTTTAATAGAACGTACTAAAGCGCGGCGCGGGTTCACTGCTCAGTCAGTAAGCGCTAACGTAGCGGCCGCGGCGTTTTAGGACATGCATGGAGCGAAGGATGCTCGATTGCTCGCTCGCTCGCGCGTGCTACTTGCGCTTCGACATAAATTTAGCGCACTGATCTCATTCCGCGGTGAATCCGTCGACAAAAATAGCAGCATTCAGCAACCGCCACGACGCGCTCCGCGACTTGGAGCAGCCACGCCGCAGCGCCTCACGTCGTTCGTGAGGCGCACGCGCTTCGGCGCATTTACCCCTGGAATGCGCGACTGTGTCGGAAGGGGCGAACCACCCCCGCGGAACCGACTCGTACGAATAACCCGTGGGCGGAGGCGCGGCGCGGAGATTCCGCATAAAGGCCGATGACTCTTTGTTTTGGGAGAATTCCGTGACGCGACGCGACGCGACTCCCGCTTTTCTGTCACTGACCTTCCGCGAGTAGAGCCGCGCGCGGCACGCGATAGAACGATTCTTGCCTGTCCAGTGTCCTCCTGTCCGCGGGTCCACGCCAGAGCCGCCGCGCCGTGCACGTTAACTCGTTCTGTCTATACTGTCTATCTATAGCGATGTTCCGTTAGCCGCAACATCGAGAATTAGCGTGTCTTAACCCTCCCCCCTTCTCGAGTAGCGGCACGCGGCGATTCTTGTACCGTGTCCGATATAAATAAGATATATATTAATGTAAATATGACGTTCTTTATGCACTATGTACTCATTTACAGCGTATTTCCCGTTTTCGAATCATCGGTAACTGACGTGTCGTATATAACGATGACGACGACCTTGCCACTTTCAAGGGAACTCCTTTTTTCAATATCTTGTTTGTCCAAGAACAGCTAGAGAAAATTTCTGGAGAATTTTAACGCTGTTGATTTGATACATGTATAAACGTTGAACATTAAGTATATTTGTAAGAAAAATTTATTTTTATTAAATGTAACACCTCTCTATTTTCCTTATCAGAAACAATAGATATCAATACAAAAGATATTAATATTTTTCTTCAGAATTCTCGAGTTTTTTTTAAACAAATTATAGATTTGAGATTTAGGATTCTCGAATAAAATTGCATATGCGCGAGAACAAGCGACTTGTTAAAAAAGAAACTAGATGTGTAACGGATGAGAATGAAACGCTTAAGGATGTATCGGAGGTACAATCCCTGCTAAAAGTTAAACTTTCAATAAAAAATTACTAAAATGAAGACTGCATGTATGTCAAACAACTCAAAATTTTTTATATGTTAGAAAGGATTACCGTTAACATTTTGAGCACGTTTTTTTGTCATTTAAATAATTAGTATTGTTTAAACAATTAAAAAAAATTTTTTTTAGCAGTTTTGAAACATAAAATACAATATCAATAATGTATGTTTTACATATAAAAAAGTTTTAGAAATATCTTACTTTTTTATTTATATTTACAGCAAAAAAGTCGATTTTCCATAAGGGATAATGTTAATTTTATCAACTTTAAACTTAAATAACTCTTATAATCGTTCAGTAAATCACTTAAAAATTTTACAGAGTATTTTTAATTTAATTTAGAAACATCTCGCAGCCATTTCTGAATATATTTGAAATATCTCAATACATCCTTACAATTGTTATAACTCAGCAACCGTTTAGTGGATTCGTTTCAACTTTTTTTCCAGCACATCAGGAAGACTAAAAGAACAATCTCACAAATTTTTATCGACTTCGTACTATTTTGAAAGATAGGTCCAATACATCCTTAAAGACAACAATTGGAGGCAGTCATCATCGAGTCGCGTGACAAGCCATCAAGCGAACATAAAGAAACTCTCATGTTGTGCATGGCACAGATCCAAAGAAAATCCCGTGAAGCCCAAAGTGTATTCACAAGACGCTTTTTGGTTTTATGAGTTACAGCTTACGTATCATGCAGAATACGTATCAGAGACAGAAAAATCAGAGACGCAAGTCGCGGCTAGATTGACGCGAATAAGCATAAGCACACCAGAATAATTACTAACACCCTACGACGATTACGTCAACGTCTGTTATGTTCGCGATGACGCGCATCTTCGCGGAAATTCGCTGTTCGTTAGCGTCATCACCTCATCCGTATTTCTTCGTTTCTCGTGATTGACATGTATGCGCTTGTTGATTATGACACACGCCTTGAACTGATCGGATCCTTCTTTTTGTTTCTTCGCGGAAATTGATGATAAAATAAAATAAAATGACAGCTCCGGATAGCCCATAGCCCATAGACCATATACATACCAGATTACGGTAGTTGCGAAGAGATAATTGAAATTAATTAAAACTTCGAATCGTGAAGAATTAAATTTTAAAAGTAAATAATTAATTTTTTTGCTAACTTTTGTTAGTCGATGAATTGAAAATTGAAATGATCGTTTTGTGCGATCCTAATGTCAAAAAACTTTAAGAAAATATTAACTGGATATTTGTAAAAAATATATTCATTGATACCTACATGTCTATGACATATTATAACAAATTATATGAGAATCTCATACAATAGGAGTCCATTGTGCGAGGGCGGAACATTAGAGCAAAGAATCATTTGTATCAGTGCTTACACGGAATTGTAAGCACTGCTGTAAAGGAGGTCAACGAAGGACGCGCGCGCGTGCGTATGTTAGCATGTGACTATAATTTAATGAATGCATGATTTAATTAGTCGTAACGTGCGACTACGCTCATGCTTTTGTCACGATATATGCTTAACAATCTTGATGAAGATATAATACGAAATTTTTAAGGAATTTTTATATAAAGATATAATACCTTTTGTATATGTATATCATTGTAGCATTTATATAGTTTATGTTATAATTTATCAATAGATAAATAATAGCTAATATTTAGTATAAATAGTAAATTTATGCCATGAAAGTAAAAAGAGTAACAGCGTACCTAAAGTTAAAGAGGAAAATATGTAATGGTACCTATGAGAGTTCGAAGCAACGAGTTCAAGCACGAACATGAACGAGAATTACTAACCGGCTAACTAATTGTAAGTTTACATTCCATTTATTAAAGCTTGCCTACATAAAACTCCAATTTCTCGCGAATAACTTACTAGAAGAAGTTGAAATTACCAATCCAGATTACGACATATATTCAGATTATTCGAGAAAGAAGGGACGTGTGATAACCGATAGAATCATCTCTTTAAAAAAATCTGCAGGCGAACTTGCATCTAGAGTCCATCGTATATACAAATACATTGGATATACATATACACAATTTTCAATTCAATGGTTTATTGTATCTCTTCCGAGTTTACAAGGCGGTTTTAAGGAACGTACCCAAACCTTTACACGACCTCATCATCCCCGAAAACCTGGCCATTGTCGACCTTACATTCTAATACCCACCCTACCCCTTCCCTTACTCTCTTTCCGGCCGTCTACTTTTCCCGACTTCCTTCCTCACTTCTTCTGGTTCCTTCCTTCCTCGAGTCCATTATCCCTCCATTAGCTCTCTTATATCAGCTCTCCCTTTCTTCCTTCCTCCTTCCTCAATTCTGTTTCCCTCCATCTGCTCCTCATTTTGCTGCTCTCCCCTCCTTCCTCATTCCATCCTGCCACTCCTCTGCCTCCTGCCTTTCTCTCCCTCCAATCCTGTTGTCCTACACATAGAAAACAAAATCAACAAAACAAATAGCAAGCAAGATAAACAAAAACCACCATTTCCTTTCTCTTTCTCTTCCCCTCTCAGCCCCTTTACACTCTTCCTATCCTTTCTTTATCCTGTCTGCTTCGTCCTCATCTGAGTCCATCAGCAGATTTTCCTCCATCCTTTTCGTGATCTCCTCCTCCGCGGTCCTACTTGTCCTCCCGCTTTCCTTCTCTCTCCTTTCTTTTATCCTTTCTTTCTTCTCTCTTTCTCTTACCCTCGTCTCCACCGATTTGTCCTCATCTATTTTCACCCTCAGTCTGCTTCCTTCCTTTCTCCTTGCGTCCGTTATTTTCCATTTATCCTCCTCAGTCCCCATTTTTACTAATATCGTTACCCAGTCTCCTCTCTGACCTATCATGCTTACCTCTTTCACCTCCACGTTCACATTTAATCCTTCTGAAAATAATTCCTTCACCTTAGTCCAGTTCGATTCCTTTCCTACCCATCTCTCCTTCTCGACCCTTAATATCAAATTCTTCTTTCTCTTCTCGCCGTCGCTCCTCGGACCACCATTTTCTCTTGTAAATCTCACCCTTTCTCTCCTCGCTGTCATCTCTCTTCCTTTTACCCGTGCCCTGCTCCAACCTATACAGTATACACCTTTCTTTTTCACCTCTCTACTTCCTCCTTCATCTCTTTTATCTCCTCGTCTTTTTTCTTACTGCCTTCCTTGAAATCTTTCATCATCTCCAATATTTGCCCCTCCCCTACCTTCTCTATCGCCTCCTTTTCTATTATTATCGTCCCTTTGCATTTCATCCTTTCTTCCGCTTTCCACTCCTTCTCTCTTTGCGCTGTGTCCTTTTCTAACCCCCGCCGCTTTCCTATCCACTAGGCCCGCACTTCCCTCGCTTAAATCAACCAGGCCTCGTGCCTCCGACTGATTCTCTGCTTCCCTTCCTTCTCTCTCCGTATCTACTGCTTTTCGGATTACCTCCGTCCGTTATTCCTGTCAGGCCCTTCTTCACTCCTCTTCTCTTCTCGCTCCTCTTGTCCCTCCGGTTCGGCCTCCTTCTTTCGTCTTTCCCCTCGTTTCACCTTCCTCTTCGCTCGCCTTTAAACCGCCTTCACAACCTTCTTATCTCTTGATTTGAGCCGCGTGGACTCAACTCACATCCCACGCTTCCATGTGCGTTCCTCAAACCTTTGCCTCGGTGTCCCGCCGTGGTACCAGCATATTGCCGACACCCAGCGCCACCTCGACTCCTCAACCGCTCTTGCCACGCCGCAGCCCATCGTCCCGCCAGCAGCGCCACCGTGGCAGTCCACCATCTGCCGTGCTCCATATCCCCGACATCCTCCTTCGTCTCGCACCCCTTCCCTTCCTTCCTCACTTCCTAACCTCCTAGCACGCGCTTACTGTTCCTTGCCTCCGCTTCACTTTCCTGCTTTCCTCGGCACCACGTCCATTTCCCCTAACTCTTCTTCACCACCTCTTTCCATAACATCGGCTCACTCCACCCTCCAATCACCATTACCCCACATTTCCCTCTTCCTTGACCTCACTACTCTGGATCAACCGTCCGCCTCGCCCGCCGAACCGGCAGTCGGATATATACACAAAGTGTTTAAATTAATAGAGTGTACATGCAGACGTACTATTTAACCTTTTTTAATATATAATATAAAGTATAAAGTAATTTTTTTGCTGTTTATGATTTGAGAATAAATATTTATATCTTAATTATTATTTTCAATCTTGCCATTTCCAAATTGTATATGCTTCGCATAAAAAAATATTTCTCGAAAAATTATGTTATATAAATTATTAATATGAATTTAGAAGATATTTTCGGTAAGCGAAGGAGTACCTATATTATAGAGATTCAATATTTACGCGATCGAGTTGTGAGTGCATTATTTTATGAAGAAGGCACGGTATTTGGAAATATATTATATGCCATTCTCTAATTTATCAGGTCGTTTCGACATAATTTGTGTGTTTCGGTATTACAAAACTGTGCTTAATCACGCGATATCGCGTTTAAAACCCAGGCACATTCCACGTTCATGGAATCGTAAAAGGGTTTACGTGTGAGACATTTTCTCCACAGTATTCGTACATAACGTTGATCCGTTTTAACGTTTGACATCTCTCAATGGTCTTTAATCCTTGTAACATTGGCACGACGTTACGATAAAAAGATCTATAATTCCAACAAAATTAAATTGTTTTCAAATGTATAATAATTTTTAAATGAGTAAAACTGCACAATACTGTAGTTAAAAGCACTGTAGTGCAAAATGTCCCACGGAAATTCGTTTAATACCAAAAGGATTAATAACGCGTATTCAATATACGGTTTATCCGATTCTCTACCCGTTCTTCTCTCGTCGCTGGTTATCTTACGAGCGTAAACGCGTGAAAGAATTGTGCGCACGCGTTATTAGCATTACGGCCAATTACCGACGTAATTGGCCACAAGTGCCGTAATTGGAAATCATTAATTCGAAGATCTGTCGAGATTCACTGACAATGCTGACAACAATGGCTCGAGAGTCCCGTGTAATTTGCCGTACAATCGATTTGAATGCCGATGAACAGACGAAAAAGCGCACGCACGCACGCGCGCGCGCACACATACACACACACACACACACACACATGCATGCGCGCGCGTATAAAGATTGAAACGTACGTCGCGCGAATAATACGCGAATCGAGCGTATGCCGCCGCGCCCGCTCCACTCTGTGACTGTCGATATGGGTCTGATTGCACGAGATAGCCTGGCTCCGATATTCGACTATATGAACACGATGGATGTATGGGCGCGGAATGACTATCGCGCGTTCGTAGAAATGCAATGACACGCGCCGCCAGTCGGTGGAATCGAATAAAACGCTCATGGTTATGCTATTGCTACGCGGGACAAAGGACTCGTTTAACACTTGGCCGAAAATAGAGGATATATTTGGTTGGATTATGGTGTTTTCAATCGCTTTGAAATCATTAAATCAATGTCGTTTTAGGAAAGATGTTACTTCCAAGTTTTAAAACACGATTTCGCGAAAAGTAAAAAATATTCCGTAGCATTAATTGAAATTGTATAGAGATATTCTGTTATTACTTTATTTTATTACAGTTTCTGTGTATTGTGTTTTATAAAATGTAATAAAAAAATTATCTCTACATTAAAAAACTACCAAGTGGACGAGTGACAAATAAAAGGCCTAAGATTTGATTCCCGAATCGGGGATCCCTCCTCCTTGCTTCGAATCCTTACAGCTCCACCCTTAAAACGAGCTATTCCATTGTATCTGCACACAAAAGTTATGACGTTGAGAAACCAAAAGACACCAGTGTTCAATATGTCGTCCCATATGTAAACTATGCTTACTTATAGGATTAAAACAGACCTTCAATAAACTTGGATAATTGATCTAAAATTCCAGCAATGTCGACAATACTTGATACAACCGCCAATGATTAACTAATCTTTGTTTCTCGATCTGCATTATCTATAACGTATAGCCGCTAGACTGTGATCTAGAAATAGATAGGTAGTCTTTCGCTAACCAAAGTTAATTAACTCCGTAAAGATTAAGACAGATCGATAAAAAAAGTTACTCATAGGAGTTTCCGCAACCGCTTTTATCTACTGTTGTGGGTGCCAGGCAAAATTGCAGCTTCAAGATGGATAATTTTAGTCCGGAATTACGTTTTATACGTATAAGCCAATTTTTATTTTCTATATCCGACCTTGTATATTATTGACCCATTCCTTTCGTCAAACTTTTACTTTTTAGAAAAGGCCAAGTTTAGTTAGCTACACAAGTTAAATTGATATACTGTTATAATAATGTTCTTAATATAAATTCCATAAGAGCTAATTGTTTCCCGACTAGAAAATCTAGTATGAGTTAACTCCAATCAATCAAAATATAAAAAGTATATTAAATGTTTTTCTGTAAATAATCATATATGCAAAAATATATGTATATATAATTGTATATTCTTAGATAAATCTCATGTTTTTTTATAAAATAAAAAACTTTGATATCACATATCTAAGCACTCTATTTCACAACTCTCTTTTACCTATCTTACAACCCTTTCTCTAATACGGTGTAGCTCTATAAGATATCGCCGACGAGGAACCTGTATATAGCATCCCGCTTTGTACCTGGTTGGTAGTACAAGGATCTCGAGAACTCGTCCTAAAGTGTCCCCTGAAAATTCGTGGCTCCCCCCTTTTGTCTTTCGGTGCTTTATGTCGTCGAAGAAAGACGGGCATGGCAACAAGGCGAGCGACGCCGGCGTCTCCTGACCAGCTGGTGGAATGCGTGACGTCATGAGCCTACTACCTACCTACACTAATGTGCCACAAACACGTCTCACCCTTTATCGTCGATGCACTCTTGCTCTTGTCCAGTGGTCTCTCTCTCTCTCCCCTCCTTCTCCTCCCCTTTCCCCTCCTCCTCCTTCTCTTTCGCCATCATCTCGTACTCACGCGACTCGACGACTCTCGGCACACATGCGACGTGCGCACGCCTATATGAGAGCGTGTGGCACAAGACCCAAACGAGCGATAAAGACGCGATTTACCTTTGTGTGAACGATAGCCACGCTTTAGTGCCGCTGGAATTTCAGATATAATCGTTAACGCGGTCGCCGGTACAGATGTTTCAGACGTGTAATGTTGTGCAATGCAATTTTGGTACCACTAGCGAGAGCGAGCTGCCATAGCGAGTGTATCACTACGACAATTCGCATGCTCATACGTACACTACATACTCGTAATATTGTGACAAGTACCATAGAGAGATAAAAGTATTTGAGTATTTGAGTAGTATTTGAGCGCAGGCGAATTATGGAAGACGGACAATGAGTCGAATAATAGGGGAGACCGGGGCTAAACCGTCAGTTTTTTTCGGTGCCGATTTTTAACAACAAAATAAATAATTTTAGTTAAATGTGGTATACCATTGTAAAGAGTGAACCTTTAACTACAAAATTTATATGGAAAATTTTTGTCTACGTCGCTTTGTTTAACCGGTATAGAGCAAAAACGACAACGGTGGAAAAAACAAAATCTCAAAAATGCCGGGGTAAAATCGTCACTCCATAAATATATAATTCCGATTATGAAAACTGATAGGATACATTTTATTAATTATTTGGTAATAGAAAAATGTAAACATTTATTAATTAGTGTTAAAAAATTTCATTATTTTGTGTTTTGTGTGTGTACGGATTCTATAACTCAAGAACTAATCAACCAAATATTAAAGAAAAATATATGAAATAGGGGTAGAAAAGACTGAAAAATATAATAAAATTATAAAATTTGCCAATATTATAAGAGTCCACCCCGGGTGTTTACTGACGGATTAGCCCCAAACACAAGTTTCAGGTTTGATTGCCCACGAAATATTAGACATCAACGATAATGAAAAAACTACACTGGATTCGTGTTCAGCATGCATTAATCTTTATAATCACGTACCTCGAGATTTGAAGAGCAAATATTATTGCAGATATTACAAAATTTCCACGCGCAGAAAATTTCACTTTCACCTTCCGAAAACACGTTTGCCCTCGTAAAAATCATAACACGGCAGGTAACCTGCCAAAACTCCGTTGGTCACATGGGTACCATAAGCAGCGTTTACAATGTTAATAGCGAGTTCGCACAATATACAGGTTCCGAGATATTTGATTTGACGGTTTTACCCCGTAGACGGTTTAGCCTCGGTCTCCCCTACCTACTAACAATAAAATGCACTGATAATATCATATTACGGTATTAATTAGATATTAACGTGTGTGGCAATTTACACGTATATATTTTACGTTTTTCTTTTATGCATTTAGCTGTAGGAAAAATAACAAAATCATTGGACATGGCTAATATCGATGTTATAATATTAGGAATTTAAAGCTCTCGAATGCTACATTAATTTTGAAATGATACATTCGACTATTTTATGAAACTGATTTAATTATTCTTCGTGACGAGTAAGAGTCATATATCTACATATTAATTTCAAATTTGTGCGAGACTCGAGTGAAGCGCAGGATACCTATCAGCCTATGACGTACAAGAACGTACAAGGTCGCTGTTGATGTCACGCACGAATGCGTATTCCTACATATAGGACATATACCATATAGATTGACGACATATTCGTCTAGCTATGGTACGCAAGGCTTATGGAAATATTTAGGGCCGCGGTGAGCAAAGGGGCGACTTAGGAGACTTGGCCTCGCTCAACGATCGCGGGAGAGTTTGGCTCATAGTCAATCTCATCGCTACGCGCGACACATTCGAATTCGAGCGCATAAACGCGCTGGCGCGCGAACGCGAACCATCTAGAGACCCTCTAATAAGAGTCTGGCCATAAACGATTTTGTCAAAATCCTGCGAGAGAGACGGATATACATTTTCTCTTTAACCTAGCCTCATCTGATACGCTCAAGCACATTTGGCAGCTGTAAAAGTGTTATAAGTATTACAGCAAAAGGTAGATAGTGATATTATAGAGATAATGTATATCCTTCTGTCTCGAGGATTTTGACAAAATCGCTTATGGTCAGACTTATTAGAGGGTCTCTAGAACCATCCAGTCCAGTACTCCAGTCAGCCCAGTCAGCCCAGTCGTCCAGGACGGCGGGGATATAGTCTTGCGAGTATCGACGACACGAGCCGATTCGTCCCCACCATCTCGTCTCGGATCTCCGTGTCTCCGACGGAGACTCTCTAGTCGGCACACTCGGCACTATCCTCTGTCGCCTGTCGGCAGAGAAAACGTATGTACATCGGGTGGGGATAACATCTGCTCTTAGCGTACGTGATTGCCGTGTATCGATGTGGCTTTATGGCGCGCGGCGAGTGGCACTGGTGGCGAGCTGCGGGCAAGCCGCACTCGCGGAAGGTCACGAGAGAGTTGTTCCGGATAACCGGAGTTTCCGATTGGCCAAGATTCGACGAACGTGCGTTGTCTGTTGTATTTATCGGGCGATCGGGCCTATTATTATATCGCGACGCTACTGGACGCGACGCGACGCTGCGTGGTAACAGGCCCGATGCACGGTGTGTGTGCATCGAAGCTCGTTAATTCTGTCTCGCAACTGCGATCTGCATTATCTTCAGTGCCGAAAGAACGATTACATCATATCGAGCCTTTCCAACGTACCATTATGGAAGAGAGATTTTATTAATTAATAATACATATAAATTACTAGAGTATTGTATCTATCTATATGTAAATATGTATGCAGAGAATGAGTTGTGTAATTTTACAAAAAACTGAAATATGTTGTGAGTGAAAAACATTTTATTAGCATCTTAGAGTAAGCTCTCCATTGTATCAATTTCCCTTTTAAAAGGAATGTATTTTATTAATATGCGCTAGATAAATTGCGCGATGTATCACTCGCAATTAATCAATTAAGAGCTTAAAAGCACCAGCAATTTTCCATCCATCGCGCGCTCTCATCTTGCTCCGAAATAAATATGGATGATTCTGCATTTTTACTGCATATTCATGCATTGCGGGTCCATGGTACACCATTCAAACATTGAAATGTAATATCTCATCGATTTGATTCATGAGTGTGTTGGCAATTATAATTTAAAGACTGAAAAAAAATTACATCTTGTTTTCTTTTTCTTGTCAAGCTTTAAAATTGTTGCCACGTTCATTGTTCGTTAAATGCATCTTGTATTAAAGTTTTCAGAAAGTAGGAATAAGGTTTGATTTTTTTTATTTCGAGACATGTTCCATACAACTTATTTCTTTTTTAATGAGTGAGTGAGAGAGAGAGAGAGAAAGCGATCATTTATTAACGCGCCCTGAGATGGTATCCCCTAAGGCGCACAAATAGATAGGCAAAATATAACCAGATTTATTGTTGTACAATATACTCATTATATTATCAGTCTGCATAAATACATAGTATGAGTAAGCATATGTGTATGTGTGTGTGTGTGTGTGCGCGCGCGCGCGCGCGCGTGTGTGTGTGTGTGTGTGTGCGTGTGTGTGTGTGTGTGTGTGTGCGTGCGGTGTGTGTGTGTGTGTGTGCGTGCATGCGCGCGCGCGTTTTGTAATAGTGCATATATTTAACATATCGTCAAGCAAAGACAGTCGCAATATAATTCAATTAGAATGTAGAAATGCAAAGAATACTGAAGTTGGCATGCAAAGCATCACAAGGAATATAAGATCGTGCAGTAAAATCAAGCGAAGGCAGTTGCAATATAGTTCAATTAAAACTTAAAAGAGAGAGAGAGAGAGAGAGGTGCATGGTAAAGGAGGCAAATTGTATAATGTTTATTAATCTAAATCTGGAACACGAAGAGTTGGTTACCTACTCCTCACGTATATACATGCTCGCCGAGATTATCTTTTGTGAGCAGACGATTTGGCTAGTGACGACACACTTTGGTAGATTATTTGCGTTATGACCGCTTCTGTCGTGCATTACCTACAGATAATGCGGCGCGAGGTACGATGCGTGAAATCAGTGATTCAGAGAGTGTGTTGCGAGTCGTCGACGTCAACGCTCCCGGCTCCACGCTCCACGCTCCATGTTCCTTTCACGCATTCTCAATGTTACCGAACCTGCTCGCGACGACGCAATAGCACACGCACATTCCGCCCCGCAGTGAATCTGAACGGATTTCCGCTTTCGGTAAATTTTCTAACCTGTTGCGAAATCTTCGTTATTCTTAAGGAGAACGAAGCTGTATGCGACAAGAGAATAAAGCTTCATGACTCTATATAATATACTATTGATACGCGCGCGTCTAAACTGTGACTCGAGGTCGAAATATCGCAATGATAACGTCCATAAATATCTTTCTATTGCATACCTACTCTCTGTTATATGTTTATTTACAATGTTCTTACATGACAAAGACATTGTCTTGCATTGGCAAACAGTTATGCCAATTTTCTTCTATTTTCTACTAAATGTATAGGTAATCGTAAATGTTTTTATATATGTATACTTGACAAAATTTAACTTTTTCTTGTTATCGTGCCGCGATGATACTCATTGTCAGCTTGCATATCACAAGATATCGCAACAAAAGACCATGATAACACAGTCTATGTAAATTGAAATACTTGGTCATCGACTATGCTTACATGCTACACTGTGAAACTTTCGTAATCGCTCTTATCGCCAACTCAATTTCGATGTTTCGCAAAACTAAAGTGACAATATCATGACAAGTTTTCCACCAATGACTCGCGTTTTCCTCCGTAGTGCTTTGACTAATTGGCTGACGAAGTAGCGGGGCAAATTGTCCAAAAATGATGGATGTTGAAGGAATTTTGAGGGAACAGGGAAAAGTTTTATTCTCTTCTCGAGATAGGCATCGCGAGAACGGCAGGGAAAACAAGAGTAGGAAAGAAAAGCTCATCACATTAGCTTGAAATATAGCATCGTATGGAATATGGATCGCGTGAAAGGAAATCCTGAATACGATCGCTGTAAAACTCGCTCTACACCAAAATTCTTATCCTTGTACGTCTTTAGTTATTATTTACCTAGGTATATATTTACCACATGAAGACGCTATTGACATATGACTATAGTGACTATAGTTGCCGTTTCAATACACACGGTTACACGAAATCATTACAATAAAATTTAACGTTTTTATTTTTACAAATTGCTTTTGCATTAATGTCGCGTTCGACGTAAAAAGCGCAGTTTTGGCGATTATTCACGGAACTTTGAAGTGTTTTTTCCTTTATCAAGCTGTATAAACTCGGCGATTCTTCCACAGCCTTGTTCTAAATACGATTTTTTTTTCTGGCGCATCGATATCTTCGCTCATTGCAACTGCGAGAGAAAGTACGAATAGTTACGGCCTATTTAGTCGCACAGCTCTACACAATCTCAACGAGAACGTAGTATGTACAATTGTACATACGTACGCTCTCTAAATCGGTGGAATAGCGGAATACGTTGGCAGCGCTATTTTTCTCGCAAAGAAAGGCGAAGCCGACGAACAGTCGCGCTATAGGATGTCGCTAAATAATTAAATCGTATATAAGAAAAAAATCGACATTATTAAAAATTGACACACTCACGTAATAATAATTGAGAGAAAATTTCATAGATTTCATAGATATAAATGAAATGAATCTTGGATTGTATCGGCGCGAATAAGAAACTAACTATTATAGTGCGTAAATCCGGTCGCGATCCTAAGACACGTTGATGATCCAGTCGACTCTATTTTAAACGATTTCAGTAAGGACTCAAGCAGATTCGACAATTCCGGAAAACGATATAAAACTTCTTTCATCGTAAGCAGACTCGTTTCCATGTAGGACGCGGTACCGTTCGTTTCACGAGAGCTGCTACAATTTTCCGTTCCTTTCCCGGCTACTCTTTATACGCTTCTTCGCCCTCCCCGCGAGCCAAGAGACGCGAGCGCGAGCCATTCTATTTCGTGGGAGCTTCGTTACCACGCGTGCGACGGCGACGGCCGCGGCGCGAGCGACGAAATTCTTATCGTGATGGAGCCGATATATCGATTTCTCGCATTCCCGCGACAGAAAGGCTTAGCACGATACTAGGAGGAATATCTTAAGTAAACGTCACCTCGGATGCTAATCGCGACGATACGCTTTATTTACTCCAGAAGAGAGTTAGCTCTTATTTATACGTCCGTCATGCAAACTTTGCGAGATATTATTGTATACAATTACGAAAGTATTGCGTCGATATACGTCACAACACAGTGCGCTAAAAAGATTTGTTTCTTTTATCGTTTGATCACGAGTGAAAGTTCTTACGTGTAACTTAAGAAGTTCTTAGTGAACTTGTGGAATCCTCATCTGCATCAGAACCATACAGGGCAGATCACCGTTTAGGTCTCTGCTAAATTAACACATTTACAGTCTCTCTATAACACACTATAACACACATGTTCAAACGAAACTTAGGAATTATAAATACCTCGTTAATTGTAAATGTAAATAATAGTAGAGATATAAATGTCTCCGTAAATTGAGAGGATAAAATTTTGTATGGTGTTATTAGGACGAAACCGTCGAAAATCGATTTTGGCTTAAAGTGTTTAAACAAAACATCTGTAAATAGGTACTATACCAATCTTCCACCCACAATTAAGATCGATTAATACAACATTCGTGATATGTGAGATAAATATTAGGATGCACAGATGTAAATAAAATATGACTGTCCCGCGTTTTTTAATTATATAAGTCACCGATTTTTAATCTTTCAAACGAGTAGATTTGTTACTCAAACGAATATGTGTGCTTATTATCAACCTCCATCTATTTTTTCTGTACGCATGTATCTGCATTTAATAATGTAGCCATTCACAAAGAGCAAGTAACTTTCGCGGTTTGAATGATAAATTCTATGGGTAAAACATTTTTGGAATTTATCCAGATTATTGTAAATGAGATAAACTTGGTAAATTCTTAAAAAGAAAATATAAAAATATTTTACACGCCGCGATAATTCTCTCTCTCTCTCTCTCTCTCTCTCTCTCTCTCTCTCTCTCTCTCTCTCTCTCTCTCTCTCTCTCTTTCCCCCTCTCTCTCTCTCTCTCTCTCTCTCTCTCTCTCTCTCTCTCTCTCTCTCTCTCTCTCTCTCTCTCTCTCTCTCTTTTCCCTGCTCGCTCTCGAGTCTCGTTCAATATGGCACCGCCCGCCGCCGCCACTACCACTACCACTACCATTGCCACTACCACTTGCCGCCCGCCGACGCTGCTGACGCCGAACGTCTCTCGTTTCGGCGGAATATCGATAGCCGATAGCGTACCGAGCCAAGCATACGTCGACCGAACGACGGGGTACGCACTACGCTCGAATAACGCTCACGAATTATGAGCTGCCGCCCTACAGTGCCCTACACTACTACGTCCGTTACGTGATTAGCCGAGTTATCCGGAGCATACGTAATATGGCTATTGACTGGCGCGTTCCACGAACGCAAAAGTGCAGCGAACGCGGGACATTCCGTTCTCTCTGCATCGCGCTCTTTTACTAAATTAGCTCGATTAGCTGTTGAGCTTTTCTCGTGGAAAGTGCGGAGAAAGAATTGTTAAATGTTATACAAGCGTACCCGCGCGCACCATTTCCGTGAGATACTTGAGAAGCCAGAACTATCTATTACTAGTACATGTCAGACTCACATCACATTATTCATACGAAATATCAAATTGTTATAGATTAGTTACTTAAAATTCTCTGATAAATATTAGATTCAGTTGTGGGTTAAAGTGATTTTGACTGCGACTGAAAATCAATTGACTTTAAATAAATAACTCAAGTTACTTAAAATTTATTATAACAATTAAGCAGGATTTCTCGTACAATTGCAAAGAATTTTCTTTGCAAAAGCCTCGTTTCCCCCTCGAAACTAATGTTTTTGCAATTTGATTTTTTGAAAGGTAGACAAGTTCCTATCGTGTTAAGATACGATGAATATACCCGGTACAGTAGCGCAAACATGTTCGCAGAGAAACATGATTTACGGTTGTGCAGCGATCGAAGCTCGTATTGTGGTTTTAGGAGGGTAGTTTATCCCATTGCTGTCGCTTTCAAACAGTCGTAACTAAATCGACATTGTTACTAAATCGCCATTAACTTTTGGCAAGTGGTACGACCGGAGCGTTATTTATACCACGATTACGTATAGAGATATTGCTTAAAACGATTTGATTCCATGATACACAAACTGTAAGAAAAAATATTTCAATGTTACATGTACAATTTCACTCACGCATTCAGACTTTGCTCCGTTAAACTTTAATGGAGATAAAATTATTTAACCTATTATACATAATGTGTATCTTTTCTATCGTTTCGTAATAATAGGTAAATACGTGATTAGTAATAATATACGAATGCGCGCGCGAGATATTTTTCTAAATATGTTACAGCTAATGATCAATGTCATTAGCTAACCATTTGCTATCGTATATTGCCCTCTTTCGATGCCCAATATTAAGATGGCGCATGTACAAGGGAATCTAAATTTAGCCGAGTTCCGAGAGCTTCGTTTAATTGCCAGAGACTGCGCGATGACATAATAATATCCAGTGCGTGATAATACACGACGCGACGCGCTTCTTCCTTGATGAAACGCGTCGTGTATTATTACGCAAAAACTGCAATTTTTCATGCCATGGTATCGTTCTTTGGGCAGTCAACAGTTTAACAGCTCGAAATCATTATTATATAATATATCTACATGGTGTCATTACAGCGTTATTATAGCTGTGCGATATTATGTTATTTTGTACCTAACGCATGGATATATTCAAGAGTAAGTTGTAAAGAGCTCGTATAGACCGGGAGCCCGCGACAAAATCATTGTATTATCTTATTCACCGCCATATTAATAGAATTAGTTGTTTTAATCGAGTAAGAAAGGTACATAATATTGCCGAGGTCGTTCGGCGGGACATAGATGCAGAAAATTATAACGAACATGTAACTTTCGAAAGTGTCCTTGTCAAATCTTATTCACCTTGAAACTTGTTTGCTAGTTAGTTTTTAATAGATAATTTATGAAAAAACGTTTCTTACACCTGGCAAGCGGGACAAAATTGTTCTTACAGGTTGTAAACAATGCAATATTTCACGAGGGTGATGTCGAATATTATTCACTTTGAAATTTATATGAGAGGTGTTTGAACTATAAATAATACGAAAAAAAATTCTTACGGGTTGAACGCGGACCAAACGAGTTCTTACACTGCTCTGAAACTAAAAATTAAGAGCGCCCACGACGCTCTTTTGCTGCAGTGCGCACACGGTAATTTTCCTTTAATGTTAGTATATAAATCGGGTTTGTCACTTATGAACATGCAAAATAGATGGACAATAAAATGTGG
This sequence comes from Leptothorax acervorum, assembly GCA_035220615.1. Lineage (NCBI taxonomy): Eukaryota > Metazoa > Arthropoda > Insecta > Hymenoptera > Formicidae > Leptothorax > Leptothorax acervorum. The sequence goes on along the minus strand of JASTWQ010000231.1, from coordinate 74,884 downwards.
AATAATTTTTCATTGTATATAATTTATTCTTTTTATTAAAGTAAAAAAAATTTTCTCAAAAAAAAAAAAATTTTTCTCAATTTTCTCAAGTTTCTATATAACAAATTAAAATCATAACATTTTGGATTTATATTATCATCTCAAAATTTATTTGGCATGGGGGTGTCAACAAAGTTACAATTTTAGTCCTTTGATTTTTTACTTGCAATAACGTGAGAATTTTTATTTTTATCGAAGTAGTTTCATGAAAAGAGGGTTTTTAACTATCCAGTAAACTTTTTTTCTTATTGAAAAACTACACATACCCTTGCTATGCAGCTGAAATTGATATTTTCATTTAAAAGAAGAATCAACCAGGTTACGAATATGTATATATGAATATAAATTTATATTAATCATAGCGAGTTCAATAGAAAATTACTATATTTTGTATTGTTCATCTATTTTGCATGTTCATAAGTGACAAACCCGATTTATATACTAACATTAGAGGAAAATTACCGTGTGCACACTGCAGCAAAAGAGCGTCGTGGGCGCTCTTAATTTTTAGTTTCAGAGCAGTGTAAGAACTCGTTTGGTCCGCGTTCAAGCCGTAAGAATTTTTTTTTCGTATTATTTATAGTGCAAACTTATCTCTCATATAAATTTCAAAGTGAATAATATTTGACATTACCCTCGTGAAATATTACATTGTTTACAACCTGTAAGAACAATTTTGTCCCACTTGCCAGGTGTAAGAAACGTTTTTTCATAAATTATTTATTAAAAACTAACTAGCAAATAAGTTTCAAGGTGAATAAAATTTGACAGACCCTCTGCTTTATTTTTCCACTCCCCCGCAGGGGTTGTCCCACCCTCCAGGTGTAAGAAATGACTTTTCAATATTAGAAGGATGTACTCTATCGAATATATAGGGTTTCCCGATGAATAAGATCTGACACAAATTTTGTGTCACGGGCTCCCGGTCTAGTACAATTCTCGATTACTTTCATTTCATTACTTATTTATGCGACGTTAATCGCAATCCATGATTAAGCGTTATAAAAAACCGTAGCGATGCGATACAAATTTTCTACAATCGGAATCTGACGAAGCTTTGGATTAAATTCCAAGACAAAGTCCCGCTTACCAGTCTGTCAACTGAAGCAACTTTGGTCAGATTTTATCGCGATTACGCAAAATGTGGCATTTATATGATCTGTGGATCATATTCTCCGTGTCTTTTTGGAGGTTGATCGCCTGATTGTGTTTTTTATGAAAAACATCTCGGCGATCTCTCTCTTTTTGACGTGTTTTTCTTTGTGTAGAATTTTTGTTTTAAGGAATGCCTTTGTAAGAATATTTATACACTTGAGAAGGAGCCGAATTTGGCTCGAAACGTCGTGTCGACTTTATAATAAATGTGCCAGTCATTGTCAATGAAGTTATTATTTTTGGTTTTTAATCACTGGCGAAGAAATTCCTAATCGTTGTTTAACGATTTAAGTTTAAAGTTGATAAAATTAACATTATCCCTTATGGAGAATCGACATTTTTTGCTGTAAATATAAATTAAAAAGCAAGATATTTCTAGAACTTTTTTTTATAGATTTGTAAAACATACATCGTTGATATTGTATTTTAAGTTTCAAAACTTTTTGAAAAAAAAAAAAAATTTTGTTAATTGTTTAAACAATACTAATTATTTAAATGACAAAGAAACATACTCAAACTGTTAACGGTAATCCTTCCTAACATATAAAAAATTTTGAGTTGTTTGACATACAGTCTTCATTTTAGTAATTTTTTTTTGAAAATTTAACTTTTAGCAGGGATTGTACCGCTTGAACATCCTTAAACCAAAAATTTTTCCTAGTTACGTGTGTTACTCATATCTATGTGTATACTTGTAACGATACACGTGAGAGATTACAGAATCTGAATTAAGGGGTAAGGCCACCCTGGGCGTCAAAAAGAAAAGGTTAATTTCGGGATTTTTTTTAAAAAGTATAGTAAATGTTATCGAATTTTCGTCAAAAGTGCTTTATAAAACTTGCTTTGAGGTACAAAAATAAATTTTTTCAAAAATTTTTATTAAAAAATGGCGGTTCCAGAACCAGGCTCCGACGACGCCTGTATATAAACGGGCGGACAGAAATCTCCTTCAGATTTGCACCTGGAACAAAAACCCAAAATTTTTCTTTTAATAGATACCCTAAACTAGTGCACCACGTAGGGATTTTTCGATATCTTATAAACTTTGTTTTTTATAAACGGTAAATATACCGATCAGGGGACCATCTCCCGATGACCTTGACCTTGACATATTTTGTCAAGGTTATGACCCTGAGTGACCTTCAAAACTTTTTAGCCGTCGCTCGTTGTTTGTTAAAAAGTTATGAACAAAAAAAGTTTGACAAATATAGCAGTTATTTTGAGTACTACAAGACATGAACGACTAATATGTATGTGGAAATAATACATGTATGAACGAAGGAATTTCATTTAAAGCAGCGAATCGTTGATATATTGAACAGTCTTTTCGTTAAAGCAGTGAATAGAGAGTGTGTTCTTCAACTTACAAAGCACATACTTGTAAAGCGCGTCACAGGAAAGTTATTTAAAGCAGAAAATAGTTGGTAACTTTCCTTTCAATATACCAACAAGTCACTGCTTTAAATAATTTTAAACCTATAGGTTAGTGACGCGCTTTACAAGTATGTACCAAAAAGAAAATTTTTTTTGGTGGGGAAAATTATTTAAAGCAGTGAATTGTTGGTATATTGAAAGGAAAGTAATTTAAAGCAGAGAATAGTTGGTAACTTTCCTTTCAATATACCAACAAGTCACTGTTTTAAATAACTTTTTCCACCAAATTTTTCTTGTTTATAACTTTTTAATAAACAATGACCGCCAGCTAAAACTTTCTGAAGGTTGCTCAGGAGGGTGACCTTGACAATATATGTCAAAATCAAGGTCGTTTATGCCTTTCAATACTCAAAATATCTGCTATATTTGTCAAACTTTTTTTGTTAATAACTTTTTAACAAACAACGAGCGACGGCTAAACACTTTTGAAGGTCACTCAGGGTCATGACCTTGACAAAATATGTCAAGGTCAAGGTCATCGGGGGATGGTCCCCTGATCGGTATATTTACCTTATAAACAATTAATGACAAAATTTTTACGTGAAAAAATGAATTTTGGGTTCATATGCTCACCATTTTCCGAAAAAACAGTATTTTTAAATTTCCCTACGTGGTGCACTAGTTTAGGGTATCTATTAAAAGAAAAATTTTGGGTTTTTGTTCCAGGTGCAAATCTGAAGGAGATTTCTGTCCGCCCGTTTATATACAGGCGTCGTCGGAGCCTGGTTCTGGAGCCGTCATTTTTTAATAAAAATTTTTTAAAAAATTTATTTTTGTACCTCAAGGCAAGTTTTATAAAGTACTTTTGACGAAAATTCGATAACATTTACTATACTCTTTTAAAAAATCCCGAAATTGACCTTTTCTTTTTGACGCCCAGGGTGGCCTTACCCCTTAATCGGTGCTTTCACACAAGTCATTTCGCATGGCGCCTTTTCCGCAGATCAAGACGCGGGAAAAAATTTATGATAAATGTATAGTCTTCGCTCGCGTGTTTCGTTACATTCTTCCTAAATATCTTTGTCATTTTAGAAATTCACGCACACATGCACGCGCGCGCATCCGTGCAATATACGTTGACAAGATCTGGGCACGTATTATGAAACTTTTTGGAATGGATTCCGATCGGAATTATTCCGTTTTCCCTAGAAAACAAAATAGAAATCTAGGAAACAATTGAACAATTCCGATCGAAATCCATTCCGAAAAGTTTCATAATACGTGCCCCGGCCACTTTCATACGCCACTCGGTACTCGTCGATCGTTGTATCATTTTGATTCGCGGCCTGAGATTATTTCGGCGATATTATCTCAAAACTAGAAATTTTTTCTCTCTAGTCCACTTTCTTTCACTGTCGCTCTCCCCTACTTTACATTTACAAGGATGTATCGAATACCGTTTCCTCCCAAATAATGAAGATCGCGCAACTCGGATAATACTCGGACATTTTCGCGACGTATGTATGTACATACCTAATAACGCTTGACTTTCGATCGCATTCTCTTTTTATTTGCCATCAAGTCGGCTTTGGTTTGTAGTCCAGGCAACGAGGAGAAAAAAGAAGGTCTACTTGGAATTAAGTCAGGAAGTGTTGAAAATTGGTGAAGCTGTAGATTTTTGTGACCTTAAGGATGTATTACCTATACCTTCCCAGCCAAAAGTATAGTAATCTGAGAAATCCAATATATTTCGGTTGTATGCATACTTTAACGGCTTACAACTATTTAATATCATAACAAGGACATTAATGTTACTGATTTAAGTGATTTTAACTAGTTTTTATGATTATTAACAGCGTATTTGTAAATATTCTTAATAGAGGCTAAAAACTTTTAGCTGGGAATCTTCCCTGAATCCAACTGCTAGAAATAAAAATTATACATATATAATGTGGATAAAGGTAAAAAGTAACGGTTAAATATGATCAAAAATATCACGCAATAGTATAAAATATTATTAAAAAATGAAAATAATACCCCGAATACGAGAATAAAGAGAAAAAACATTGATCGAATAGCACAAGAAGACATGGCAATACCGCACTGTTGATATTACTTTTAACTGTTGGCTACACTGAACGCTCGACCGACTTGACCGATGTAGTACATTGACAAGGTGAGAAAGTGAGGTTAATTAAAAAGTGTTGAAGTGCAATAACAACTCATTTTTAAGATATAAAGGCAAATAGATATCAGAGGCCATATATAAACATATATAAAGGTCAAAAGCCGGCAAAAAAGGCGAAAAACATCTATAGCTACCGTCGTGCGCAATGCGACGTTGCCGCGTCTTTAGGCGTCTTTGGCGTCAAACGCCAAAATCTGTGAGTGCTGCAGTTTTTATTTTTTTTTCTCAGAAACTAGTCAGTGAATCATCGTAAAATTTATAGTGAATCTGTGTCAATGTATCCTCTATACACCGTAATTTTTCCGAGATTTGTTCTCTATTTTTTTCTTTACATTCTGAATGCATATGTTTGATAACCTGTCAATCTCCATAAGAACGCATACAAAATTAAAAAATTAATATCTTTTAAACGGGTCAGACAATCGATCTGAAATTTAACACAGGTTTTTGGGATATATAAGTGCACAATCTCTGTAAATTTCAGCTTGATCCCTCTATTTTGACTGAAGGGACATACATCCTTAAAAACATACTAAATTTACAATTACTTCGACATTTTTCCGCCGGCGCCACCATCTTGGTAAAAAGACGGCAAAAACCGGTTTTTTTTTAATATCTCGGCTCTCATACATTCTAGCGCAAAAGTAGTTATTATGAAAAAGGAAGAGAATAGAATTTGCTACAATTAAGGTCCTATACATTTTTTTTCGTACAATCAATAGTTTCAGTGAAACAGCCCTAGGAAAATGAGGTATTTTCTTTCGTACCTAGAAAAAGTGCATTTTGTCGTACTCATTCTATTTATTTATTTATTATTTATTTATTATTTTATTTCTTATTTATTTTTTTCCGCTCGATCTCAAGGTGACGAAACACTGATGTCAGCTTTATGCTTAAATGAAGGGACATATTTTTCGTTTGTATATCGTTTACGGCACGCATCGTGAACGACTACGGACGTCAGGAGGGTCTATGATGCCCTTTCAAGAGTGAGGGGAGTGGGGAGAATGCCGAGAACCGACATAAAGGAAGACCTTTGTGTCGTTATGGTGTTAAAAATGTTTTATTTGTGAAACGAATTTATCGGAAGGTGCTATAACTTGTGTTGTGAAAGAGAGAGAGGATTGAATACTTTTCGAAAGTTTAGTGTTAAGAGAAATGATAATAAAATAAACTTATTAAAAGGACAGACGTCCGTAGTCGTTCACGATGCGTGCCGTAAACGATATACAAACGAAAAGTATGTCGCTTCATTCAAGCGTAAAGCTGACACCAGTGTTTCGTCACCTTCACTGAGATCAAGCGGAAAAAAATAAATAATAAATAAAATAATAAAAAAAATTAATAAATAAATAAATAGAATGAGTACGAAAAAATGCACTTTTTCTATTAGGTACGAAAGAAAATACCGCATTTTCCTAGGGCTGTTTCACTGAAACTATTGATTGTACGAAAAAAAATGTATAGGACTTTAATTGTAGCAAACTTTATTCTCTTCCTTTTTCATAATAACTACTTTTGCGCTAGAATGCATAAAAGCAGACATATTTTGGAAAAAACCGGTTTTTGCCGCTTTTTTACTATGACGGCGCTGGCGGAAAAATGTCGAGGTTGCAAATTTAGTATGTTTTTAGGGTCACAAAAATCTACAGCTTCACCAATTTTCAACACTTCCTGACTTACTAACATCTAGAACTCCCTATTGCCTGGACTATTGGTGGAGACGTGAGACGATCAAAACGCGCGCGACATTTATTCGACTGCTCAGAGTCTTGCACATTTGAAGAATCTCGCATAAATACAATTAAATTTTTATATGTAAAGTATAAACTATATTTCGCTTTGGTACGGGGTCTCGGAGTTGAAGCATTTTTCGCATTTTATTATACTTATTTCGATCTCGCTTACCAACGGACAGAATGTCAGAACGTAAATCTCGCGTGTGTGAAAGGCGCGGCTTACGTAGTTAAATCGCTCATTAAAAGACTTTATTGGCTCTACTTTCGAGAAACGATTGTAATCGTTGCCGAATCGAATCGTAGAGGAGAAACGATCGTAGCTGCCGTCGTTGTCTCGGATGAGAGTCTTCGGCTTTGACCTGCAACCTGCAACCTGCAACAGAAACGAACGGTTTCAGCAACAAGTGTGGCGGTGTCACGGCCGCTGAATTCCTTCGACGCGACGCGACGCGATCAACTTGTAATCGCGATGGCCTGGATGGACCTCTGTGAAGTTAGCACCGCAATTTTTGAATATTGATATAATTGATGGAGTTCTGGCTCTTCCCCAAAGAGTTCTAGAGTTCCTGATAGGTTAGAAAAATAGTTCTAGCGATTTAACCCAAAAAAGAGCGGTTTGAAGTTTTGGGGTGCCAACTTCACGATTCATGATTCGAAAATCGGCGATAACTTTTTAATTTCAACTCGGATCGATTTTTTATCTAATACTTTTTGATAGATCTCTTGAGGTGCTACCCAGAATTCCAAAGAAAACATTAATTTTCCCCAAAAATTTTCCGAAATTAAAAATTTCTCAATCCAGCTAATAGAATCGACGAGAACTCTTCGGAGTTCTGGGTAACACCTCAAGAGTTCTGAAGATTATCCTTATAAATCAAATCGCTAAAAGCGAGATTTAAAGAGTTCTCGTCGATTCTGTTAGCTGGATTGAGAAATTTTTATTTTCGAAAAATTTTTTGGGGAAAATTAATGTTTCCTTCGGAGTTCTGGGTAACACCTCAAGAGTTCTGAAGATTATCCTTATGAATCATATCACTAAAAGCAAGATTTAAAGAGTTCTCGTCGATTCTGTTAGCTGGATTAAGAAATTTTTAATTTTGGAAAATTTTTTGGAGAAAATTAATGTTTTCTCCGGAGTTCTGGGTAGCACCTCAAGAGTTCTGAAGATTATCCTTATAAATTATATCGCTGAAAGGAAAATTGAAAGAGTTCTCGTCGATTCTGTTAGCTAGATTAAGAAATTTTTAATTTTGGAAAATTTATTTGGGAAAATTAATGTTTTCTTTGAAGTTCTGGGTAGCACCTCAAGAGTTCTATCGAAAAGTATTAGATAAAAAATCGAACCGGGTTGAAATTAAAAAGTTATCGCCGATTTTCGAATCATGAATCGTGAAGTTGGTACCCCAAAACTTCAAACCGTTCTTTTTTGGTTAAATCGCTAGAACTATTTTTCTAATCTGTCAGGAACTCTAGAACTCTTTGGAGAAGGGCCAAAACTCCATCAATTATATCAAAACTCCAAAATTGCGGTACTAACTTCACAGAGGTCCCGGATGGCCATCTTAATTGTAAGCGCGCGAGCGGGGCCGGGGACTCGAAGAGCGGAAGAGGTACTTGACGCGACATCTTCCGGTAGCATGGCGATTCGTCACTTTCAGTGACCATTTCCGGATATGGACGTATGGAATGACTCAAACACACGGTCATTTCTATGATTCCTAGACACAGTTATTTCCGACTCTACGTGCGACGCGGAGTGGAAAACCCGTCATAAATCGCAAAAGCTTTAAATTAAAAGTTGCAAATTAATTAACGATACAATTTCTAATGCGCGCCGCGGTGGTATATCGCGCTGACGTAAACAAAATCGATCCTCGATCGAGCCTTCCCGCGACGCGCCTCGAATCGTAACTTGTTGTAAGGTCCATGGCGATGGCGTGTTAAACGAAAAACTTTCTACAAGAAAATAGATGATTGTGACTGATGTCACAATCAATGGAACGACGGATTAACGATTAACAATTTTCACGCGAAACTTAGGATCGATCCGAGATTGAGAATTAGCCAAGATCTAGCGCGATTAGATTTCGACTTCCGACTGTTGCATGCGCACGTTACGTGTTCGCGTCAAAAATCGGAAATGACTTAACGATAGCTAGGAAATAAATAAATATGATTCTTTCAAGATCTATCTATTTAATTGTCGACAAAAACATTTCTTGAAAATTTATGAAATTAGAAACGATTCGAGAGTGTGTTTTATAATTAATACAACGATATTAAGGTCTATTTGTCTTTATCACTCGATTCAATATTCCCCATGCATGTTTTATTCCAAGGTATACAGGGTGTCACCTAATTCGCGCCCACTATTTACACAGTGATATTCCTCATGAAAAACTGACAATGACGAAAAGTCCTGAGTCATTTTTTTCGAATTATGCTTAGAAAAGTAGTTATTATTAATTAAAGATTAGCCAGTCAGCATCGCTTTTTAAACGGACGCACGTTCGTGAGCCGCGCATCTACTAGTGTGCGTGAGCGAGCCACCGCGCCGCCGCTATTATTTCCACATACATATTAGTCGTTCATGTCTTTTAGTACTCAAAATAGGTGCTATATTTGTCAAAATTTTTGTTAATAACGTTTTAACAAACAACGAGCGACGGCTAAAACCTTTTGAAGGTCACTCAGGGTCATGACCTTAACAACATATGTTAAGGTCATCGGGGCTTGCTCCCCTAATCGGTATTTTTACCGTATTTTTACATGATTTTTACAGTTTTCTTATAGCCGCGGTTAAATCTTGACGAGATCTGAATGGAACTATCGAATTGTAATCTAAAAAGATGCTTTTAGCGTAGGAAATATCATGCTTATTGCAAAGAGTAATTATTAATTATTTCGAAGCTGAATTTTACGCGGACGGTCGTGGCGACGGAACATCGCTGCGGCGCGGCGGAGCGAGCGGCGGCGCGGCGGCTCGTTCACGCACACTTATAGTAGATGCGCGGCTCACGAACGTGTGTCCTTTTAAAAAGCGATGCTGACTGGCTAATCTTTAATTAAGAATAACTAAGTACTTTTCTAAGCATAATTCGAAAAAAATGATTCAGGACTTTTCGACTCAGTTTTTCATGAAGAATAACGTCATCAATCTTACGAAAATGTGCGCACCAGGACTTAAGCATCGTAAAATTACCTTTTACGCGAATGGTATAATCGAGTAATCTTATTTTTTCGAGAAAATTTAGACGCATAAAAATCGGGGATTAAGTTTCAAGAAATAAAGCGGAGGAAATTTCTACCGTAATAATGATTGACAGTATTTGCGAGACCGTTAGCCCGCTTTCACCAAGTCGCGCAATAATTTGCGATACAATTCGATGCATTGCCATCATCATCATTGTCAACGACGACAACGATTATAAAATGCTGTGATAACGGTACGCATATTTCTCCCCTTCGGACACAAAGCGATGGAAAGACGGAAGCATCGCCGTGTAACTGGGTAAATCGCAGAGAGCGATGACGATAGGAGAAAAGAAATAGAGACTTCTCGTCCATCAATTGCGCAGTACGCGAGCGCGCTACACACGTATAGTAAGTGCGTAAGCGCGTATTTACGTACCGCTAACCTGCCTCCTAGAGCCTTCCGCCACCCGCCTGCGTGTTTTACCGTCTCCATGTACCGTTAGGGACGTTGGAGTCTCTCTCTCTCTCTCTCTCTCTCTCTCTCTCTCTCTCTCTCTCTCTCTCTCTCTCTCTCTCCCCCTCTCTCGCTGTCCTTCTCCCCCTCCCCCTTCCTCCTTCCTTTTTGTAATAAACATAAATCGTATAGACGCCACGTGTGAAAAGTTTTTGTCGAGTTATAAATAGCATAAATGAAATACATTGTCGACCATAATAAAAACTGTTTATCCGGTAAAGGATAATTTACTCGATAGAATACCCTTCTCTGCATGTGGGAATACTCCGTTATTTTGCGAGATACACTAATTAATATGAATTTAATCATACGTTGAAATTGTTTACTTAATAAGAAGTAAACTGGCAACCGTCTCTCAGACGGTACCAGATACCCTTTTTTACTACAGATTACTACAGACTGTGGTGTACAGCTCACCAAATATTTTTGCTACGTATCTTGAGATATTGACGAGTGATTCGTTGAATCACTAAACAAATGTCAGTAGTTTTTTAGTCGATTAATAATAATTTGTGATAAACACGTTAGTTTACAAATACTTATATTAGGCAGAAATGTATAGGGACTCCCGTCCCTATACATTTCTGCCTGATATACGTATTTGTAAACTAACTACTAGGGGCGTCCCACCTCACCTACCTGTATGTATGAGAAAGCATGCACAGTTTACTCTTGTTGTAAAGTGCATTTCGCTGCGTCGTGTCGCACAGCGCTTTGTACTTGATATCGGCGCGGCCGCGGCGCCGGCGCAGGCATTACGAAAAGAATATCGCCTTTGTAAAGATATTTGGAAGTGTACTAAACAAAAAGCACTCAAGGCCTTGAGAAGCCAAGTTGCCCCTTTATAATTTATAATAATAAGTAACGGCTATGACGATTAGTGACGATTAGTGACGATTAGTGACGATTGACGATTAGGTATATGGTATATAGTAGCGGTAAAAATAATAACTGTTTTCTCTTGATTGGCGCAGATTCTAAAATGAAATTGGAAGAGGATCTGGTGATCCGCAGGAGCCGACCCACGATGATCTCCGCCAAATATCGCGCCCGCGAGGAACGTCGCCGTCTGCTCAAGATTTCCGCTGGCAAGCTGAGGAGGATCGAGGACCCCGAAGCGAGCCTGTGCCGATCGGTTCTCATAAATAACGCGGTACGACGGTTGCAGCGTGAAAATCGGGACGACAAGACACGGAGTTACAGTACCCTCCCAGTAGTGGCATCGTACATGGACGACGCCAGCAAAGAGAATAACATCGCCGACGTAACGGACGAGGAAACCTCCTCTAAGAAGAGGTACGCAACTACGCTCCAACACCAAATTGACTGAATAGAATAATCTCGAGTAAATTTTACTTTGATAGAATTTTAGTTTGAGACTCTCTCCTTGAATTTTCGGCTGAGAAAACTCTTGGCATAGTTTGCATTGTTTGTGCCGTGTTTTATTCTGTTCCATTGCAAAATAATCCTCATATTAATCCTCGACGTTATTTATGATGAAACGTAGGTTAGCCGACGATTCGAGAAACGACGGACTCAACTCCAAACGGCATAGGCACGATGACTTGGACTTGCAGGACGACGTATTCAGTGACTTCTACATCTTACCGCCGACGCCACGTTTGCTCTCGCACATCGATGAAATTCAGCCAGAATCAGTAGCGTCGCACCACAACGACAATCACCATCTAGGCTTCCCGGAGGACCGCCTGAGCGGTGGCGTGGCTGACCTGCGGTCGAACGGCACGATCGTCAGCACCAGCAACACCTCCGCAATGACTAACGGCAACGACGTCGATAGCTGCCATTCCGTGCTTTTCCCCGTCGTTGGAGACCTCGACGACGCGAGCGTGCAACTCTCGAGACCGGGAACCGATATGATGGAGGTGGTTGACGTAGTCGATCCCGATCGGCTTTGCGACTTTTCCAGATTCGCTGACTCGGCAAAGACGCTAGAGGAACGATTGGCCGAGCTGCAATCCTTGGACGAGCATTTCGATCTCACCAAGTTCGAGCGTAACAACAACCAGAGTTGCGGCCGCGCCTTCCATGACATACAGACCTTCCACAGTCTGGTGCCAGGCCTGGAAACATAGACAGCGATACTGATACTGTGTCTCGAGTCAACGGTGTTGCGGGACGCCAATGGCGACGGTGAAGCCGACTTTGCGAGGAGTCGGGACGTGAACCCATCGTTCGCCTTATCCTCGTGGCTTATCCACGTGTGCCCGTAAATGGAAACTGCGTGATCGAATAATGCTGATGCGTTAAGCACTCTGAAAGATTTCTTACCGTGGGCAAACAGATGGGCTAAATTTTGTATCTTGGATAGCGTGCTATTTAGCTATTAACATTAGACTCGCGCATAGACATAAATTTAAAAAAAAAACTTGCAAAAAACGAATTGAGATATCCAATTCGGTTCTAACATAAATCTTAAATTGTCTTAAAACAACGGTTATTAAATAGTTTATATATGACTTTTATAATAATTTTTTTTGCATTGGCGAGAGAAAAATCAATATTTAATGAAAAATATTAATTTAAAATAACTCTTATTTGAATAGTAAGATAGCGCGCGAAAAATAACTTAACCTAGTGTCATATGACGTCATACCTTATATGCTCGAGACTTCGAGAGACAAGTTGCCGTGAGTAACGTGAAAAAACCTTTTCTATAAATTTGATCTCATACAGTTTTGAGCATATAGTGATAATGTATGAGATCAAACTTATAGAAAAGATTTTTTCATGTTACAGTAACTTGTCTCTCGAGCATATAAGGTACGACGTCATGATACTAGGTTAGGTCATTTTTCGCGCGCTATCTTGCTATTCAAATAAGAGTTATTTTAAATTAATATTTTTCATTAAATATTAATTTTTTGCCGATGCGAAAAAAAAATTATTATAAAAGTCACATATAAACTATTTAATAACCGTTGTTTTAAGATTTATGTTAGAACCGAATTCTTAATTCTTACGTTTTAAACGATTACTTAAAACTACAAAGGACGGATAAAAAGTTGAATTTCAAAACAGGACAAAAATAACACATTTGCCGTCCTAATGCTGATGAGATTCAAAAATGCAGTCGATTCGAGGCGAACACCCTCAATTCAACGTCGGAATTGTAATTGAAAGTTTTATCTTAATTTTTTACTTTAAATTTTTGGTTACATTTGGTTATCACGTGGAGGACATTTTTTTTTTTTTTTTTTTTTTTTTTTTTTTTTTTTTTTTTTTTTAAGTAAATATACACATGACCGCCATAATGTATGTGTACGATATTTTGGTCATATCATATATATCGCCTGCAAGTCTGACTCATGCTGGTAATAATCTACTTACGCGGCACTGACTCAATGTTTAACGCGTAACTCAACGTGAGATACCCAATAATACGGTGAACGTACGCCACTTAATTGGCCTTTTTGTTTAGCAATAATATCTTATTGTTAGTAAGAACGTTTTTCAATTGTTTGTCTAACAATTGTTTTCTTTTTCATGCAATAATTTCTCTCTCTCTCTCTCTCTCTCTCTCTCTCTCTCTCTCTCTCTCTCTCTCTTTATCTACTTTTCCTTTTATTTTATAAATATCTATCTCAAGTTTACTTTTTTTGTAAATCGTTATAAATCTAGTTGAAAATATGTAGTTCTAATATGAATAGTCTGAATTTACCACTGTCGACGCCGCTAATGGCGAACTTGTACGCACAATCACGAGTCACGTGCCGATGTCCTTGCTGGCTCCTTGTCCTCCACGTCATCCGCCCGATTTTGCCCGCGGCCTGAATCACGTCGAAGCACCGCGGTGCTGAAGCATCTTGGAGATACGTGCGTACGTGCATACGTATGCAATATGCATACTATTCTCCACAGACACAAACTTTCTCGATACCGATGCAACCTTTGGCATAACACACGCAAAGCGCGCGCGTATGCACACATTGTTTGTACATACACAGATAGATTTTTAATGACATGTTAAGGATACAGGATGAATTACATCGAGAGAGATAGCACACCGAGGTAGAACTATGAACGCGCGTGGAAAACAGCTTAGTGCCAATACTGCCAATAAGATATGAAACTTGGCAAACGTTTCGGACGTAACGGATGTAACGTTAAAAACATCATTTCTCGGTTTTCTTGCTAAACGCAAACATATCACATATGTTACTACGACTGTCTTTTGCCGCTATTTTGAATTTTTGTTCAAAGACGAGACATGAAGGGCTACAAACTCTGCATAATCTCTAACATGCATGAAAAAATGGCATTAAGCGCGCTTTTTACGCGATTTTTTTTTCTGCGTCGCGTTCGCGAACGTTGCTCTACAGCGACTTCTCTCCGACTAGCCATATAGAAAACTTGCATCTTTGCATTGCAGTTTTCTCTGTGGAAAAATTTGAAATTTAGTATTGTTATCAATATAAATTTCGACACTCCCAGATGTGAATGACTGTTTTTAAACGGTGGTTCTACGTACGGTGCAATTCATTTCGGAGCATGATGTCCTCCGAACATCGTCTTGTAAACGTCGAAAAACAACACGCTATCGCGTAATGCCACAACGAGCCTCAGCTGTTGTACATTATTGCATCATTTTTGTTAATGATATTTCTTTATATTCGAGGAGTAGACGCGCCTTAATAAGCGATAGCTGATACTTTCCTACCATGGTGCTTCCCCCCCCCCCCCCTCTCTCTCTCTCTCTCTCTCTCTCTCTCTCTCTCTCTCTCTCTCTCTCTCTCTCTCTCTCCTGCGAGAAGGATCATTCCATTCGCATACATATAGGTATTACTGGAGTTAAAGTTGAACGAAATGGAGAAACAGAATTTGATTTCCGCTAATCTATTATAGAATCAGTGACAAAATTCAGGCATGGAAAAATTCCGATTTCCTACTTCCCGCAGACGATAACGTCGAATTTTATGTTTTTCGAGTGTTTTAGCGTATTGTGTAATGGGCGCGTTATAAATTTAATTCGATGGCCGTACATTTGATCATCATTTATCGCGAAAGTTCTTCCTTTCTTTAGATAGAACGGTGGCATTTAGTGAGATAGTGTCTGGTGAAGGAGAAGGAGAACGCGGCGATCAACACGAAAGCTCATCGAGAAGCGACTATCGCGAACCATTTTACTAGAGAAAAATTTTGTATTTATTGCACAAGAATATTTTGTTATTATCGACCGATGCTAGATGAAGCATCTCGAATTTAATTATTGTTTATCTTTTCTGATTTTTAACTTTCTTTTTTCAAATTGAAATTGAGCTTTGATTTAGTTTTATATTAAGGAAGTGTCTATATTATTTGTAAACGTTGTACACACAGACGGTGTATGTACGAAGCATTAATGCCGTCCGATGCACCATTACACTCAAGAAACGTCTTTTCATTTATACTGGGAGCTGTTGATAATATAGCTCAACTGCTTTATTAAGCGAAAAAACGGAATAGTTGAATTTCATACATCGTAAAGTCTCTTTAAGGATGTATCGGACGTACAGTCCCTGCTTTTAAGTTAAACTTTCAATAAAAGAAGACTGCATGTATGTCAAACTCAAAATTTTTTATATGTTAGAAGGGATTACCGTTAACAGTTTGAGTATGATTATTTGTCATTTAAATAATTAATATTGTTTAAACAATTAAAACAATTTTTTTGTAGCAAAAAATTTTGAAACTCATAATACAATATCAATGATGTATGTTTTACACATAAAAAAAGTTTAAGAAATATCTTAATCGTTTATTTATATTTTATTTATATTTACAGCAAAAATGTCGATTCTCCATAAGGAATAATGTTAATTTTATCAACTTTAAACTTAAATAACTTTAAAATTTTACAAAGTACTTTTAATTTAATTTAGAAACAATTTACAGCACTTTCTGAATATATTTGAAATACCTCCAATACATCCTTAATTACAATAACTTTTAAACCAATAAGAGAATTGTGCTGAAATTTTACACAGATACTCAGACGTAATAATAGAACATTCTATGAAATTTTTAGATTTTTAATGGTAATGCTTTGAGATGTCACCCATACATCCTTAACCCTCCGTAGTCACACCTATTTTTTCAAACAAGGAAGTCACTCTGGGTCATTTTGACTCAAGCGAACTTTGATCGTTCGCCATTTGACCATTTATCCACCGATCGTGTTGAAAAAATTCTCGAATGTACTTGCGATATTGCTAAATTGATTGCT
Organism: Leptothorax acervorum; assembly: GCA_035220615.1. Lineage (NCBI taxonomy): Eukaryota > Metazoa > Arthropoda > Insecta > Hymenoptera > Formicidae > Leptothorax > Leptothorax acervorum. Next base: position 58,454 of record JASTWQ010000231.1, on the reverse strand, counting down.
ATAAAAAAAGAAGTGCCTCAGGAATTGTTAACATATTTAAAAAATTCGCAAAAAATTTGTGTTTTTGAAAAAACTGAGTTTTACGAAAAAATTCACTACTTTTTTAATTTTTAATATTTTTTGCTAAAAATTTACAATTATGTTCTTGAAACAGAGCTAAATGAAGAAAAAATTTGTATATTAGTGTACCATTTAAAAAAGGTATTTATTTCGCTAGGTGACGAAGGTGGTTTTTTGAGTAAAGAAAATCGACAATTTTCGTTGAAAAATTACAAATAAATTTATTTTTTATAGAAAATTTAAAAAGTCGTCACATTTATTTATAAACTAATGATTTTAGTCTTGTCCGGCACATTCAGTGCAAATATATGCCTGATAGTCGTCGCACATGGAGCGCGAACAACTGGGGCACTGATTTTTTGTTTCTTTATCTTTTTTAGTCGGGCACAGGGAGCATCTCGTTCTTTTGCTCAATTCTGGTCTTGCTTCTTCGGTTGCTGTAGTAAACTTTTCATGCAATATGAGCCTTATGCCCTTCCGAATTTCGGTACGCAGCGTACCGACACGTAAGTCACACATGGGTCATACTGACCCAACACCGAACTGCAACGAGGCTCAACGGCTACTGCGTCTTGCGCAGTGCGCGGGAAACATCCCAAGCTATAGTTGATACTCTGAACTACAGCTACAGGGCCTCATGCCCGCCAATTTTCAAATTACGTGCAAGATATTTACGAGCAAAGTTGAGGCTTGGGTCAAATTGACCCAAGATGACTACGGAGGGTTAAGAACGCAGACACATTGGAGCGTTAACGCGCTCTCGATTATACATACCATCATACATTGAAGATAGCTGGATCACCATATCGAGCGGCCAAGTATCTATCTTTACGAGTTCTTCACGAGGAATCCTTGACGAATTTTGTATAATGCAATGTCTTCATTCCTGCTGTATTTGCTAATCCGTTTTTTCACGATAATTTTTATCGACGATTTCTACGTTACAGAAACTGCCGCGTTTCAATGTTTGTTCAATTGCTCTGCTCGTGCCGCATACATACGATTACTAACTTTCGTTATACGTTTGCGAAATTATCCAATATCACGAAACGATCGATATACTGAAACCGATGAAAGCGCGGTACTGTGCGACATTCTTCCACGCACGCGACACGAGACACGGGACACATAAGGCGCAACGATTGTATTATCTTTTGAGGTAGCACACGAAGAAAGACCTACCGATTTATTACGGTTATCGATTGATTGCATATGCGCGCAGCCACCACGTTCGTTAGTAAGCCGCGCCGCATGCAATCCTCTTTTTCTCTAACTTATTTATCCTTCACAAAAGTGCTAAAAGGAATTGGATAATGTTTCGGAATGATTTGTCTCCCATATATATGTCGCTTCTGCCATCGACTCGCAAGCATTTTGTCAAGTTCGAAGAATTGTTACTTTTATCACGAGAAAGTCACAGTCGCTATCTAGAAATAAAATAAAAATCCAGATTTATTCGAAAGTAAAAGATTCTTATGTTACATGTTTTTCGGATCGATTATGTACATATTGTACTATGTATAGGATACTATCCGCGCGCGCGCGCGCGCTATGAAACCGAAACGAATTTTGCCGTACAGTCCACCTTACGGCCATCCTTATTAATGATATGATATTATTTTCGACAATTGGATATTTCAAACAATTGAGATGAAGAAAATATCTTGAAAAGGAAAAAGCAGAGGAAGCACTATGTGGGTAGAGACAATTCCGTGGCAAAGTCTGAACGCGCAAACGCACAGACTGGATCCAAACTTCCTTCGAACGCCTGGGCCACGTTTCCGAAAAATGTGTATAACGTGCATACAGGTAACGGATAAGAATCCATAGCTCTCCCAAGACTTGCGCTACACATCGCGAAAAACACGGCTCACGGCGTTTACTTGTAAATAGTCGCCTTAGCACTACTAATTGTAAGATAATTAGACATGTATAAAGTTTCATACGTTGTTTAGGTTTCTAGTGTCAGTTATATCCGAAATCAGTTACCAATTATATGAACAAATTGCAAATAAATTGTAAAAGCAACAACCGCTGTCTGTTCAATTTCCTCCTCGTTCTGCAATCAAGAAGAAGATGAGAAACAATGACAAGATTATATATTATATTATACATTGTGTTTATTTATCGTTATATAATTATCATCATGTACAGTATGTAAATCGCAATGGCAGTGATAATGAAATGGGAGGCTGCACACTTTTTGATGGCTTTTTTGTTCTTTTTATTATTTTTTATTGAGATTTGCGAATATATATACATACATACACACGTGTGTGTGTGTGTGTGTGTGTGTGTACATATATACATCCATGCACAAAGGATGAAGAACTAATGGTATAATAACTATTACGCTCTTAAAAACTAAATAAACAAAAGATTATCATACTAGCGTTAACGTGTTAATTTAAATAACGTAATAGTAACACCGCGTCTGTATTTTGTGTGTGTGTGTGTGCGTGCGTGCGTGCGTGCGTTCGTCGTGTGTGTGTGTGTGTGTGTGTGTGTGTGTGTGCGTGTGTGGGAGCGAGCATGGACGCGCGTCAAGATAGAGCTCGGGTACACAGACAAAGTTTCCTGCTTCCTCCTTCGTTCTGTTTTATCTCAACTCTTCGGTACGCCTCTCACGCGATCCTACTTATAGATCCCACCGATCTCTTTCCGCTTTTCTTCTCTCGACCGATGTTACTGCGATTAAAAAGATTTCTGTCAAGAAGCGGAAATCTCTCTCGTTCGCTTGCCATTACTTTATCACTTTGACATTCTTGTCGTTCGAGATCGTCTTTATTTATTCGACCGGAAAACACTTGATGACAATAGTCGTCAAGGCCCGATACCCGATACCGAAATATCGGACGTCGACGTCGACGTCGTCGTCGACTGCGACGGGCGGCAATCGGCAATGCGACTTATTGTTAGATCGCTCGCGCGACAATGATATACGTTTACGAATCTATAATTCGCTCTCGTTATCACACTCGTAATAATATATTACAAGAATTCCAACTGTGTAACTCCAGAGAATTAGATAGAAACGATTAAAAGAACGTATACATAAAATCGCCGCGCCCGCGCCCGCGCCGCGCCGGTATGAGACGCAAGTACGAGAATACGAGAATATCGCGATGATTCTCATTATATATATTTAAAATAATAATCTTGGTCTTATATAAAAATACAACGATAGATCTTGATCGTGCTAATAGTGATACGTCTCTATCTTAACAATGATCGATATAGAGATTTTAATTTTCATTAAACTATACCTTAGCAATCGCGAATCGATCCCGACCCCGATGAAAATTGCCGTTGCATACAAATTACAAATGTGCTCGCACATCCTTACGATGTGTCGAAGACGTAATATATGCTCCTAATCTTTTGAAGAATTATTTAAAAAGAAGGCTTCGGTCGCGCGCGAAGAGCGAACGATCGAAACGAGGCACATCGTGGTCGCGCAAAAACACCTTTAAACCCTGTTCTCTGCGCGCGTTGTTACAAGTGTTGTGCGTTTCGTTATATCTACCCGCGGGCGATCTTCCCGCGACACATCATGACACCGTTTTCTTTAACCTTGAAGATTTTAAATAATTTCAAACAAATTGTAAAGTTAATCTTTTCTGAATAACGTAAACGTTACATTACCGAAAAATATGAACCGGGAACAGTTATTAGTTATTAAATTCTTTCGATAGACACTATAGACTCGAGACGATCGAGTTGACGCGTCCCACGCGATTCGTTCACGTCCAGTTCATCTCATCCAAAAAAAAATCGCTATTAGTCTAGTCTACAATGACTACAGTATATTTCGCACACCATACATCTTATAATTCATTCATCAAGATACCTAACGCAAACATAGATCTACAAGTCCCCAATTATGGATCGCTCTTCCAGTAATCCACGTCCTGCTTGTTGCATGGATGTCGAAACATCTAGACTGATTTAGGGATGACTGAGAGAGACTATGTTCGATTCGATGACTGAATATTTTCGGTGAAAGAGCACGAGAAAAAAAATTTGCAAGGGTAAGCCTACATTCATGCGAGGTACTTGATGAAAGATTAAGAATAAAGGGTTAAACGTTGAGTGAACTTTCTTTTCCCTCAAGAAGTTGAAGAAATCATGTCAGCTAACTGAAATTAATCCTCGTAGTTTCTAAAAAGGATAGATCGAACCATACTCTCGAGCTGATCTCGAACGACTTGGCCTAACTTCCTAATTTTCCCCCTAGCTCAATCACGTGGTTCGATTTTCACGGCGGCCGAAGCCCTGAACGGCCGCGGCGGCTGAACCCAACCGGCTGAACACTGAATCTCCGAAGAGTTTTATTTTCGAGATCGAGAGTAGAGAAGCAAGTATCTCGGAAAGAGAGGCACGGGGAGACGAAGGAGTGCGTTTTCGCGATTCGTCAGTTCGCATTGATTCGCATCGGTCATTCGGTCATCCGCGTCGCCTAGTGTTTCCTTGGTTTTTCTGCGGAAACTTATCCGAGGCAAGAGAGGCAAGAGAGACGAGCCGCGCGTGCCGTGCAGCCATGTCGTCGTCGTCGCTCGGCATGACGATGACGATGACGCCGACGCCGACGCTGTCTAAAATCGTATATGTAATAAAATGTCATCGGCCTCGAGAGGCCCGATCTGCCTAAAAAATCTAATTGTGTAAGTGCGCCTTCGTATTGCTTTTTCTTTTCCGTCTTTTGACTGCGCGCGCGGCGGTTTATCTCTTGTATTTTATCTCTTTACGCCCTAATAAAATATCACCTTTCTGAAAAATATTCTCGGTCACGCACTACACGCAAAGAACATCGAAACATTTTGCGTGACGCGACGCCCTCTCCGTCTTCAATCACATTCGCTTTTGCACTCGCAGTTATTTTCCTCGAGATCCACTCTCAAGTTATCAAGGCCGCGATATTTTTTCTCCTTTCACTTTTTTCGTGACGAAAGCACAAAAGCACGAAAGTGGAGCGATTCCAAGTCGGACTGTAAGAAACGTAAGCGTAAAGGACAAAAAGAATATCTGCATGCGTATGCCAAAAACGTGTCGCCAAAAAGTTGTGTCAATCTAGGCGTGAATCGGCTAGCTTTCCCATCCAATCGTTCACGGCCGATGTTTCTCGTCACCAAAAAAGTGAAGTAATCGATCGACGAGTGGATGAAGCTGCTGCTATCGTGAGCGCAATCGCGACATTCGCGGTCGGTGTCGCAATTTTTTGACACGTCAGTCACATTTGAGCAAACTCGTTGTATCTTTGCAATATTGCAAATAATTTCTTTCGCAGCAAAAAACTAACCAGAATATAATTAACAATGTTACAAACAAATAGTATGCTGTTACAAAATAATTTCACCCACGCCCCTCTAATCCTACAAAGATTTGCATTATATGTATATACACGCACGCACACACGCACACAATTGTTCACCTCACTCATCGTTCGTCACGAGAGCAGCTTCTCTCTTCACCTTAAAAATATCTCCCGTTTAATCCTGATATGACTCGTGGTCTATGCCCTATGCAATCACGTATCTCGCAAAATGAACAATCAAGATACCGCGAAATCATAGATAGCATCACCTTCATCCATTCGCACGTATTATTTTTACTTTACAACTTTTCCTCGCAAGGCTAAGATCAACCTTAAGCTTGGACATTCTCGGGACGTTCGTTGACTCTTGGGCGACACGATGCCGATCGGGTGTGTGGATCACGTGAAATCAATTGGATACTTGAGCAATCGAGATCGAGCAGATAAACCACAACTAAAGTATAGTACTATCACTCTGCCTAAATAGAGAGAAAAGAAATTTATTTAACCGTCATCCACGCGCAACTTACATGAGAGAGTTCTCTCTCGTCAGGATCCGAAAATTACTTTTACGCCCGACCAAATTAATCGACCAAATATTTAACAATGATCGTTTCCTATTCGGATTTAATAAAATTACGATAGGGAACGATAGGGGAAACTACCTCCCTCTCTCTCTCTCTCTCTGTCTCTCTGTCTCTCTGTCTCTCTGTCTCTCTGTCTCTCTGTCTCTCTGTCTGTCTCTGTCTGTCTCTCTCTCTCTCTTTCTCTCTCATCTCTCTCCTTTTGTTATCGACAAGCCCCGCGAGTAATTTTCACATCTTATCTTTTAATGTGGATGTTACAAGTTAAATAATAAATAAATGGTGATTATCACTGGACCGATGCCAGGGCAATCAGTCAGGGCAGCCAAGAGTCAAAATCGTCCATTCGACATGCATTTACAATAATTACATTTTCTGCCGCCAGAAAAATAGAACTCTTAAAACTTAAACTCAGTGCTTGTTCGTTCGCGATCTTTCTGCAATTCTTTTTCCTTCGTCGTGTGACACGCGTGACGCGTGTGCAGTAGTGTGCACCCGCGACGGACGCGCCGCGCCGTGTGGAGTGTGCCGTGAGTAATGAAATGCATGCAAGTGGCGAGAGTCAATTCGTTATCGGCAAATTTTTGATTGAGCATTCCAAGTAAATGACAGTTTACAATTACCGCGAACACTGCAATTTAAAATCGCGTCGTCACGACGATGACTGATAATTTTTCCTCGATAGCATGCTTTCAAAAATTTGTTCTTGCTGGTAAATGAATCGATTAACGATGAAAAATATTGCAAAAAAGTATACGTGCAATTAAGTATAGAAAATCAGGTTTCGTCATATTTCTCGAAACCTGATTTAATATAGCACACAATTGTAAATTTTTCTCAACAACAACAAGTATTTCTCTTTATGTGCTCGCTTTCGTGAAACTTGATAAAAACTGTTAAGGATCGCGTACGTATTTGCATTAACACGTTCGCGACGACGTGGTTACATCGGTGGTACCTTGCATATCTCACAAAAAAACATCAGTAGGCCACCGGTGGTACACCATTCAATCGGGCAAAAAAATTTCGGCCACAGTTGAGACCCTACGTATCCGCCGTTGTCTCGAACGTGTTAATATTTCGCAAGACATTAAGACAATGCGCCACGTATTTTGAAAGAAAATTATGTACATAAAAAAATTAGAAATTAACGCTACAAACACGAGACCCGCTTTTTTGCATTAAAATAAATACAAACTTACACGTACTCTCTAGTAGAATAGTATCTCCTAATCGTAATCTAAATCCGGATTATTTATGGCAATAATAAATCTTAAATATTAACGTATGATATTTTATCGATTCGAGTTTATCCAGATATCAAATAGACTGAAAAACAATTTCAATAATCAAGGAGCGAATCTACATATATATAGAAAAAATAAAAAGAGAAAATGAGAATTGTTGAACGCAATGCAAAATCACCGCGATCCAGTTATGATTTTCTCACTAATAACAAATTGCAAGCTTAACTATTGAAAGTTGATTAATCATAAGAATGATGAAAAATTGAAATAGACGTATAGATGATTCGATATCAATATTCTATATCCATATATGTATGCGTATATGTGTGTGGTTTGTATAGATATCTACATATATGGATGTGTATATGTTTATTCTTTTTTGCGACACACTCCATCACGACTACTTGCGATTCGGACAGATATCCCCACACGATATAACAATACTTATATTCATCATCACTATTGCCAGTGATTTACCTTTTCTTCTTTTAGTTCAATATACATATATTCATATATGTATAGGTATATCAAAAATATCCTTAGTAAAATAAAGTATTTATATATACATATATAATGCGTGTATATATATATATATATATATATATATATAACGTATCGCGTCACGTACCTTTCTTTATATTATAGTATATGTCTGTATATTATGTCTGCTATTTTATATATATACAGGGTGTATCAGAATACATGTAACAAACTTCTAGGGTATGTAGGGGGTTCAAAGTAGACCAACTTTTAATAAGGAACTTATGTCCGGAAACGCACCGTTTGCGAGCTGCAGACTAAAACTGTTGGTATGTTCAATAATAGGAATAATTCTCATAATAACTTTATTTGCTTACTTCACATTACAAAAATGTTTAGCAATGTCAAAACAGGTGGCTACAATAATTGCTCATAATGACGACCACCAACTTCGATACAAGCATTGCACCTGCGAAGCATGTTCTGGTACACTCTTTCAAAATTGTTAGGCGTCATTTGGATTTCTCGCGCTGCGGCCAGAATGCGTGCAATTATTGTAGCCATCTGTTTTGACATTGCTAAACATTTTTGTAATGTAAGCAAATAAAGTTATTATGAGAATTATTCCTATTACTGAACATACCAACAGTTTCAGTCTGCAGCTCGCAAACGGTGCGTTTCCGGACACGAGTTCCTTATTAAAAGTTGGTCTACTTTGAACCCCCTACATAGCCTAGAAGTTTGTTACATGTATTCTGATACACCCTGTATATATAATAATTAATATACATATAATATACCTATGTTTTTATTAGTACATTCGCACGTATTTACGCGTGCATTTATTAAAAGTGTTTGTTTACACATGAATGTGAATACACGAGTGCACGCCAAGTATGTGTGTGTACGCGTTAATTACGCGTATTGAATATTTTTGCAATAAAATGGATACTTTATTTCGCGTATTTATATTTGTCTAGAGTATATCTATACACACACACACACAGTTCTTTAATTTTTAAAAGAATATCTGTACATTGGATCAGGAGGAATTGTTTTCTCAGCAGATACAAGATTCTCTCGCACAGAATTGTTTTTACGATTTTATGAAAATATAACATATACATATAATGATTAAACGTGTATCATTACCGATTCGATTAACAAACAAGTTACATCATAGAAGAGCAGTAAAATAGTACAAGTATATTCAAAAATAACATATCAGAAACACTCGTACAAGTATCGTATAAAATAATAAATCTTGATTGCCAATAGTTAGAATAATGATAAAATGGTTGTCTCGTATCTTATTAAACTTGCAAGAAGTTGGACACTAAGATAATCCATAATAACAATGATTATATAATTATTTTATACAAGTACGTTTGATTAAACAATGCGTGTGCACGATCCGAAAAATCCCTTGAGTGAATGTGAACGAATATGTAAACAAACTCTTTTCTGTGATCCAAGCGCAAGTAGAAACACATCAAACTTGGCAAGCGTATTGAACTTTTTCGTACTTCTATTTAGATAAACAAATATATGAATAATGTAAAACAATAGAACAATTGCGACAATGAAAGACAATAATGATTGGAGTAATCCGCACTAGCACAATGATAATAAATATTTCTTATAATACAAAAGATACAACGACCATTTGACACGTTATTACCGATAAATTGTTTCGCTGTTTTTTTTTTATAATGTGAATAGAAGGGTTTCTGCCGATAGTTTGATACGAACAGTGCGAAGAGAATCTCGTATGTGTGTAACATGTGTAACAGGAAGGTGGAGTGGAGTGGAGTGGCGTGGTGATGATGCGCGTTGAATGTCAAATGTCGAATAATTGATGTGCGCAAGAAGAAACGCGCAAAATGAGAAAATTTTCGCAGTCTCACGCGTAACATCTCGATCGTCGATTCTTACCATTCGATCGTTCGCAATTCTACAAACGAGTTGGACGCTTCAACTCTATCATAATCGTTTTTCATAATAAATCGATTAAAAACTAGAATAATGTACTATCCGTTTATATGTACAATGCGTATTAATGATAGTAACGTAATAAATAAGCTCAATAAGAATGTTAAATCTACACTCACTTTGCATGTACTCGTATTCGACTCTCTTAACAGCTTAACACTTTGAATTAAACACCCCCCCCCCCCCCCCAAATTAACTGTTATTCACTTACGATCTTGTCAGTACGCTCCTAAAGGTCGAGCAGGCCAATATTATATAATATACATTTTTTCTCGAGTCGTTCTCGCAAACGCCCAAAGATTTTTACGTAGATAAAATATAGTGACTTGCAGAGTGCAAGCACGTATATCGCTGGTATGCGATTGCCGCGCAACCATGTCCAATTCTCTCTTTAGACGCGGTAAGAGGAACGAACTACCGATAACAATCATTCAATCGGACAAGATTCGATATATATTTGCCTTGCACTCTTCCCCTCCCCCCTTCCGCCCATTTTCCTTTTCAAAAAATAGATATGTTCGATACGTCGAGCAAGAAAAAATCAAGAAGAAGTAAGCGAGTTGAGTAAAGTGATCTTTACAGTTAAAATCTCTTCGCGTGATAAATCGTAAAGGAGTCTATTCATCTACCTAGTACATACATTTCCTACTACGCTTCTAATTAACTAAATACAAAGAGGAAAAGACGTAAGCTGTACGTTTAAATTAAAATCAACGCAATGCTGTAAAGTGATGAATTCTTTCTACGTACGTGTAGGACATACGATAAATCGATGGTATAGCCGGTGGTAAGTGATCTCTCGTGAGAAAAACCGAGTAAGGATATAAAATCTTCTAATTGCACAATTAAATTTTTTCTTTTTTTAAAATCGATTTTTAATACGAAAATACATGCGCGTCTATTTGATCGTATTTGGAAGATGGTTACAAGCGACAGCGTCCAACGAGAGGCTACTGCTTGGGGAATCATTTTGTTGATTATGGTCCTCAATACCTTCTATAATACAGGACACTCTAGAAATTTGTAAATTTTGCGAATTTATTCCGCTCGTATTGTCACTGCAAGCTTCGGCCATCATCGATCTTTCTTCACGAAAGATCACTCTGCGTCTGCAGATTGTACCAATATTCACTAGAGACTCGCGGGGTACGTACCTACGGGGTATGTACCGCATTGAGAATCCGAATCTCACATGCATAATTACGTAATTAATGTAACGATTGTAAAGTAACGGTTTTCCGCCTACCTCCTGTCATTTTAGGCACTTTCCGTGGAAACAGCATTTGTTAAACACGTTTTTCGTTAATGTATTTTATAGCGAAACTTTGGTTGTTAATGTATCTATGTATAATATCGTTAGAATCAAAGAGTGTCTCAATTGCTCGAATTATCCTACTAATCTATTTACAAGTTTATGATCACGATCGATGCAACAAGTATATATAAATCGCTATAGTTTGTCTCGTCTTAATCATAAGATAAAATCAATGTGTGTGTTTTTGAGCGTTCAGGCTCGGTAAGTGCATATCGCGATGCGCTCACATAAGGCAAAAATTGCTCTCAGAGCACTGACCATAATCATCATTATCATCTTGCTTCGTTTCGGCGGCACATTCGAGATTTGATCAATATCAAACGCGTAAAAAAGCGTACAAGTAAAATCTTGTACAATCTTGTACAATCGATCTTCCATCCTCAGCGCACTGCGTTTTCTCCCTTAAGAGAAAAAGAAACGAAGGAAAAAAAGAGACTGCTGCATCTACACAACGTCTACTTACGTCTCTCATTCTCATTTTTCAACAGATCTCGTGACGGTTTGCGGTATTACCGTTAAAGATTTCGGGATTTTCGGCAAAATCGGAATCGGCGTGCTCGTCGACGATGTCGGCTTGGTTGTCACCTGGATCGACTTGGGCAAATTGAGGTTGTGAAGGATATTTTGGCTGGTTGTCGAACTGTTTTCATTCGCGCAAGTAACGGTACGCGTAATGTCGCATATTAGTGGCTCGAAATCACCGCGACTTTGACGACTCAACATCTCTTGCTGCATTCGCAAGTGCCTCTGAAACTGCTGGTTGTGACCGGAAACTGCAGTCTGTGTCTTCTGGTATTGCGATCTGAAGTTTCCGCTAGTCGACGACCCGTTGTTCGTGCCGGCAATAGGTCTGTCATTTAATTTCTGCCGTTTGTACATTTGCATTCGCTTCATGTCCGACTCGCTCAATTGAAACACCTTGCCGCCGCTGCCATAAACGGAGAATAAACCTTGGCCGTCTCTACGCTTGACCCCACCACTACCGTTTGTCGTCACGGCAGTACTGCCACTGCCATTGCCATTGCCATTGCCATTGCCATTGCCATTGCCATTGCCATTGCCATTGCCATTGCCATTGCCATTGCCATTGCCATTGCCATTGCCATTGCCATTGCCACTGACACTGACACTACCACCGCTGCTGCTACCGTTACCGCTACCGCTATTACCATTGCTACCGCTGCCACTAGTAGACGGCAGACTCAATCGTTGCAAACTTGGAGGCGATTTTTTTATGATTGACACCCCCGAATTGAGTTTGAGCATCCGCGGTGAGTTTACTTTGGCTGAATGCGATGACGACGCATTGCCGCTTCCGCTAGTCGACAATCTGGACATAAAACTTGTACCGGGTACCGACAGTCTGTCTTTCTCCAGCACATAGCCGCCGCTCAAACGGCGCGGATTACTGTACTCCGTCGCAATCGGTTCCATTATAGGTTCATCCATTTTCTCCGGACCTTCGTATGATATCAGTCTGTTTTGCACCGATGTAGAGTAGTTGATCGCATTCCGTGAGGCGTTTGGCGCCAATATCAGATCGCCGGCTCTGTAATACTTTTCTAGAAGGATCAAATGCCGCAGGAAGGAGCTTTGATTGCCGTACGGTCGCTGCAACTGCTGCCAGAGATGCTTGGTTTCACGATCATACTGGATCATCGTCGCGCACTTCTCCCATCCTTGCGGCGTGACTTCGCGCACATTCTGGAACTCGATGTTTACGTGAAGGTTCATCTCCTCCTCGCCCGGAAAGAGCGTACGTACGCTTATGGAGGGATTTGCACCGAGTCTCTGCACCACAGGCGTTATGTCATTGTTGCTGTTATTATTGTTATTGTTACTACTGAGCCTCGACCTCTTTGGCAATCGTGTCAAGGTAACCTCATCCATCCCGAGTGTCATCCCATTCGCCACCACACCGTCGCATAGAGAGGAGATCGACGTGCCCGGCGGGTATGCATGCATATCGAGCATCTTGCGCTTTTTTAGGTTCTCCATGGTGCCCTCAAGATATTGAACGTCCATACTGCCATTTTCGTCGTTGGCCGACTTGGGGGCACGACTCTCGTTACCCATCTCGGAGCTGCATTCCGTCATACTCTCATTCTTGTTCGGTTCCGGCGTGGACTTTTCCGACGTACCGCTTGTGCGTTCCGGAGAGCACTTGGAGCTTACACTTTTGGACTGTAAATTCTTGATGCTCTTCTTGCTCTTCTTGTCCTTGGTCTGACCCACTTGATTCACCTGTTGCGCTGAATCGTCGTCTTCGTCGTCGATCACATCGATTCCAAGATTATGCAGGATCCTGTATTGAAAGGTACACCTCGTTAGTTCCTTCCTTTTTTTTTTTAGTCAAGTTTCTTTAACCCCACATTAATCGCGTAGCTCTTTTTTGCAGCGTTCGAGCGATAAAAAGATTTTACTTTGTAAATGTAGATTTAAGGCCGAGATGTATCTTACACTCAAACGCGAGTAATGTAGAGTTAACCTTTATACTCGCTATAAGTACGTATCAATTTTAACATTCCGACTAGAGAATTAAGACAGTACTCCATCTTCTACATCGGGTATCACCGTACTCTGTATAGCGCAAATTCCTGTGTAAATAGGCTAATAACATCTGCAAGTAATTTCTCTAATAGAGTTGACTTTTTTGGTGGCTCTGTATCAAATTTTAAACGAAAACTTTCTCGTCTACTCTCGTATTCTTAAATGCTCTTTATATTATGCTATGAACTTTTATGTTCTTGTATTTTCTTTCTCCTTTGTACGCTAAAGGGTTTATTACCCGTTAATAAAGATTATTATTATTATTATTATTATTATAAGTAGAGATTACTTAGAAATCACAAACGCTTAGCCTGTATACTCACCGCTTTCGATAACTCTTGCAGAAGTTCCTGTGATTCATACTCATATTTTCAATCTCCCTGTACTTGAGTTGCAGCTGCGCAAAGTAACGACATAGCTTGCACACGAACGTGCCGACTGCTAATAAAACGGGTATTCCTTGAGAGCTGAGCAGGTGATTTAAGTCGTCGATTTCTGCGTTGGTCAGCTGGTAAGTGTGTTGTCGAGTGAGTCGGCGCTTGCAGAGCGCGCACGTCAAGAAACGTCCGACCTTCTCGTAATGATTAACGCAGAATGACATCGTGGTATGTTGACTCGAGTCCCAGTCTATATCGACCTGCAACAATATTTCTCGTGTGCATGCAAAAACGACACGTCATTTACCGCCACACCAACGTCGCTAGATACGTAAGCAATCGAGTTACAAATATTAACCTGATTCTGAAGACCAGGTCTTATCTTGAGCAACCAACGGCGTTTAACATGATGCCGCGCGGGATCACGACATTCGCGAGCTGAGCACTTTGACATCATCAATTGTCTATGTTGTTTCTGCGGCTTTTGCTGCATGTTCGTTGGGCTAGTGTTCGCCTAAAGAAGCAAGGTTTTAGGTAAGTTTTCAGTCAGAGGTATCGGGATTAATTATACATCTAATTATTTTGTAAATAATACAATGTAAAAATAAATAACGATCCGTAAATTGCAAATATCATTGTCATCATTATCATTATCATCGACAACGAACAAACCTTTCTATCAACATGACGATAGCACGCGTCGCACAGACATGAATCTTTTGTAAGATGTCTCTCTATGTTCAAAATCTTTTTGCGCCTCTCATCAGATTTTATTTGGGCTAGATGCATTGGCGTGTCCAAAGAACCAAACTTTCCAAAGCAGTAGCAACATACGTCGGCGCACACGCGCCCAGGATGTATAGAAAAAGAAGACGATTTCTCTGGAATAACAAGTGACTGACGATCCTTAGGCGTAGCTTCCTCATTATCATCATCTACGATAGTAAAATTGACGAGTTAGGTAATATTTCGTTGAATGTTGCATTTCGACATAAAACTTTTCTTTTAACTTGGGTAATGTAAATACGGAGATATTAGTAAGATAAGAACGTAAAAGTTAGCGGGTAACTTTTAATTTGAAAAGCAAACAGCGTAAAAAATTGACACATGCAATGTTATAAAAAAATATCAGTGGAGTGAATATAAGGTTTTTGGAACTAGTGGTCTGTAAACAAGTGCAATACAATATTCCACATCATATTGTAGAGAGATAAGCAAAATATAACCGCTTTTTAATTAAACCATGTACTATATATATGTATACATATAATATATATATATATATATATATATAAGCTATCTTGTGTATCGTATATTGCATTCTTTTAATTGCTTTAAGCACAAAGCAAGTAACTTTAGATAATAAAAGAATATATATGTATGTATGCATGTGTGTGTGTGTGTGTGTGTGTGTAATATATATATATTACATATATATAAAGACTCTAGAACATTAACGATTTTTATTATCAATTATTCTCTAAAATATCCGAAATGGAAATGTGAATCATCACTCGCTATACTGCACTAGTCTAAATAATCATCAGCGTAGAACAAAAGAAAATGTGAGATTTTCGGAAAGAGGTAACTAGGAAAAAAAATCAATGAGATTATCAATTTAGTTATTCCCACAACCAGGATTACCGCAAGAATGTCTGTGGTTAGTAGTGAACTTTCGGTTCGCACCAGAGCTGCTATCTCCCAAACCACTGGTTCCAAACTGAAAAAAAAGAAATAAAATATAATTGGATTGGTAAAAAATATATCAAATTATAACTCATTAGCTTACTACTCAATACCCGCGTATTAATTTTCAACTTTTCTTTCAAATCCTCGTCTTTCACGCACGCACCGTTGAAACAAAAGTCTCTAAATTCATTGACCGCGTTATGAAGCGTACGTCCTGACACGTACACGGAAATTAAGGATAAATGTCTAAAAAGTGACATATAGATCGCACACTAAGAATGACTTGTTCCTAAATCGATAATTAAGTACGATCGATGTCACAACTCTAAAGATAAAATGAGAAGAAATAAAAATGGCTAAAGATTCTAAAGAAAGATGAAAGGAGAAAGAAAGGAAAAAAAGGAAGACAAATGTGGCAAGAAAAATTCATATGGTAAGCGAATGAGTTGCATTTTCTATCGAGCGAGCGAGAATTTAGATTTTGAGTCTTACCTCCTTTTGAATGGTGTAAAATTCGGGTGAATCACCCTCTCCGTCCCCACGTCCCTGCTGCTTGAGAACCATTTTCAATGGAGATCGCGATCCTCTCTTGTCCTTGTCCTTCTCCTTTTGCGATACTCTGATGATCGTCTTCAAGGTACCTGTGGATGACGACTGTTCCTTCTTCGTCTTTTGCTGATTTTGTCTCTTCGCGGCCTCCTCCAGAGACTCGAGTCCCAATAATCGCAAAATCGACTCTTTCCTCTCCTTGTCTTCAGGCGTTTCCAGAATCTTTGGCGTGCCGCTATTAAACGATTCACCGGACGTGGACGTCTCGTCAGAATCCTTGTGCGCGAGCTCTGGTGTCTTGAGAGTCTTGCGTTCGTTTGCCAGCATGTCTATATTGTCAGCTGTCTGTTGCGACACATGATTCTCGGATAGGTTTCGCGAGAGTTGACGTTTCTCGCTCTTCCTGGTCTTTGCGCCGACGATTGTTATGTCGTTTTCGGATTTGCTGCGCAAATTAGGAACTTTGTCGATCTTGTCCAATCCATCTTGCCCATCTCGCTCGAAGAATCCACGAAAGCTGTCTGTTCGGTCAACGCTGGCGCTGACGCTGACGCTGACGTTGGCGCTAGCGCTGACGTTGGTGCTAATACTGTCGTACTTGCTCAAGAATGATCTGTTGTTCTCGTTGATTTTAGCAACCTCGTTGTCCAGCAGGGTCTCTTCTTTGTTTTGCTGATCGGACCTTCGCATATCTCGCTTGACACGCTTAGTCTTGGAGCTGCTGGGCACCTGCGACAATTCCTCTTTGCGTTTTTTCATCTCTCTACCGCGACGGTTACGAGCTTGAGACTCGAGTTCGCTGATATCCAATTCGTTGCTGTTTAATGAGTCACTTTCATCTTCCGTCTTCTGAGAACTTTCAACACTAGCGATACCATCTACCGAGCCCTGCGCCACCTCATCGGCGTCGTTCTGTAGACCGGAAATCTGCGTCTTTTGAATCGTATTAGCTTCCTCCATCTTGACTTTTGCGTTGTCGGTGTATTCTCGGCTGCGAGATGCGGCTTGCCTGTT
Source organism: Leptothorax acervorum (assembly GCA_035220615.1). NCBI lineage: Eukaryota > Metazoa > Arthropoda > Insecta > Hymenoptera > Formicidae > Leptothorax > Leptothorax acervorum. The sequence goes on along the minus strand of JASTWQ010000231.1, from coordinate 41,283 downwards.
TTCAACCTTCCTCTGCTTGTCACGAGTTCGTAACACCCTCCTGTTTTCCTCGTTAACAAGTTTCCGCTCATCAGGACCTTTACTGTCCGAGGATTTATTGCTTTGATCTGTCAGTAGAGCAGCTTCATTGTATCCTGGCTTTTGTCCCGAGACACTCTCATCCATGTTTAATATAACGCTAGATTTGTTTAATTCTTTACAATTATTAACCTGATCATGCTCCTTGGTTTCATCGTTCGGTCGGTCAGAGGTGCAATGTACAGACGGAGACTTTACAGAGCTACGTTCGCTATTCGAATCACAGTTTAGAGTAGCAATTGGTACATGTAGCAAGTTATTGTTAATTCTTGAACGCTTTGCGCTTTGCGCACAAGACACGTCGCTCTCTCGTAACATTTCAGTTGTGCACGGTGTCTCGTTTGTGTCGTTGATAGGTTGACAAGGTGGTCCTATTGGCGTGTCATTAGTACCGCTGTCACTGCAGCGAGCAGATGCTTCCTGGTTACTTATACTTTGAATTTCCCGCTCCTTATCCGGTATCTTTGTGTCAGAAATCATATGTTTACTTTGTACCGTGTCACTTGTAGTATTTGGTAATGGTTTGGCAGACTGGTCTTCCGCTACTAATCTCTCTACCTCCCGAGATATACTTTCCAATGTTTCTGACTCTTCTGATGTATCCGTAACGTTGAGAGAGAGCTCAGCTTCTGATCCAGTTGTTCCTCTCGTTTGTATGCGTCCTTCCATATGTCTCTCCTCCGCTTGCTCAAAAAATATCGATGCGGATACTGATAAAGCCACAGCATTGTCATCCAAAAGCTGATCCTCTGAAATTGCTTCCTCGCTTGTAGATTTTTTTTGTATATCCGCTAAAACATCCTCCTCGTTATCCAATTTCGGGACAGTTTTATTTAGCATTCTGTTCGATTTTCTCGTTTCGTTATTGCTGACACCGTCCAAACATTTATCATTGATTCTCGAAGACTTTCTCGTAATCTTTTTATCTTCGTCCAATGTCTTTGACTCGTTACCACTGACGTTGACTAAGGCGCCGCTGGCTGTACTACAACCAACGTTCTCCTCTTCTGGTTCAACCATATTCTTGTAAGATTGTTGCGTAGTACTATTATTATTTACATTACATGTAGATTCGCAAGTACTATGTACATCATTAATTCTGTCGTCATCAGAGGCCTTGTTCTCTTGAACGTTCTGCGAGTGTGTCTCTGCTTCCCCAATATCAAACTTGACTAGTTTCTCTTCGATCTCTTTGGCAGTATCGGCCACTCTTGGTACTGAATTTTCTGAATTATCTGACGCGATTTCATTTCCCGTAACGGTGGGCTTATCCTCGTCGGTACTGTCTTCTAGTCCCATCTTTTGAGACTCTGTACTAAGTGGCGCGACAATTTCTTCGATCTTGGGCACGTCAAAGTTTTTACTTAATCCAAGACCTTTCTCCGGGCCAAAGATCCTGTTTTCAATGGATTTTGCAATATTTAATTTTATGTCTTCAATCATTTGATCTATATCCGATTTTGAATTACCGTCTGATTTATCTGCGCTGTAAAAGGAATTGACCGTTTTCTTCATGTCTATGTTTAAACTACTTCTACGACCTTTAGATTTGTCTGCGAGCTTGGCTAAAATGTTATCTCTCTTCACTTGCTCCAAGTTATTGAGTTTCTTGGAATCTTCTTGTGCTTCCGCACACCTGCTGGGTGCTACTCGCGCGTCTTCAATTTTAACATCATCGTCTCTTGTTGCTTCGCACTCCGCAGTTTTAGCTTTAGTTTTAGAACGCAGTATCGGCCCGGTTTCGCCTGTCCTGTCTGCACGATCGCCGTTATTGTTGTTCTCTATTTCCAATCCAGTCTCAAGGTCCTCGTTAAAATTAGACGCTCCATCCTTCGAACAAACCTCCTCTTTGCTCGATGCTACAATACTTGGAGATTCATTACAACCAGGATCCGAGAAGCAAGAGTCGATATTTATATTACAATCCGAGATATGTTCTATCAAATGATCTGAGATAACAGTCCCATCCGAATTTAGCCTGTGCCGCTTTTTAGAATCGTTATCCGCGGAATTTACCAAATCTGACAATTGACGCTGTTTTCCATTTCGCAAGCTTCTTTGAGACGTTTGATCAATATAGCCGACTTTCGACCTCTTTCTCAACTGAATGGCATTCTGAAAGTGGAATCCTTGATCTGTCTCTATAGACTCTCCGTCGGATGTAACTTTGGTGTCGTCGGCGTCAGGTTCTTTCTTAATCTCGATATCGCAGGCAATATTTTCCTCCACCAACATCTTCTTACTCCTTGTCACCTTTCCTTCAGTCTTGTCCGTAACGCTTTGCTGACTTTCGACCTCGGAGTCGCTCAACATTGAGGCAATGACTTCGTCTATAGTAAGATCAATAGAATTCTTGTTATCTAAAGCCGTCTTTGGAAATTTTTCAACGCTAGGGTTGTTTCTTGTGCTACTACCGTAATCTAATTCCTTACCAGTGCTCTTCCGACTTTTGCCACCCTTGTTGTCAGCCTCCGTGACTTTTACAAGACCGGTACTATTCTTCTTCAAGTTTGTTAACTTGACCGTTTTGGCACTCTTGGACAAAGAATCAGGACTTTCCGTCGTTTTTCCTTTTCTGCCAAGTTTCGGACTGACTTTAGCGCTAGGCGTAGCACCGGCCTCTTCCTTATTTTGAACGTCAGATTTGGTCTTTTTAGTCCTGAGATTACTCTTGGCACTTTTACTTGGTGTTTCAGTCGCTTTGCCTTCGTTGTCCCCGTTGTTCACCTGATTTTCCAAAAATTTCGGAGCAATATCGGCTGCCCTGACGGTCGATTCCTCCGACTGCCTAACTTTCTTCGCACCCTTGGCACCCTTCTTAACGTAAGGAGCTACCCTGTGTATATCCTTGTTGGTCACTTTCTTGGTAACCTTGGACTTGATGAGATTTGCCTTGGCTGCTCTCAGATTCTGTTTGCGTTTCAGATTTTTAAGGGCATTCCTACGCGGCAAGCTCGCTTCCAGTTTAACAGCAAGTTGACTACCTGTGGCTACCGTATCAAAAATCTCTTGCGCAAGTTGCTGCTGCTTTATGTTCGGCAATGCTTTGCCTTTCTTACTCTTGACCTCATTGGATGGCAAGACGGGATCGTTACTCGCCTTCTGTTTCGATTTGGAAGGCGCTAAGGGTTTCTTTTCCCTGGATGCCATCTCACTTCCACCCACATTGGGCTCCTGTAACGTCATTTGTATTTTCTGAACAGCTGTCTATTACCTCATCAACATTCGCGAAATATTACAACAGTTGCAACCGATTTATACGATCGTTAAGGAATGTTATTACGTAGAAAACGATCTCGGATAACTCAATCGAGAAATCTTTGTAAGCGCGAGAAGAAAGCTTGGAGCAAAAGACTCGACAGTACGAAGGAATTACGAGAAAAAAAGCGACCACCGAGATATCTCACATTTGTAAATATTCACGAAAAGATGGACTAGGACGTAAAAGTAAAATGGCGAGTCAAAATCCACGTTTTGCAACGGCACAAGGAGTCGTAGCGCTCGCGCGAGCCTAAACGCGAGCGAGCGCGCGCGCGCGCGATACCATTTCGCGATGCGAAACGCACGATTTGGCGAGGCACGATGCACGATGCACGATGCACGATGCACGATGCACAATCGAGGGGCCGCGAGAAGCATCGGAAAAGCGCATCGCATCTCTCGGTTGCGGAAGGGCGACGGGGAGCAAGAGAAGTTTGCCGCAGTCACGGTGAGCGGGTGAGGGGTCTCGAGTTCTCGAGTCGCGAATTGTACGGCCCATAAACAACAGAGGATAGCAGGGTGGATAGATGCGGCCCTGGTGAGCAGAAAAATTACGTGACAAACTTTGCGTTAGCACACGGATGCACGGACACGTCGGACACGGAGCGCCTCAGCTCAGAGCTCAGCCTCGCTGCGCTCGTCGCTCGCCACTCCGCAGTCCGCCGCCGCCGCGCCACGCCGCGCGGCGCGCGCTCGCGGCTGAAATATTTCGCGTGATATCTCTGCTCGCGGCGAGCCGATCGCGACGATTCCGCGCTTATGAGAAAGTGCGCGTCACACGCTAACTATCAAGCCGAGAAATCGGTCCGAGCCTCCCCGGGAAGGCGACGAATTCGTCGCGACAAACCGTCAGGAAAAAATCGCCACGAATAAACAAAAGGTCGGCGCTCGCGACTCGGGCTTTCGGGATTCGGGATCGTGGCGCGGCGGGCCCGCGGCGGCGGCGGCGGCGGCGGCGACGGCGGCGGCGACGGCGACGGCGACGGCGGCGGTCGATCGCCGGCCTCCTCGCGACCCTCGCGACGCTACTTACCTTGGGGGGGATCGAAAATCCTGCCGTAGGTCCGTGATGATCGCGAGAGGACGCGGGCAATCCGTGGAAAGGACAGTCCCGTTGCCTTGCAGGGTGTCTATGCGCCGTCCCACTGTTTCCCGGCTACCGCCACCTGTCGGCCGTGGCGCGCGGCTGTTCCCAGGAGCATAGTCCGTTCGCGATAACAAGGCGCCGCGGCCGCTTGAAGCGTTGGTTGTTCGCTCGCTGCGCGGTTCGCACCCCCGCACCGCCTGGTCGAGACTGTCGAGAGTCGAGACCCTGAGCGGTCACGCCGGTCGAGCCGTACCGTGCCGCGTCGCGCCACGCCGGCTTCTCAATCGATGCAAGTGTAAAAAAAAGAAGCACACACACTGCCGCGAGCGTCGCGACGCCGGGTACTGACTACTGAGAGTAGCGACAACGACGGCCACTACTGCCACTAGGCACTAGCTACGTTCACCCTCACCTCACCTCACCTTACCGCAACGCACTTCACTTTACCCTAATTACCTCACTTAATCCCGCTGCTGTCTGCACTGTCCGCACTGTCCGCAGTCGCGCAGTCCGCGGCGTGCGCCGTGCGCCCCGGCCCCCGCCTTGTGCTTGAGCTCCTTGAGCTTGAGCACCGTCCGCACTCCGCACTGTCACTCGGAACGCTACGGCACGCTACACAGTACACACTACGGACGCTACGGTGCATGCGCGCTAACTGACCTCGCGATTTTAGCGTAGCTCGTAGCGTGCGCCGAGCGCACAACCACGTTCACCTACCTCTCGAAATCGGCCTCGTCGTCGTCGTCGTGATGGTCGACGACGGCAGCGCGGGCAACGGTAGTCACGGGCCTCGGTAGGCCTCGGGGCCTGATGCCCAAGCGAGAAAAACGAATGTCACGATAGCGGCGCGAGTTGGCATGCGGTTGCCCGCTTGCGATACGAGACTCGCGTTCCAGTCTTCAACGTCTCCAGACTGACAAGACTCGGCCGCACTCGGCCGCGGTAACGAGTGACGAGTCGACGAGTGGTGACTGGTGAGTGGTGACGGCGTGACGGGACGGGAGAGAGCACGAAAGGGAGGACGCGCCCGTCGTACGGTGCACATCAATGGCGGCCACCGACACCGACCGACGACCGACCGATCGCACCGACCCTTATTTACCAAAGTTCCCAAAATGGCCGCCCTACGGATTCTCGCTCTCGCACGCGGTAACCTCGCGGCGATTCCGAGGTTTCCGAGACCCGTGCAGCCGCTAAATCGCGCCGCGACATCGCGAGTCGCGCCCCTGGTGCCTCAGGTAGCTCAGGTACGTACCAGATATTTCGATACGAGTTTATAGCGCGACTAAAGACTTTCTTCCGCGCGTTACCTCGGCATAATTATCCTTTGCTTCGGACGAGACATCGCCGAAGGGCGAAGGGTCTCTCTTTCTCTCTCCCTCTCGCCAAGTAGTCATGGGCGTACCGCGTATTTGTTATTCTCCATACCGTTATCTGTTATCGTCGACTCGTAAATCATCCCCGCGCAATCGATCGCCCGGATCGCCGTTGAATTGGCGCACTTGAGCGCGCGACAAAAAAAGGTTCAACGATCGAACGCGGATTTACCCGGCCGCGATGAGAATGAAAGGTTCGGTGACATCAAGGTCCGAAAGCGACTTATCTACTGCTCGCAGCTTGAGGCCCGTTTATCCGAGTAACAAATAGACAATAGACAAATCGTCTAAATCAATTCGATTGATAGGATCTGATGTGAAAATATCCGTCTGTTTCGCGACCAACTTTTACTTTAACCTACAAAGCATTATTGTTACGGATGTGGAGTTCTTTGTGTGTGTGAGAGTTGTAAATACTGTATCAGTGAATCTTAAAACAATGGTGCATTCAGCGGAACACAACTTTTGAGTTCGTCTTATCAACACTCTACGTTGATTTGTTGGTTCTAAAAGTAGGAACCAATCACGTTTGATTGCTACTGAGCAGCTCTGTCCGCTGAATGCAGGCAATCACGGCCGTTACACACCATCGTTACGTATTATCATTTGCCTTTTTTTTACATACTCGTACTCGTATACATATATGTATATGAAAATTATAAGTAATTTTTACAAGTCTATCGTAAACGAGCAAATTTTTTTTGTTTTCACGTATTTTACCTAATATAGTGATAAATTCTATCAACTTGACAATGACAAAGTTGATACAAATGTTGAAATTACTATCAACGTAATGTACATGTAAGGTCACCGGCAGAAATGCCTGGACATTTGACATATGACGTTCTGTATAAAATGTCCAGGCATTTATGCCGGTGTGTGTACATACTCGTATATATGAAGCTTACTACAAATCACTTTTGTTTTTCAGATTCAACAGAGATGGGGTAGCTATAAATCATCTTCCAAATATACAACACCTGAAGATTATACAGATTATAAGATAACAAAAGATCCAAACGAGTGGAAATATGTAGAGCGTGTCCTTAGATACAAAATTATACCTAAACCAGGTACTGGAGATATCAAATTCCCATCTGGCTATAAACTGGCATCTGGTAAACGACAAATATTATAAAAAATACATATACTTGGATAGCACCTTGGATTAACGCATTTTCTTTTTTTCATTTTACAGCCCTACCTATGGATTATCCCTATTTTGTACAACGTACAAAAAATTACATGCAGCCTGTGTATTTGTCTGCAAGTCCCAGAGGAGCTAAAAAAGTTACAGAAATTACCAAAATTCAAGGAAATATATGGGCGTTGGAACGCGACATGAAACGATACGTAGAGGAATGCACGGGAAAAAAAGTTGCTAGTCAGATACACGAATTTGCAGGTGTAATTAAATTTAGAGGTGACTGCGTTAGTCGTGTTAAAGAATGGATGGACATGAAAGGCTTCTAAGAATAAGTGTGAATATTTCCATAATAAATTGAATATTGTAAATATATAATAAACCCTGAATCTTCGTTACAAAACAAATTTTGTTACTGTATATTTTATGTCGTCTCGCAAAATTATCCTAGTACTTCGCAAAATAACAAACTTTTGTTTAAATAAAATTATTCCTTGTTCTTCGTTTGTTAATATACAAATATTTTTATCTATTGAGAAAATGGAACGTGTCGTTTTAGGGCTTTAACAATATCCAATTTATTTCTGTGAAAATACATGTTTATATCAATATCAAAGAAATCCGTATAGCTTTCATCAAGTATGTATTAAGTACATATATGTTACATATATAACAATTCTTAATCAACTCAGAATGGAAAATATACATGGATATAATCCAAGTATACTATTATCTCTCGTGGAAATACATATCAAGTAGTTATTGACCGCAACAAATATATATATATATATATATACTAGCTGGTTACCCGGGCTTCGCCCCGGAGGACCTCTCGCCCCTTTGTAGACATTTGTGCATAGATTCACTCGGTTTAAGAATTAACGGCTCATCGTATTGACTGATCGAGAATGACGACTGGGAAGGTAAATAAAAAAATAAACAAAATTATGAATATGTAAAAATAAACAATTAAAAGTAAAATTTTGCGTACGATGTAAATTCTAAATATCTTTATTACATGTGTAATAAAGATAAATGTTTAGAACTTATGCGCGCACGTGCGTTGTGCTGTCTGTTACTATATTTACGCGAGCGTTACTTCTGTAGTAACTTACGATAATTCACTCAGATTATCGTAACTTACGATAAGTCACTCCGCGTAAACGGGGGTCTCTAGCCATTGACTACATTACGATAATTGAAGCAAGTTACTCAAATTAGCTAATACTTTCCGTGCTAATACCTCGCGTAAACGGCGAATTTGATTCTTAAGGGTGCAGAAGAGTTCAGCCGTCAATATTTCTTGATGTTGTTTGGCGAAAACAGCAATAATACTCACAATATTACTTGTCGAATACATTTTGACTTATTATTTGAAGTTTGAACTGATAACCTCTAAATCGCATTTATGTCTTTTAAAAATACCGCGTATGTAGAGAGGAACCTAGCTCTTACCTCACGACAGTCACGACGGACCGTAGGAACCTGGAACACGATTATACTTCGCGCCTGCGTAAACGGCTCTCAAAAAGTATCGCAGAATACTACGCACGCGTAAACGGTAGAAAATTATGTACCGCGTAAACGCAGAGCGCCGCCGCGTAAACATAGTATGTGTATACAAAAGATTTTATATTGAAGGAAAAGAACATGGATTTAGGCGAAAGAGATCGTAGGTGCTGATTTTTATCCTCTTAAATACAGGGCCTTTTAAGGCTCCTGGATAGTCACCACGGCCATATTGAATTCTTGCTTATGAGGCGAGGAAAACACTGGAAAACACTTTATTTTGTTGTGCATGCCATTTTCAAATAAAAAGACATTTCGATAAAAAAATCACTATAGATCGTTTCAGACCACTTCCAAAATTGACCGAAAACTATCCTTTTCCCTCGACAATAAACAAACAGCCATAAAACGAAGCCTAAACATACGGGAAAACAAGCCTTTGAAGACTATTGAAAGGAGTGGAAAATGTTTCTTCCGCATATATGTATTCCTTGCAAATCTTCTTTTCGGTCAATTTTATGAGTTTCACGAATACGTTAAACATTAAAGCACAAGTACAGAGCTAATAATAAGGAAATAGCATGCACAACAAAATAGAGTTGTCAACATGTCACTTTCTACGCCTTATGGCTATTTTCTCGCCTTATAGTTCTTATTTCTACCGATGTCGTTACCGTCAACACGAAGTTCTCGGCTGAGTATCCAGGAGCCTTAAGGGCGTATGCAAACTTTTCCCATATTTTACCATTTCTTTAAATTTATTTCATTCAAATAGAGTCTTTATTTTTATTTTATCTTCTTATTTGATTCAAGGTTTACTTGAAAACTTTCCCTTGATTGAATTTACGTCCCTTTTTATCCGTGCCGGTCCAACTAAAATATTGCTTGACCAACTCCTTTGTTTCTTCTTTAGATGGATCAAGTTTTGTCCAACTGTAAGATTCGTAATCCACTTGCCAATCTGGACTCAGCTAGAGGAAAAGAAATGTATATGTACCTTTTATTCACTTATAGGGTGCGGAAAAAATACTGCGAACCTAATATGTATATTATATATACAGGGTGATTCTGAAACGGCTGCAATCGACGGTACAGTTCGCGTGCGCCGCGCAATGTACCAGGCTACCCCTAGCACTAAGTGCATGTCAGTGAGTTCGTCCCACGTGAACCGATGCATTCTTAATTTTTTATCAAATGCAGAAAAACAAATTAAATTCACATCCAGTGACGCTAAACACCACAACACAATCAATGTCCGCTTAACACCACAAAACAATCAAACTCGCGTTCGCTAGCGCTAATCACAAGTAGCTGATTTGCACAGGACAAAAAACCTATGGTTCAGACAGACTGCGCTCCAATGAACGGCCAACGTGCAATGACAACATTGTTTTCTGATGTAACGATGCGTTTGCGACACCAAGTGTTTTTGAGAAAAATGCTTGTTTTTAGTCACTCTATCGTTCCTCAAAATATGCGCACTTCCATCAGAATCACCCTGTGTGTGTATACACACATTTATACTCATTCAACTGTGCTCGCACAAAACGTACTGTAAAAACAAGATCTTGTCCCCGCCAGACCCAAATGCCACTGATCGTATTATCGTTATCTTCCCCAAATATACAGGCACTGGCAAATGCACCTTTTCTCATCGAATCTAACCGCTGATACATACCACTGATTAAATTGCAGGACATGAAAACCTACACAGACATAAGAAACACGTGTTAATTATTAAGTATACAATACTTTTCCAATTCTTCAAATATTTCTCAAAAAAGTATCTGCATACCTTAGTTAGTTCATTGTTGTACTTGTATTCGCTGAGCCAAATACTATAATTTTCCGAGTCAAACTTCTGCCAGAAGTAAGGAATCGATTTAGATTCTTCTTCATTGGAGTAAAATCGTTTAAAATCATCAAGGTCGAACGAGCTTTTAGGCATCGACGCAAAAGGATTTTTCTTTCTCGGCTCGGCAGCTAAAGCCTCTTCCGTTGCATCGGCTTCATCTTCTACTGCTGGGGTTTTCTCTGCTACAGCTTTAGATTCTTTCTTCGACTCCTTGGGTTCTTTTGGCTCCTTCGTTTCCTTCTTAGACTCTTTCTCCTTCTTTTCTTTTTTCGAACTCTGTATAAGATAATTTACGATATATTAATCTTTTCTGTAACATAATTACAATATATATATATTGTAATATATATATGTATATTGTATATATATATATATATATATATATATATATATTTGTTAATATATTAACCTTTCCCTGAGTTTCTGAAAATTTCTTAGGATCATATTCAATAGTCTTATCCGCCAGTTTAAAGGCACCAATTACAGCAATGGATTCAGGTTGATAGATGACTGTTTGGAACCATCGATTTACATTCTGATAAGGCTTACGTAGCTCCGGTTCAAGAATATATTGATACAAATGCAGCAATGTCATAGCTACACAGATATCTGCCAGAGTCAATCGGTCTCCCACTAAGTAAGTCCGTGTAAGTAAATGAGAGTTCAAAGCAGTGAGTGCTTTATTTATGTCCTCCTTAGCATGCTCCACAGTCTAAAAGGAACCATATAAATTTAATCAACTAATGTTATATTAGCATTTTACATTATAACTTTACTGCGTGTGTGCATATGTGTACGCACGCGCGTGCATAATTGGTACAAATTGTACAAAGACAAATGTATATGCAGTATTGTAAAAGCACATGTCACGTATATATGCATGTAAGTATAATACGCATACAAGTTTAATCTACCTCTTTGAGTTACAAAAAATGGCTATGTAATTGCGCCAATTTTGCCTTTGAAAGAGGATACATATGTGCTTGTATCCACCATGCATATATGCAAGTTCAAATAAATAATGCGACTAATACAGAAAAAATTTTCAACGATACCTGTTTATGGTATGGCATTATTCCAAGTAAAGGAAATACCCAAGCACAGCTGGCAGGAAGAATTTCAGAATCAGCAAAACCTAGCCATTGGATAACCAATGCACGTTCAATATCAGTTTTCCCTCTCAATTGTTCATTAGCCACTATAAATATAGCATATATGTTTAATAAATAAATAACAGAGGAAAATGTGTTACTTTTTTTTTTTTAAGAAAAATCTCACCATAATAAGCAATTGCATTGCTTTCCGTGATATACTTTCCATCGCACGTTTCAAACGCTGGGACCTTAAAAAATTTAAACGTGTTGAAATGTTTTCTATTATTACAATATTATAATTTGTACAGATAGCAACTGAGAAAAGTACTTGTGTTCTACATTAGTATGATAAATTGACAAATTAGAAATCCTTTTATAAAGCTCCCTTTTCTCTACATCCTTCTTGCCTGCTCTTCTATTCTTTCTCATTCCACTTTTCATAGTCACTTCTGATATAAAAAATTAAATCATTGTGTTATTCTACTTGGTCTATTGTATATAGTTGAATATATCACAGGTCTATTATACATAGTTGAATAAAAGCCATTCCTACAGTGTTTAAGAATATTAGCATCAATTTTTATTCTAACCATACCATATGAATTGTTATATTCTTATATAGAATATTCTAAATATGAAAATCATGAAAACAGTTGGGACGTAAAAAAGGACCATTGCAATTGTCTGGATAGTATTTTACAACAGTTTGTTATAAATCAAAAGTACCAGTAACAAAGTATTTTATAGCCTCTGTTTTCATATGTGACAAGAGGAAACGCGTGTCAACTGCGCTGCACACAAAGTATAAAATAAAATAAAATAAAAAAGAAACAGATTTGTAAGGAAGTCTAGCGAAAGTAATCATTCGCGAATGATTTTGCTTACCTTTCCCAACGGAAACTTCTTCAGAAACGCTTCGCTCTTGTTAGTTTCGCCGAAAACGAAGTCTTGGGCAAGTTTGATCTGAGTGCCGGAAAACTGAGCCGCTATCAGTGCCTTATAGGCTCGGAAATTTTCCGGGTACGTGTAGAGGATCTGGAAGAAATTCACAGTGTAACGGATAAGGCATTGTGTGAACTTTGTTTTCCGGTAATCCGGTGCCGGCGTTGGCGTGCCACAACGCGGATGCTGACCGGTGAAAAACCGCGTGAAAGCTACTTACTCCGGACGCCATTGTATCAAGTTACGAGAAGAGGAAAGGAAGTACAAGGAAGTAGAAGGTCGCCACCGGTAAAGATCGTCCTACTTGGGCTGCGTTCAGGAATTCAACCTAGAGTCCTAAACAATCAGGGTGCGAACCCATGCAGCGGAACAGCGTGCGCAGAAAATCGCGGAACGAGAGCCTTGACCAATCACAAGCGTCGCTGGAAATTACGGAACGCTTGTGATTGGTCAAGGCTCTCGTTCCGCGATTTTCTGCGTACCCTGTTCCGCTCTGGGTTCGCAGCCTCAAGCTTGGTTTTATGGGCCATCTACAATGAAACATGGAGCGTATTTCGCGCAATGCGTAAGTTGCGAGAACCAATCGCAAATCAGTTATGTATTTCTGTTGAAGGATACAACAGTAACTCTGATCTCCAATTGGTTGTATTAGTTACGCATTGCGCGAAATACGCTCCATGTAAAACCAGGCTCAGAGATGCGACATTGACGGTCGATATATCGAGCTATCGCGATCTAATCGCGATTATCCGTCATGTTGCTTCCATTATGAGTACTTATAAAGCCTTGTGTCCATTGTCCACGATGCTAGAACTTATAGCGATTTCGGGCGCTTGCACTAGTGCACACTGACTACGTTTACACGGCCCGATTTACGCCGAAGTTACAACATCGATGTTATAACTGCTGACGTTAGATGCCGTGTAAACGCTCTTTTACGGCGAAGTTATTACATCGATGTAGTAACTCAAAGTCGTTTGGTGAAGAGGCTTAGAGTTACTACGTCGACTTAAAAAGAACGTGTAAACGGCAGCAGTGTAACGATGGCGATAATGCCAACCGTAAAAATTAAACATCTTAATCTCCATTGTTTGCAAAGTGGCTACAGACTAGAATTAGCGTCAAGAAGCTAAAAGCTGCACGTTTAGACATCTGCGCAAGAGTGCTGCGTGCATGTTTGACGCTTGACGCTCGATGCTCGACGCTCCCATCTAAGCGCACCGTTATATTGGTACTAATGAAAATCCTTCACTCACTTTATTCGAAAGTTGTTAAGCTATTTCAGCTTGGTGGGAGTAAGATAAGCCTGAACGTGTAAACGCAACTCACCTTAAGTAGGAGTTATAACATCAGCGTTACTAAGTCGAAGTTAGAAGCCGTGTAAACGTAGTCATTGAGTTCGCACTAGAGACCCTCTAATAAGAGTCTGGCCACCTGGTCCCGCTTTTTGATTGGTCCGCCATTTATGAGTGCTTCGGTATGTGAGCGAGTGAGACGGTGCTTCGCAACCAAGTGAGACAGCGATCTCTCTCTCGTGTGATTTCACTCATAAATGGCGACCATCCAACAGTTGTGGCCAGACTCTTATTAGAGGGTCTCTAAGTTCGCACTAAGGCTTGTTCTTAGTCAATTCTTATATTTACAGATCATCTTAAATACTTCTTGAAATACTTCTTAGCCAGTAAAATGATCTGTACAGCATCCATACAGATTGTTTTATTGACTAAAAAGTTTTTAAACGTGTATTTAAGCGACCTTAAATATAAGAACAGATTATAAACAAGCCTTAGTGCACACTCAGTGTGCACTAGTGCAAGCGCCCGAATTCGCTATTAGAGTCCTAGGGTATTTTCCTTTTCACGCATGATGCGCATAATGCATCATTTATCCTTGTTTAACATTTGGTGAAGAAGAAGGATAAAGGATGCATTATTCGCATCATACGTGAAACGAAAAGTACCCCTAGATAATTAGAGATGCGACATTGAGAGGCATAGCCTGATTGGCTGCCTAATCACGTGGTTATAACGCAATTTTGCTTCCCTATAATTGCATTTTATTAACAATCAGTAGTGCGTATAATGCATATTTATATAATGTTAATGGTAATTTATTGGTAAAAATAATAATAGAAAAATATCTACAGTGCTTTTATTTAGGAAACACTTACTCTTCCCCCCTTCTTCTCCTTGCAACTAATGCAAAGACTCCATATATGCGGTTGAGCTCCGGCAAGTGCTGCGGTGACCAATCAGGAGCCATGCGCAGGTCGGGTTCCGGCAGGTTCCGGCAAGCGCTTGGCTCCTGATTGGTCACCGCAGCATTTGCCGAAGCTCAACCGCATATATGGAGTCTTAGCATAAATCTCACTCTGTCAATTTCTCTCACTTATAAGTACTCATAATGGAAACAACATGGCGGATAATCGCGATTAGATCGCGATAGCTCGATATATCGACCGTCAATGTCGCATCTCTGATTATCTAGGACACTCTACTAGAACTGTGTCCGAGTTTCGGTTTAAGCCAATGAAACTGCTACTTTTCTGTAAGAGCTGCAAGTTGATTGGCTTAAACCGAAACTCGGACGCAGTTCTAGCATCGTGGACACAAGGCTTTAAACCGAGATTTGATACGGATATAGTACTTGATACACGTACCAAACGGTCCGGTGTAAACTAGGCCATTGACAGAGTGAGGTTAAGTTGCAAGGAGAAGAAGGGGGAAAGAGTAAGTGTTTCCTAAATAAAAATCACTGTAGATATTTTTCTATTATTGTTTTCACCAATAAATTACCATTAACATTATAAAAATGTGCATTATACGTACACTGATTGTACTACAACCGCTCACTGAGCGCTCAGTGAGCTCTTGCATCTGATTGGGATATTCCTTTAGATCTAAAAATTTACGCCTATCAGATGCAAGAGCTCACTGAGCGCTCAGTGAGCGGTTGCACTCCTGAATGCCCCCATTAAGGCTGCGTTCAGAAACATCACCCGAGTGTCCCCGGGTATCATTATATCCTTGTTTAACATTCGGTGAACAACAAGGATAAAATGATACCCAGGGGCCTCGGGTGATATTTCTGAACGCAGCCTAAGTGTGATTGGTTCTTACCTTTGGATCCAATCAATCATGTTTCAGTTTAATTGCTGCTTTAGCCGCTCAGTGAGCGATCGTGCTCCTGGATGCATCCCTTAATGCGGGGTCTACAATGCGAGTCGTAACTCGTAAGAAATTGACCAATCACAATCGAACTTGAGGAGAATAATCAACTGTGATTGGTCAATTTCTTACGAGTTACGACTTACAATGACTCGCATTGTAGACTCCGCTTAAGCCTTGTGTCCACGATGCTAGAACTGCGTCCGAGTTTCGGTTTAAGCCAACCAACTTGCAGCTCTTACAGAAAAGTAGCAGTTTCATTGGCTTAAACTGAAACTCGGACACAGTTCTAGCATCGTGGAAACAAGGCTTAAAGCCAGAATATTTCGCTTTAGTGCAGACATTAAAGCGAAATATTGACCATTAATTAATTTTTATTAGAATAGAGTTGTTTTCCAAATAATAAAAATTATATCGACACTTTATCCAAATGATTCTGGAGCGATTGGATTAAAAACAAATTTTTTTAGACACTTTCTGCTAACTATACGCTTAATTGATTTTAATTAATTGTGATTATTGTATGGTTTTCTAAACTCTAAAAAGTTTTTTCCAAATATCTCCAAATGATTTCCAAACGATTGGATAAGATAATTTTCAATAATTTTTAATTTGTTTGCCAACTATACGTCGGTTCATAATACGCGTGCATCCACCACCTCTGTAGATCGCAGAGCCGCCCTTACGGATACAAGTCAAAATAATTTATTGGTCGTGAAATAAACGCCCCCCACCACCTTCGTTTCAAGATCTGTATGTAAGACCGTGGCAGGGCCAAACAGGATCGGGGGTAATGCGCGCGCGCATCGTGAGCCGAAGCAAGCCGAAGGTGCCGAAGACGTGCCGAAGACAGTCGATCGGGTATGATGGTGTCGTTGTTATAATGTTCGGTGTGAATTGTGAAAAACGCGGATCCCGAGTGACGACGTTCCTAATATTCCTCCGAGATAATCTCGCGTTCGCTGCTGTTGCACGTGTTCTGAGTTCGCCCTCGTACCAGAGATACCCTGGCGAAAGACAGATTTTGTGAGACCGCTGCTGCACGTGTTCTGAGACTTCTGAGATTCGCCCTCGTACAAGAGATAACCTGGCAAAGGACAGATTTCGTGAGACGTGTTCGGAGATTCGCTCTCGGACGAGAGAGAACCCGGCGAAGGACAGATTTCACTGCTGATGCACGTGTTCGGAGATTTGCCATCAAATCACCCTATATTTGTAAGTACAAATATATATATAAATATACACTGATTTGTTTACTGTTCACATTTGTTTTATATACAATTTGAAACTGTATCAATTAATGAAATGCATATATTTCAGATGAACGAAAAGGTGAATGTACCAACTGTCACAGGAAGGGAGGACACTTTTGCCTCATCCGTACAGTGGCACAACAGTGTGATGTCGAAGGTAAATTTCCTTTGTTAAATTTGCCTAATTTTTTACTTTTTTACTTCAATCTATAATAAATTGGCAATATTTAACGTGTGAATGTAATTGTATCATTACAGACTGCTGCTGGTACTAAAGGCGATACATTTGCGAGAAATTTGAGGAACAAGAGGAAATAACGGGAAGCCCACCCGTAATGCACAGATAAGCGAGAAGACAAAATGTGCGGTCCAGTCATGAAGAAAAGTATGTGATATTATGTAATATACTCGCGTAGGTAGGATATACTCGCGTAGGTAGAATTCGACGATTATATGGTTGCTTATGCGTGATGCGTGCACATATTTAGGTTATATGCAAGATAATTTCACCTTGTGAATTGATTTGTTTTGTACACAACAGGAACAACATTATTTGTACACGGTTTTTAAGGAATATTCAGTAAAAGATTCGTTAACGTATCCAAGTAATCAGGTGATTACGTTAATACAAAACGTACACAATAGATTATTTAACTTTTGCGATGAAAATGGACATAAGTCAAACTTAGAATCAGCTTTTAAAAAAATATTTTTCAATAACTACAGCAGTGATTTCTGTAGCAATCATCGATGTGATAATATAATCATCGAAAATAGTTTATCGTTTTTAATACATAAGTATGTTAAAGATAAGAAAAAACCGGTACAGGTAACTTCAGGCCATTACGAAAAAGCCAAGCAATTTAAATCATTGTGATTTACTTGCATTTTCTGCTTATTTGCATTTTTAGTTTCTCTTTGATATATTTGGCTTTCGAGCTCTTGAATTCTACGGTTTTTTTCCCCCACTTATTATAGAATCGTATATTCTGTTATGTGTTCTATTATTATAGACTTTATTTTGAAATGAAAATGTATTTCATGTTAAACTTTTAAATTAAAATGTATTTGATGTTACACACTTTGAAATAACAATGTATTTCATGTTACACTGAAATAAAAATGTATTTCATGTTATAAATTAAAATTTTGAAATAAAAATGTATTTTATTTTATATGTAATTAATTTGTTCTTTATTGTGCATTCCCTCATTTAATGACGAAAATAACATATATTATTTATTAACATATATTCTATATTATTTATGGCTCATATAAACTGTGTTCCGATATACACTGTTAGTATTGAAAATCTATAGTTTACGTATAACGTAAATTATAGATTTTCAGTACTGGCAGTGTATTCGGAACACAGCTAGAACGTAGTACAAGGCCAAACCACTTGGATCGCGTCGATCGCGCGGCGTTTCGTGTTTCCACTGTTACACAGGGAGCTTGCGCTTCTATTTGTATATGTTCTGTTCTGTGGCCCCAGAAGTGGGTGACTTGGGAGTTGGGACTTGTGTGAAGGTGAGACATAAAAAAATGGCAGCCCTCGAAGATGTTGTTGCCTCATATCAGAATTTAAAACGCGAATGGACAAGAACACCATGTAATTTGAAGAAATGTGGCGAATTGCTCAACCAATTGAAGGTAATTAACATACTTTATTTGTGGTATAGAGCGAGATATAATCACCGATACAAAATCTCGCCAATAACCTCATCGCTCTTAAATGGATTGTAATCATACTTCATACTTGCCGTCGAGTTTGTTTTCGAATTTTAATGATTATTCTCCTTGAAATTTCAGCTTTTAGATTATGTGTATATGTAGCATTTTGATAGTATAACGGTGTAATATTAACAATTAGTAGTATGATATAATAAATAATTATATCATGCACAGATCGGTCTCACTCACCTGATGTTCCTCCCGACGTCAAATAGCACGGCCAGTCAAAATGAATTATTAATCGCCAGTACGTATTGTTAATTTTAAGCACTTGATTGTGAATATGAGTAGTAGGTACTCACCACTCACAATCAGAACGATAATATGTCAAAATATCAAATACCACACAACTATAATTTAATAATTTAATTGATACTTTATCTTGTTTTTTTTTGTTGAACTGTAGGAGACATATTGGAAATTGGAGCGCAATGGAGCATTGCCACTGAGGATATACCTGCCTTCGAGAGATACATGGCACAATTAAAGTGTTACTATTTCGATTATAAATCCGGTTTAATGGAGTCAGCTTACAAATATCAGCTTCTCGGTCTCAATCTCTTGTTTCTGCTGTCGCAGAATCGCGTCGCGGAATTTCACACAGAGCTGGAACTCCTGCCGTCCGATCAGATACAGTCAAACGTTTATATAAGGCATCCTCTAAGCTTGGAGCAATATTTGATGGAGGGTTCGTACAACAAGATTTTCCTGGCCAAGGGTAACGTGCCTGCTGCATCCTACAATTTCTTCATAGACATTTTATTAAATACCGTTCGCGACGAGATTGGCGCGTGCATGGAAAGCGCATACGATAAGATTTCCATTCAGGATGCCGCAAGGATGCTCAATTTAACCACGGAGAAAGACATAAAAGCGTTTGCTACCAAGAAGAACTGGAATCTGTCCAAGGACGGCTATTTTTACTTTACCACGACTAGCGAGAAAAAATCCGAGGAGCCTATACCAAGTTCTGAATTGGCAGCACTCGCGATAGACTATGCCCGAGAGCTGGAAATGATCGTGTAACGTGTAACTCATGCTTTATGCAACTCTTTGTATTTTTACTTGTCTAAATAAACATAAACACAGTTTTGCGCTCTGGTGCAATGTATATATGTACAATGGAGCTTTTTATACACCAACATACTAAATCCATGTATTTTGTTTAACTATAATTTTCGAATTCGCTATCGGATTACACATACCTCTTTATTTATATACAATATACATACATTCATATATAGGACAAAAATGTATGTACATATATACGGAGACGTAAATGCTTAGCCATTTCAAGTTGCACGCGTATTGATGATGAGATATATTCAAACGCATGCTCGTTTCTTGAATACTCTTGCGTCATGACTGTCGATTACTTTTAGATCTAGGCATGAAGAATAGTGATAAGGAGGACGAACTCCTATAGGCGATGCGTCAGATTCATGAGCCAAAAAGTGGTTGTCGATATTAGTTCGAAGTGCTAATCGAGATGTCGCTTCCGTCGTATTCATGTATACAGTGCGAGTGTATGTTAGTAGATTACTACACTCGTGATAGTCGCGATCAGCTAAATATAGTTACGCTTAATATCTGTAGCAGAAATAATTTGTTAAAGCAGAGAATGGTTGATATATGAAAAGTATATTTATATTTATGCATTATAAGTATGCATACGTTTAAAATTCGCGCACTTTTGCATGCGCGTGCGGCCACGGAGCATGTGGCCACAGAGCTGACGCCTGACAGAGCATGCGCATGTGGCCGCGGGGCATGTTCATGGTCGCTACATCTTGTCGGTATGACAGGATTCATAACCTGATAGTCGTCAACTTTAACAGTTAATATCTCGCTTCGCGGGGCAGAGCGACACTTTTTTCTGCCAGATTCGGGAGTTTTGTGCAAAAACGCGTCGATTAAGCCTAAGTTCAACGAAATCGGTGAAGAGTGAGCTCTCCTTCAGTATTACCCTCGCGAGAAAGAATTGCTCTTATCGTTTATCCGTTATCGTAAACACGGATATGTCGGTCAGCACATAGCACTTGCATCTATCGAGCGAGCGCATCTTACATCTTACGTGGCAATAATTGTCACCGAGAGTACCGACCTACTGACACCGACTACCGAGACGAGATATCAACGTGTCTTCGTTAAGTAACACATCGCCGATCGCGTGTTTCAGCAAGAGGGCAATAAGCAATACTAATGCAACACTAACAACATTGCACCGAAATGCAGGTAATTATTACATTAATTACTACATGAATGATATAATATTATTAGGTTGGAAATTACAATAAGTAAATAAATTACTTACAATTATAGTGTGAAATAAAATGCGCAAGAGTATCTAGTAAAATATAATTTTATATCTTGCAAGTTAGAGTGGGTCGTTAATTTCTTCTGTCATAAATTATGATTTAATAATTAATAATAGATGATGATTTGATATAATAGGTATAGCATAATAAAACTTATTAGTGTGCAGATTGTGTGAATTAATTATACAAATTTTGCAAATAAATAGAGAATACCTTTGTTTTTATTATAACGTTTGCAGAATTCATAGGAATGCATGAAAAAAGAAAGAAATTACAAACCATGCGTGCTTTAATACTTGTGGGTGGTTATGGCACTAGATTGCGACCTCTTACTTTAAGTCGCCCTAAGCCACTTGTCGAGTTTGCAAATAAACCAATGCTTTTACATCAGATCGAAGCACTGGTATGTATTTAAATACCCCCGGACATTGACTTACCAAAGTTTCAATATGATTTTCGTTATTATCTTTCCAAGTACTATCTATACTTCTTCTTAACTTAAACTTTTTCAGGTACAGACTAATGTAACTCAAGTTATATTGGCCGTTTCCTATCGGGCACAGCAGATGGAAGAAGAGTTGGTTCACGAGGCAAAGAAACTGGGAGTACGACTTATCTTTTCTCATGAACCAGAACCATTGGGTACCGCAGGGCCACTTGCGCTCGCGCGTGAATATTTATGTGCCAGTGATGATCCATTTTTTGTTTTGAACTCTGATATAATTTGCGACTTTCCTTTTAAACAGCTCCTCGAATTCCATGAGAATCATGGTAAAGAGGGAACTATAGTTGTCACTAGAGTAGAGGAGCCGTCAAAGTATGGTGTAGTTGTATATGGAGACGATGGAAAGATTGAGAGCTTTGTTGAAAAGCCACAAGAGTTTATATCTAATAAAATTAACGCAGGTATGGTAGGACGCAGGTGGAAAGATTGAGATTTGTTTAGAAAAAAGTTTATGAATCACGCACACACGCGCGCGCGCACACACACATATACACACATGCATAATATAGTCTCCATCTTTTTTGCTAAATACAGGTATGTACATCCTTAATCCGAGCGTATTAAACAGAATAGACTTGAAACCTACGAGTATCGAAAAGGAAGTCTTTCCAAGTATGGCTCAGGATGGAGAGTTATACGCCATGGAATTGCCAGGCTTCTGGATGGACGTGGGACAACCTAAAGATTTTCTCACAGGCAAGTACTTAACATATTAGAATTTTCTCAAACTGCAATATCATGTACGAGTTATTTATTCATTTTCATATACTTAATGCCCATAACTTAATTCAGGAATGTCTATGTATCTTGCCTCACTGAGGCAAAAGCATCCTGAACAGCTTCATTCCGGGCCTGGTATAGTAGGCAATGTCTTGATAGATCCAACGGCTACAATTGGCAAGGATTGTAGAATCGGACCCAATGTCACGATTGGTCCTGGTGCCACTTTGGCTGACGGATGTTGTATTAAACGAAGCACTATTCTTAAAGCAGCTGTGATAAAAGAGCATGCTTGGCTAGATGGGCAAGTATTGGTTTTATCGTAAATATGTGAAGCCTCACAAAATAACATAATATTAATTATGTCAAGATAATTAAAAATATGTACAGTTGTATCGTTGGCTGGAGAAGCGTTGTAGGACGATGGGTGCGAATGGAAGGTACAACTGTATTAGGAGAAGACGTTATCGTGAAGGATGAATTATACATTAATGGCGGACAGGTTTTGCCGCACAAGAGCATTTCCACTTCTGTACCAGAACCGCAGATTATTATGTGACCAAAGACTATAATCTGAGCTTGAGTCGATAAAGGCAACAATCAACCGAAGCAACGATTTTTTAATTCACTTTTATTATTTTTATATAAAATGCGTCTCTGAGATATATTCGCATTAAAATATTAAAATTAAAGCTCCACAAGTGATTACTGTAGTCTTGCATTTCGGCAAACGGATGCTTTATACACGACTTAGAAACTTAAATTACCTTACATCAGTGTTTCAAAAATACAATCTATGATATCAGGATGAGGATTTAAACTATTTTTATTGGTAAACCTCGTACTACTATCGCAGCTGCCGTCATATAATGCGAGCAACTATTCTTAGACTCTGCCACTGCCCTTAACATTTCTGGCTCCATTTTTGTTTTATCCTTTGTTCCGTTCTTCGTAAATTCTGAAAAATTTAGTTATAAAGTTGTCGAGCATATGATATTGAGGAAGCAAACACATATGGTTATATTTTCAATTGTTAATACTAACTTAGAGTACCAAAAGTCCAACTATCTATGTCTATCTCAGCCCATGATTTCTCAGAGGATGAAGGAATCCAATTACTCATGAAATTTGTGGTCATTTTATCGATATCAACATCCGTTACTTCCCACAGCATACCCAAGAGGCAAGGACTGAATTGTAAATTAACGTATATATTTATGATATATGTATGTGTATATATATATATATATATATATATATATGTATATGTATATATGTATAAATGATGTATGTATGTATGTGTGGAGATTGAAAAAGTGAGAGAGAAAAAGGGGCGTTGGCGTATAACTTCTCAGTACAATACATTCTTTTTACCTGCACGCTATTAAATATTGATTTGAAACGCCATAAGGTGGATATCTTCCACCTATTACAAGTAGTTTCACGCTGCTACATCCATATAATAAAACAGTAGACTTCACTCTCATCCTTTCAATGTCTTCTCCAGATAAGTATTCTATGCCATTTCCATGACCAGTATACCTATAAAAGAGAGCAAGAAAAGAGAAACAGAGTATTATCTCTGACGAATGATAAGCAGATTAATGACTGTTAATAGACAAATATTTTTTTACATTAAAATGTCACGATTTATTAACGCGTCTTCAAACATTTCTTCACTAGGTTGTGTGTTATAACAACTTTTCCACTGCGGTAACCAAAAATCCATAAAAAGCTTCATACGTTTTTCCATTTTGTCAAGATCACCAGAAGGATTGACTATGCAAACTCCCATGTCTTCTCTAACTTTAATTACTTTACAACCATTCACTATAGTATCTTCGTGTTCTTTGAATAGTGCATATGCTACATGTAGAGATGGGAAACGAGTAACAGGATGGTTCTTAATAATTTCCATGGCTTCAAACGCTATGTAATCCATGTTCTCGAGGAGATGAAAAGAAAACAATTATATACTTTAAATACAAAATAAACTTGGATAAATTCGTACTTGTGTATAATTTGCGCCTCATATTGTATGTTTACCTCATCAATAATTAGAACCAACGTTTTCCGCTTTGTATTCTCTAGTTTTTTTATGTATGGTAACTTCCCATAAATAGATAAAATAATGTTGCTTGCAAGTTTTTCATGTTTGGGAAGTAGAAACTTGATTGCACGCGCTATTTCTTCACGCGTAAGAAAACCTGCACCTATGGATACCTTCCTCAAAAGCCATCTACATCTTTTTGATATCTCATTGCTAAAAGAGTGAAACAATGAAATTTAATCAAATGTGTAAAGGCTCTCTCGAATAAATCAAAAGTAATGAAGGGGGCAATAAGAGCCAAGCGCGGTCGTTCTTGCGCAATTAATTATATATTCTTACAATAAACGAAATTATTCGCGAACGTTTCGACTTTTTTTGGTCATCTTCAGCGCGATACAAGGTCAACAAAAAAAAAACGGTAATTACATAGTCAAATCAAAAGTCGGTAATTACATAATTTCGTTAGGGCGATACAAATAAAAACACCGTAATTAACATTGGTCAGTAGGGTCTCTCACATGCAGTCGTCCAATGAAATTTAACATTTAAATAATAACACAAGATTGTACAACGGAATTTCGATAAATATTACTTACGGAGATTTGAAATCCGATATTAATTTGTCAATCATTTGATGAATCTCTTCTACCATTTCCGAGTTCTCAATGGGATCGGCCATAAATAATACTCTCCATTCTCTCAACCATACATTCTCCAATCCACTTATAGCTATCTGTAATTAATTAGCTTAAAATTTTCCTTACTAAATTATAATGTATGTTGGTTCAAAGTCAAGTCTACCTTCATTTTATTGTTGTGATCTGCACGCATCAGCCAATATTGCTTATTATCTGTATAAGTGGTCTTTAGCGCGGAGGTGTAGCCATTCAATAGTTTCTGAATCTCTTTGCAGATATCGTAGGACACTTGCGTCGCGGGTCTCGGTACAGTTATACATAATGGTTCTATGTCGGATATACCCGTAGGAAGTATCGTAATATGTACAGCATGCATTACGCTACATGTACGCTTTTTGTATCTTAATATAGCTGGAGATTCATACTGGGCAGTAACCTGAATCATGTACCATTCTGCGAACAAAATTAGAAAAACTTGATAAATTTATACATATAAAAAGGCAAGTACCATCAAAGACAAAGGTATGTGTAATATTGTGTATATGTACCTTTCGGTAAGTTTAACAGTTTTGTTTTTAACGATTCATTATTGCCCGTAAATTTTGTCTCAAACTTTACATGCGTTGATCTCAGCCCATATATTTGAGATTCATTCCACATAGACTCACGCAATTGAGTCTTTTGAAATCTGTGCGAGATGTGCTGTCGAAGTATCACTGCGTGAGTTTCGACCAAATGATGAATAGCTGTGATCTCGTTGCCAACCTGAAAAAGATATATATATATAATCACACACAAACACACACACACGTAAATCTTTAGTATCAATATAAATGATCACATACATCTTTTACAGTTGTCACACATACTAAGTACACATATATGCGTGTATTGTAGAATAATATTTCCTTTATCTACACAATTTAGTTTAAAGATTCAATTACCTCTAAGTTACACAGAGCCAGCATCTTATTTAAACTGGCATATTCAACACTTGCTATATAGTTGCATTGTGTATTTGCGAAAAATTTGTCTGCATCACTCTTGATCTTCTCCAACTTTTCTTTCTCGATTTTCTTCCTTGATTCTCTCGACTCACTCGAGTCTTTTGTCTTGTTCTCAAAATCGTTTTTGTTGGGATGACACTCGTGTAGGATTCGCACAATTTTGTCAGTAATATGAGACATAGTCATTGATTGGTTTACTTCCATACATGTATATACACAGCTTTATTAACAATATAATAACAGTAATAAATTCATTACTGTCATTCGAACAAGGAAAGCTTCACAATAAATGAAGATCTATATCATGCAAATCACTTGATTATAATTTTTTTTTCTACCCATTTTCCTGAAACAAATCCAATTGCAAAGTACTTGTTTTACGATCAATTTTGCATTTCTTCTTCAGCGACACTAAATAGTTTCATCTTACTATATTGAGTTCTATTACATACACACAACTGCAATTTGATATTAAATAGTTATATCATATTCAACAATTATTAAGGTAATGTATTAAGAGATTTTTGTATAATTTTGCAAATTCCAATTTTGAGTTAAATCAGCAGTTACACAAGTACACATACATACGTCAGGTCAGAACCAATAACCATAGATCAAGGTGCCGACCATAGACTTATATAGATAGCCCGGCCCCTGCCATAAGAGCACGCGTCGGAAGATAGACGGTGCAGACATAGCCCGTGGGGATTCTCCTCTCTCTGTCTTCTGATCGCTTGGTGGGGATAGAAGACTACCCGGCTATTCCCTACTAGTCCCCACTCTAGACTTCTATCCCCACCAAGCGATCAGAAGACAGAGAGAGGAGAATCCCCACGGGCTATGTCTGCACCGTCTATCTTCCGACGCGTGCTCTTACGGCAGGGGCCGGTCTATCTATATAAGTCTTCTTCTTTCGTTTGTGATGGCTCCTGGTCCAATGCAGCCAGTATAATACTCAGGGCTACGTTCCAAAACTCTACTCTGAGTAGCAGGGTTAACCCTACGCCGTTCCAAAACGCGAAGTAAGTAACTATATGGGCGGAGCCTATTCGTTCCAAAAGTGAGAGTAAAGTAACCCCGGAGTTAACTCTATGAACCCTGCTTCCGAGGTGGTTAGGCTGGATCCCCATGGAGAAGAAAAAAGCGGAACGGAACAATAACGGAATCATTCTGATTGGTTAGCCCTGTGGAACTTCTTTCAGCTCCACCGGGCTAACCAATCAGAATGATTCCGTTATCGTTCCGTTCCGCTTTTTCCTTCTCCATGGGGATCCAGCCTTAGGAGAATAAACTCTACTAAATTTAAATATAAACGCGGGATCTTAGAACATAATAAGCGCAATTGCCTCTATACTCCGCGGAAACGTTGGTCGTTGCTGTGATAAGTAAGAAATATAATATTAATAAACATATTAGATAAGTATTTTATATCACATATAATAAATAAGCATATTAATTTCTTTTTTAATGATTTTTTAGTCTGTTTTAGGATTGAGTTACTTTCAAAAAAAGTAAGATTTATTAGGTTAGGTTAAGATTAACTTTCAATCCTAAAACATTGTTAAAGTATTATACAGTATTATACATCGTTGAGCTTCCATTTTATTCGTTGCTAATACCTACTTTTTCACATTCCAAATCGTTCAACCAGAGTAACTTACTTGGGCTTACTCTCTCCCCACTACCTTGGGTTCTTTAGAGTTGACGGAGTAGAGTTTTGGAACGCAGCCCAGCGGGTCCCGCGGATTCCACCACCCTTTCTCCGCTAAAGACCCCGCGCAAACGCCGCCGACATTGGCAGCGCTGACTTCGCGAATCACAACTCTTTAGTGACCCTCTAATAAGCTCACTGAAGTTAGCCGGACAACTTCGACTTTTTACATTTTTTTTATTACGAATCGTTTGTTGGTCGTTTGTTGTTGATTGTTGGACTAATGAAAACGTTTGTTGGTTAATAGTTTTACGTAAACACGAAAATAATTTTGAGTGTGAATTTAGCCGGGTAAATATATAATTCTTTACAGTTTTCGTTTCAAAAGGGGGTCAATCGATGCGGAATCGTTTGTTGGTCCCGAATAAACTAATGAAATCGTTTGTTGGATCACGGTTTCGCTTAAAAAGGCGAAAAACTGTATATTCGTTTAGCTGCACCGGAGAGTGGGGGTGAGACGTAAAATATGTGGTGGTTTCGGAACGCATTTTTCCGAATTGCCCGATACGTAATAGTTTAAACTATTTCCCATTTATTTATCAGATCGGCTACATTTCACGTGCAAAAATATAGGTAAGTGTAAAATGCAAATTTAATTCTGAACTTAGTAAAAAGTATTCTTGCAATAAAAGATATAGATTGCAAAAGTAGAGGTAACCTAAAGTTGTATTTGAACAATTACATCAAATTATAGATCTATGAAATATAGAAATAAACTTATATTGTATGTACAAGTATCTAGACATAAGTAATTTTGTCATCGTACAGAAACTCGCAGTTCAAACTAAATATAAAATTGTTTGCAGATGCTTGCTGTCATTGATGGCATTGTGAATACAGATCAAAGAGGTAGAAAAGCAGTGGAATACCTCATGCATTTCCAAGTAAGTTAGAAAAGTTTTAGCGAAGCTACTTAATCTTGTACAAATCACATTAAAGTACACATTAAAGAAATATAAATATATTTTATCATTGTGTAAGGGTTGGAATATGTCTTGGGACCGTTGCGTAACAGAGGAATATGTGCTCAAAGATACAGAAGAGAATTGTCAACTTCAACGAGATCTAGCACAAAAAACGCAGCTTCAGCTGTACGTATTTCTGAAACTCTAATACTATACAAATTTAATGATTCATTATGAATTGGTATACTATTTTTTTTTCTAATGAAACAGGGGTGCTTATTTATATCGCCACAAACGCAAGAAGAGAAGCCATAAGACGTCAAAGCGCTTAACTGAAACAGAGCATCAAGAACCTCGTCGTAGAGCGAGAAGCAGTAGCAGTCGAGCAGTATCGCAGCTACGACCGGATCATCCGAAGATGGCAGTTCAGGCCAACACGCTGATTATGATACAGAAGTAAGTTTCATTTTCAAGTTAGGGCTATGGCACACAAAAAAAAACTTAAGCAGTAAAACTTGAACAGTAAGCGAATCAGCCAATCACAGTCAAGATCTTAAGGCATAAACGTAGGCGCTAGCGAATCTATACTGTTGATTTTCTTACTGCTTAGGTCTTACTGCTCAAGTTTTTAGTCTGATTTTGGTATGTTAATCAATTATCAGTTTAAATATTTACCATCTTTATTGAAACTATGTTTGAATACTATATTCTTTTAATTTAACATACAAATTAACTGTACAGAATTAGTATGCCAAACGTGGAACGTTTATGCAGCATCTGCTTATTTGGCTTCCAACAAGATGACATTCACTTCAAACTGTATTCAAAAAGATTAAGAGAAGAGGTTGCAAGTATCTTGACACATGAAGATGTAACTTACGACGCAAAGTTTTCTGTTGTGGAGAATATTATCTCCAGACCAAATGAAGATCATCTAGCAATCAAGGTAAAAGAATCGACACATAATTTTAATTCTTGATCTTTTATTTAATATCTTATTCGAACATGTACATTAGAAATGCAACAAAGTTTCAAGTTTGCTTAAAATATATTTTAGATTGAAGTTATAGCTAAGACCAATGGTCGTGAGAAAGATGTCGAGAAACCTATTTATAAAGGGATATTATTATTCTGGAGGATAACACAGACTGAATCAAATATACAGAATTCCATAAGATTGCCCCTTTTGCTATGTCGTGGCACTCGCAGCTGTATGGACGCAGTGCACGGTATTATAGGTCGTATGTTTTGATTGCTTGGTAATTGCACTACCAGCTAACGAGGACGACTTAAGCTGGCTAATTCCAATTATAATTATGGCAACTGAAAAAGAGGACCAACCGATACATTCTGGTGAAATTCAAATAAAATACACAGTGCCAGAATTACCGGTTACAGATACCATTACAGTTGAATTTTACACTCCAGACCTGAGAAAGATATTATCAGCGTACGAATGTTAACGTTTAGAATTATACAAAAATATCCAGTATTGTTTGTAGCACGTATTTTATACCGCTATTTATTAATTTGCAGCATTATCGAAGATCGAGATGACAGAGTTAACATATCTCTTGATTATGAACACAGAAATGTTTTATGAAGTCTTGCACAAGCAAATGTTAATGCTAGGAGGTTTGCAGTTAGGATTATGTACGCTGCATAGGATTAATCTACCTGGAATAACAATAACGGAGAATAGAGTGACTTTTTACATTATCTTTATTTTTTCTCATTTTACATCGAAATCGTCTTAGAATCTTATAGTTGATGACACGTTCGTATAGTCCGTAATGTCTTTTTTTATCTTTAGAGATGAAAGTAATGAACATAGAAATTATGAATAATATATTGTTGTGCTTCAGTGACAAGGCTCTTGATATATTTCATACAGTGCATATTGATATATAAATCTTTTCTTATTTTAACGTCTTGTGATATGAATAACACATGGTTTAGATAACAGTATGATTGTTGCAATGATTCTTTTTTAAACGTATACAGAATAATTATTTAATATTGTATATATCTCATCACAAGTTATTAATTCTTTTGTATGGATTTCTATATTGCATATATCTATATAGTTTCTTTATAAGGTACGTCATTTAACAGTAAATATTTCTTTATGTGATCTGTTATACATACTTCTTCTGATGTTCCAATAATTGTTTGCGTCTTTCTTCTTGAGGTGTACTATCATCAGTTTCTAACTTAACATTATCTTTACTTATGCGGTTTTTGTAAAATTGCCTACAAACAGCTTCCCTTGCATCACAATCGTTTTGTTTTCGCTACGGTTGCCCATATCATCGTTTGGTAATTCCGCCATTTCCACTAATTCCACTATATTTATTAAATACCTGAAACAAAACAATAGTTTCTTGTTTTGACAGTTGATGTAAATATTGCTCTTTTTCTTACCTATATAACGGAAGATGAGATAATATGCGAAATCGAAATATATACGCAAGCCGTCCGCAACTTCTCTGCATATATTTACTTCGTTTACTGTTTTTCTCTATCGCATTATTCACTTATTCCGTTAAGGTTTCTCTGGGATATTTGTAAACTGTGTCGTAGTGAAATGCTGTACCAAGGATTCTAGAATATTTATCACAGTAGGTTGCGCCGGAAGTACAAGCTGAAATAAATATCAGTGATATATTTGCATGATATTTGTTTTCAGGGAGAGATTAGTTTTTAACATAAATCACAATCCTTTGTATAATTTTAATTTTAATATGAAAATTAAATAAAATGCAAACAACAGGAATAGTTCTTAGTTGTTGAAAAATGTATCTGGCACCAATGCTTTATAGCTTATATCTGTAATATATATTAACTCAAAAATTAATTACTAGCTTACCTTATTTTTATTACTTATATTAGGTCATAATCCTGCTCTAGAATCCGTTTAATGTGCTATCTATATCAAGATCATCGCCTGGTTTCATACTGGCTCCAGATTGGCTACTACCGCCCGCTGTGTTCATCGTCACTCGTTTCACCCATGTAACCAGAACTGCTCTTTGTATCCTCTTCTATGTTTACGTCCTATAAATTACAAATGTAATTCTCATAAACTTTTCTTACTTTCGCAGTCCTCGATCTGCAATATCATACGGATAAATTAAATCATACGTTAAATTAAACCTTTCATAGCGCGGCAACGTCAAGAAAATTACGCCCTCACAACACGATAGTTAATCAGCGTTACATATATTTTTCAAGTTATTGCTACTATCTCTTTCTGTTATTGGATTATAAAAGTTCTGAACGTCCAAAATCAAATTTGTAACTTGAAAATGAAACTTACTTCTGTATCATAATCAACGTGTTGGCCTGAACTGCCATCTTCGGATGATCCGGTCGTAGCTGCGATACTGCTCGACAGCTACCGCTTCTCGCTCTACGACGAGGTTCTTGATGCTCTGTTTCTGTTAAGCGCTTTGACGTCTTATGGCTTCTCTTCTTGCGTTTGTAGCGATATAAATAAGCACCCCTGTTTCATTAGAAAAAAAAATAGTATACCAATTCATAATGAATCATTAAATTTGTATAATATTAGAGTTTCAGAAATACGTACAGCTGAAGCTGCGTTTTTTGTGCTAGATCTCGTTGAAGTTGACAATTCTCTTCTGTATCTTTGAGCACATATTCCTCTGTTACGCAACGGTCCCAAGACATATTCCAACCCTTACACAATGATAAAATATATTTATATTTCTTTAATGTGTACTTTAATGTGATTTGTACAAGATTAAGTAGCTTCGCTAAAACTTTTCTAACTTACTTGGAAATGCATGAGGTATTCCACTGCTTTTCTACCTCTTTGATCTGTATTCACAATGCTATCAATGACAGCAAGCATCTGCAAACAATTTTATATTTAGTTTGAACTGCGAGTTTCTGTACGATAACAAAATTACTTATATCTAGGTACTTGTACATACAATATAAGTTTATTTCTATATTTCATAGATCTATAATTTGATGTAATTGTTCAAATACAACTTTAGGTTACCTCTACTTTTGCAATCTATATCTTTTATTGCAAGAATACTTTTTACTAAGTTCAGAATTAAATTGCATTTTACACTTACCTATATTTTTGCACGTGAAATGTAGCCGATCTGATAAATAAATGGGAAATAGTTTGTAAACTATTACGTATCGGGCAATTCGGAAAAAATGCGTTCCGAAACCACCACATATTTTACGTCTCACCCCCACTCTCCGGTTGCAGCTAAACGAATATACAGTTTTTCGCCTTTTTTAAGCGAAACCGTGATCCAACAAACGATTTCATTAGTTTATTCGGGACCAACAAACGATTCCGCATCGATTGACCCCCTTTGAAACGAAAACTGTAAAGAATTATATATTTACCGGCTAAATTCACACTCAAAATTATTTTCGTGTTTACGTAAAAACTATTAACCAACAAACGTTTTCATTAGTCCCAACAATCAACAACAAACGACCAACAAACGATTCGTAATAAAAAAATGTAAAAAGTCGAAGTTGTCCGGCTAACTTCAGTGAGCTATTTTATGCCTTGGTTAAACTACATGCGCGCCATCTAGAATAGCGGGAGTAAAAACTTAGTTGCGTGCACTGGCACTGTGTGCGAGTGAGACAGTGCTTCGCAACCGAGTGAGACAGCGAGCACTCCCGAGTGAGACAGCGAGCTCTCTCTCGTGTGATTTCGCTCATAAATGGCGACGATCCAACAGTTGTGGCCAGACTCTTATTAGAGGGTCTCTACTCAATATATGACAAGATCCCTACCACAATATTACCACAAACCCAATTCACATCGCCCCAACCTCTACTTTTACTTTCACTCGTATAACCTAAAAATTTGTTTACAGTTAGTCAATGATACCTTTATTTATAGATGCATTTGATTTGATGCCTGCCCCCGACCAGCAGCACTCGCTTCGCTCGTGCCGCAAATGTCGGGGCAGGCATCAATATCTTCAACACACACATGTCATTCTTCCGTACTTTCGACCAGGCAGCAAGAAAAATAGCATACACTACACGGGCAGAAAGTTTGAGAGCCCTGAACTGCGCGCCATCGTGCTCTCGGCTTCGCCTCGAGCACGAGCGCGCAGTGCAGGAATCTCAAACTTTCTGCCCTTGTAGTGTAATATACTATATCTTCCGCATCTTTACCAATCTTCAAAAAACAGACTTCGAGGATGCCGGTACAGGTCGCTCTTAGCAAGATGATACTCGCCTTTCTTATCTCAAAGTCTACGATTTTGACCGGATTAAAGCTCTGAAAAAAAACAGTATTGGTCACTGCACTAAAACTGAAATTTTGAAACAGTTTTTCTTTGCATAGTTTTAAATGATATGTATACCAAAGAGATTTTTTCACATATTAATAATATGTAAATGACTAGAATATGTTAATAAATTTTGTTAGATCAATAACTTCTTTGTTTAGGATTAATAATTAACTCGAAAAATATTAGACATGATGGGGCTTCAGTTATTCCCGAGTAGTACCAAGCTGGAATATAAGAACTGAGTTTCCTCGCAATTTACCGGAAATCCAAGGAATTATTCCGACAAACGTCATCCTTCCCGACAAACGTCTCGATACCAACAATCTCCCGGCTAGCAGTAGTCGTAAAGGAGGTAACGGCGCAACGACTGTGGTAGCTGCAGCTTCCTGACGATCTTCGGTAGCCTGGTGCCGCAGAGTTTGCGCACTATCAATCTCGCCTGATGGGTCGACGGCAACGGGGTACAGGGTCCTGGCCGCCTCCATCACCAGGGCCTTCTGCGCGTCCGTCAGACTGCTGCTGGCCTATTCTGTAACTCTTAACGACAATTTCGTTAGCGTTATATTTGCGTTGCGCAGCTTTTTTACCATATAAAATATCTGCGCAACGCAAATATAACGCTAACGAAACTGTCGTTAAGAGTTACAGAATAGGCCCACTGGACCGTCGGATCATGCAGGAATCGAAGCTCTCCGCCGCCTCCAGCAGCGCTTGCAGCAGCCGCGGCTTGTCGATCGTGTTCTGCAAGGAGTTGAGAATGCCGTGCGGGTCGCGAAACTGCGTTTTGATCACCAGCCGGGTGCCGTACTAAATAATCGTCGGTTAAACCTTTCGTTATTTATATAACAATTATCTATAATAAAAATAATTTATACAAAGAATATAGCAATATTTTTACGTAAAAAGTAGCGTATTAAACTTATGAAAGAAAATGTATATTACTTTCTGTATAAGGTCTTGAAGAAAGAGGGCCAAGAACCACCTATAGAGTCTCAACGATATACGGTAGCTTGAAATACTTTAAAAACAAGATTAGTAAAAATATATAAAGTGTTCGAAAGACTCAACAATCTGGAAAGAGCACTAAGAATAAGTGTGTAACGTCCAGTCAAGAACCACAACATGAAGTGTGTGTTTTGCAAAAAAAAGAAGAGCAGAAGTTCTTAAAATTTCATAGAAGGAACGAAGACATACATAAGTATACCGACATTAGCGAAGAATTGGATAATTCGGCAGATACTTTATTTACATCTGACGCTTCTGCACAAGTAGACATTGCTATATGTTCACGACAAGGAAATGATAAGAAGTCACACAACTGTAATAATCGTCTTGCAAGTCGAAACATTACAAAGAATATAACGAGCAAACCAGTCCATTATCAATAATAAATGATGATCGATCTGTGATTCATTTACTTATATAAGTTCGCAGATAAATTATCGAAAAATTATGTATAAAAATTCTTAAAGAATAAAGTAAAGAAATATAAGAAATGTTCATGCAGGAAACAATGTCCTTATGCGCTATATAAATTGCCATGTAATAAGTACAGATGCAGCACGCCGGAGAAGAAAGTAGACGACGAAATCAGCGGACCGACGCTCGAGTGCCTAAGTTTCGGGGAAAAGAGAGATTTTCCGAAGTTCATGAATGTCGATACGGTGCGAAATAATGGATGTTGCACGGATTCTTCGCCTGTCGAAATTGGAATGGACGAATCTTTAACTTCTTCGCTTTCGGTAGATCTCGAAGTTGATATCTGTAACGATTGCGACTTGCAGGATGTCGATAAATTTACTGAGCGAAGAAAAGCCAGAACGTATATTGTAAACAGAACGAGAAAAGATGATTTAACTAAAGGTTTTAGAGAATGAACCATCTTTTAATATAATTTCCTCGTGGAGAAATATAAGCGAGAAAAAGGAAAAGATCGATGAAACAGTGAAGGTAAGTTAATGTTGATAATTTTATTCAATTTATGAGAGAATCTGCCATTAAAATAGCAAAATAATTAAACCAAATGTAGAAATATATAATAATTATATAATAATTACATAAAATTATATTTACAGAAAGTTTTGTCTCAACAAAAATACATATATATTCTGAAGAAAATAATCAAGGGTTGAGAAATCTGGAACAAGGAACTTTATCAGCGATCACTGACCAATAAAAAACAATAATAAACAAATTTAATTTGTTATTCCTGCATTAACAACTCCAGTATTTAATAGAAAAATATCCGTAAGAACTTCAACTTCAAATTTTCAACAAAAAGGCATCCAATCGTATCGAACGACAAGGAAGACGAGATATAATGATTTTCCTAAGATAATAGTTCCAAGACGAATAAAAACGAATATACAAACACAAACTGACAAACGCTCGAGTTTGAACAATATACAACATGGATCGTCAGCTTTGGATGATTGTACAAATTAAAAGAACGCGAAAGAGAGAGATGTCAAGGAACAATTACACGGAAAAGAAATATCTGCGATATTTGTGCAATCGAGATGGATGCTTCATCATCGGAAATAATTTGGCCTCGAATGAAGAAATATAATATTTATTCTGCACTTCAGACTGAAGAGACATTAATATTCATTCAAATAAAGCCTTTGAGTCAAATGTGTGATTTAGCTGACTGACAAAATAGGATAATGCCTATGAGAACGTCTTGTCTGTAGTATTGCAATCACGTCTCTGGAAAAAACTCGAAAATTGCGTGACTTTGTCGAGTCCTACCGATAATCATCCTTCATCTAAAGGACTAAATTTTGATATGAGCTATGTAACCGGCAAGCTTATAACTGTCTTGAAAAACTCGATGATATTACTACTTGATATAATTTGATCATAATATTGTG
Organism: Leptothorax acervorum; assembly: GCA_035220615.1. Lineage (NCBI taxonomy): Eukaryota > Metazoa > Arthropoda > Insecta > Hymenoptera > Formicidae > Leptothorax > Leptothorax acervorum. Next base: position 4,753 of record JASTWQ010000231.1, on the reverse strand, counting down.
TTTAATATATTTTATGATGAGAATTTATTGCCTTCGGGTTTTATCTAGTTAAATCAATGATTAATAATAATTAGTGATAAAAATAATAATATATCGTCGTCCCGAATGCGCCATATTATTTAAAATATAATTTATTATAGCCTGTAAAAAACAACAAACATTAATCTTGAATATATGTATAAACATGTAAATCACACATTAGCAACGACATTTACTCCGCTGTTCTTCGATATTGCTCTTGTATTAACATGTCTTACGAGTACGAAGAAGCGCGTACATTAATTATAGTTTTTTCCTGATAACGCATTAAATAGTTAATTTTTTCCATCCCTTCAACAGAATTATTTTCAATAAGGATAAATTGAATATGTTGCACAAACATACTTAACAAGATCTACTTTTACAATAATATCAAAAAGATTACATAAAAATATTTATACATGTATGTACATAAGTGCACATCGTTTATATTGTTAGTAAATAGTTTAACTTCATTACAATCTGGTACTTTGGATAAAATATTTCGCATAATTATGCGTATAACGTACAAGAATTTGGACGTAATTACAATAGCAAATTATGTAGGTATTTTTGGAGAACATTATACATATATCACGAACTAACGTCACAATGTTTTTAAATTCAACCTCGAATATTTGAAAGTCAATATATGTATATCACTCTGTCCCTCTTTTACAAACATATATGCATGTGACTCATATTATCATTTAAATAATATATAGTAAAACAGATATAAAATAATAATTGTACTTAAGGAGACGCCTCGTTATTTTATATTTTATTCTATTACGAGAGAAATCTTATCTGTTAAATTAATCGCATGTAAAATAATAATAATAATAACAGTTGATTTTTTCAAATATCCAGGTTGATGACAATTAATGCAAAATTATTACTCAACATGTAATATAAGTAATTTTTACCTACTGGAATACGTAATGGATAAACACACACTTTTACATATTGTACGATTTTACACTTGGTATTGCAATTTTATGTATCAGTTATAAAATGTACACCGCGGTTTGCATAATGATATAAAAATAGAGAATGTCGATTATAAATTATATTTTTCTGTAAGGTATAAAAAGTACAAATTGCATTGTTAAAAAATTGTTTGAGCTTCGCAAAATCCTTCTGATCTTTAAAGATAAACTTGTATAAGAAGTAATGGAAGAGCACTGATTATCATAACGTTCTAAACTTATGTTGTGATTGTAACATAAGCGAGGAAAGTAGTTATCGTCGAACGATGGACCGAAATATATATAAAGATGAATCTTACTGAACTAAGAGCTAAGCTTTTCTAAACTGATACGTACGTCGTGTATATGAAAGAATGTGAAGGAATCACACGTGTCCATGGAAATTAGTAACGCAATAAAGTCATTCACACGTAAAATCTTTGCAGATTTGCGATCCGCAAATCAAATAGTCGCGAGCTCTCCGCTTGATTAAAATTTTGATAATGATTTAGTTACACATAATCATTTTGTGTTATTCTTATCACTCGCACTTCAAACTTCGTATCTGCTCCTCGAGGCACTCCGTCGTGGATTCCACGAAGGTTTTGTTCATAACTTCGTACGCCTGCTCCATGAGCTTTGGAAGATCGTCTTTGGTCATACCCGCAGTGGGAATAGGCGGTAAAACAGTAATATAACTACTTCCTAAAATATAAAATCATCTTTTTAGACGTACGTATTATACGTGAAAATGTAATAATATGTATAAAAAAAAAATAAGCAGATACAGAAAACTATACAAGCAGATATAGATACATACACACATAGTCGATTCCTTCATTATTTAATTACATATATTAAAATATTATTGTTAATCCTGTTTACCTGAATGGAATCTTTTTAATTTGCCGTCCAGGAAGTAGTACCTTGACACGACAACGGGTTGAATCGGCATTTGAGACTCAATCGCGACATGGAAAGCGCCTTTCTTGAAGGGAAGCATCGAATTACCCGAATGTCGATGTCCTTCGGGAAATAGAAGAAGCCTCCGCTAAAAGAATCAATTAAAAGTATTATGTATAAAAGTATTAAAATATATATGTTAATTTATTTGGAACTCACATTAATTTAAATGATCTCCGAGTTAATATATTCTTAATATTATTTTAATATACTTGTTGATGTTATTTTAAATCCCAACACTGTCAATACGAAGTGGTACAAAGAACGTTACAGTAAGTCACCTTCGCCAGACGAATCGATTCCGCTGTAGCATTAATAATCCGGCATGATTCTCCGGCGTTTTTTCTATCGATGAACACCGTTCCCCAGAGCCAACACGCGAGACCAAATGGTCCAAGGTACAAAATCTCCTTCTTGGAGATAACGGTGCAGTTATCCATTGTTAACCACAGATGGCCTAAAACTGCACAGTACAATTTTATTATGCACACACGGTATTTTCGTTCCTGATAAGATAGTCTACTTACTTATTCGCTCATTATTATTTTATCGAGTTTGTTCAGAACGTTTTTTAATTTAACACAAACTTATAATAATTTCGATAATTGATCGCGATTACCGCAAAGGTCTAATGAACTCTGATGATTGATGAGCACGACGCATCCCGAGTCTTTGACGATGTTCTCCTTGCCTCGAAAACGGAAATTCATCCCGATGATCTTCGCTATTGTCACCACGCATCTAGCCGGCACTCTGAAAAGTTTTATTTCATTATATATTTATATTTTAATAAGGCTCGAAAATTTTGTAAATCCATATATAGAAGTTTACAGCGCGTTTTTCCAGCTGCCGATTCGAAATAACATGAACGGTATCCATAATCCTGTAGATAACGCGCTCCCTACTATGAAGACGGTGAATTTCACTCGATATCTCACGCTCTCGCTCAAGGCACATAGCATCACAAAGAGAAATAACAGCGCGATGCCGCTCGTCGAGTAAATGCCGCATAGTACTCTGAAATCGTACATAATTAATTATATCGATTGTGCATTTATTATATCCATTCGGAAATTGGAATTAAAGGATAAAACTGTGTTAAAATTGCAAAATTGAAATTTTCTTCCACTCATCCTCATCTAAACTTCCGAGATTTCAATCGCTATTAAAATCTATAATGACTGCTTAGTTGGATTTTATTTCTAAGATTAAAATAGTAAAAAATATGAATGAGATTGTTTATCATAATAATATTCAGAAAGTAATGGTATATTTCGCCAATAATTGATTAACGAGAAAATATATATTAATTCCGACAACGATTGGCTAGCTAAAGGATGTTAATTAGAATTTAGAATTTATTGCGAAAAATATTACCCCAGCCAGGGTTTAAACCTGGAAACCTCCTGCTCTCCGTGCAGGCGTCGTCCCAATTCGACCATTGAGACATGTGGCAATATTTATCGCAATAACAAATATACACATATTATTTAGCTCTAACATTAGAAAACTGCGCGCCGACTTGGTTTGTCAGACTTTTAACACAGCTCCTATTGGAATATATCCCCTCCCTTACCGTTAGTTAAATCGATTCGACGTTCGAAAAGTCTGACTGACAAACCAAGTCGGCGCGCAGTTTTCTAATGTTATTGAAGCTAAATAATATGTGTATATTTGTTATTGCAATAAATATTACCACATGCCTCAGTGGTCGAATTGGGACGATGCCTGCACGGAGAGCGGGAGGTTTCCAGGTTCAAACCCTGGCTGGGGCAATATTTTTCGCAATAAATTCTAAATTCTAATTAACATCCTTTAGCTAGCCAATCGTTGTCGGAATTAATATATAGTTTCTCATAATAATATTGTTCTGTTTTACGAGGAGAAGCTGAGAATTAACTCCTAATTGATTTTTAATTACATAAGATATACCTACTGGTATTTTTTTACTATTTAAAAACGTCGCAGAGACGAAAATGACGATTAAAGAACTAGTAATTCGGTTTTTTATTTTTACGGGAAGATAATCTATTTTATTTTAAAAAATTACCCTCAAAAGAACAATGTTTATTTTTTTGCAGTTCTTTATAGTGTATAAGAATTCACGGTGCATCGTTGCGCACCTTACTGCATATAAATTCAACCCTGCCGCGGTATTCATGGTTTAAACAAAAGTTTATAAAAAGACTGGTTCTCTTCTACGGCCGATTAAAAGGCACTTTAGTGATGCTATTGATGTTAAAGAAAGATATGGCACACGGAAATCATTTGATGTTTCCTCGAGTATCTCGTTTGTGAGCTAAAGCTACGTGATCGCTATTATTCTACGTGACTTATTTTCAATTTCTCCGCAATAAATCACAACTGTTCCGCAAATAACCGTTTCCGTGTATGATCATAATGGATAATCAGAACTCATTATTACGTTAAAACTTCTTCATATCTATGTATACTGATATACGTAATATTACATTATGTTCTATATATATGTATAAATTGTCGGATATCGAAAATTTTTATTTTGTTGAGTGTTTTTGTAAATAAACAACATCTAACAATGGATACATGTCATATTAGAATCATAAACATACAATTTAAATTAACATAAAAGGATAAGAACGTTATGTACGATTAAATTAGAAACGTAAAAATAAGAATTAGAAATTATACAGTAATTAAAAAGTCATATTACGTCGATCACCTGACAGTTTTCATCCAATCATATAGTGCAAATTATGATTTGCAATTCATAATTAGTAATACTGATGTAAACACACAACGAACAACCTTAATCTATCATATGA